>JAPXFY010000014.1:43688931-43806431 GCA_030674185.1 Monoplex corrugatus | reverse complement strand
GGCAGGGCACCTGATGATGATGATGTTAGTATGGACCATTATCTTTGTCTCCACATATATTTATTGACCTGGGAGGTCAGAAAAATCTCCACCCTTTGCCCTTAAGACATTACCAGGCAGGTCAAACTCTGATCTTCTGATTGGATTGTTTGGGATTCTGACATGGTCAGAACTGCTCTGTGTGAAATTGCAGCAGTTAGGAAAGTTTGACATTTAAATATTTAACAGTATTTTTCTACACATTGTGAAATTATGATCATGGGGAAAGCTTAGCTTTTCATGTAAACAAAACAATGCATGAGTGTAGCTGTTAAGCGTGTTTGTCATGAATATATGCACGCTGAAAAAAATCAAGTATGAGACACATGTTGGAAAATGCATTAACATGGAGCTTTGATACTAAGGCAAAGAAATAGGCCTACTAGTACTACTATCAGGTTTGCTTCTGAGGGATTAGCTAATACATGTATTATTCCCTTCCAACAACTAGTTTGATCTACTGTAACCCTTTGACTCCTGCACCCAATTTACCAGAATTCTACATTGTCAACCATGCTGACAAAGCGAAAACTTAACCTGTTGACTCCCTCATCCCATCCACCAGTTTCCTGCAGGTTATCGGAGTCACAGGGTTAAGTTTTTGCAGTTTGTGAACAGGATGCAGGAGTCAAAGGGTTAAATTGCAGAGCTAGAAGAGGAACAGCCGTGTAGAACCTGCTGATATGTAGCAAGCTATATATACATTGTATGCGTAGTGCTTTACATTGCTGTTGTGTTGTGTTTATGTTGATTGTACATCTTGTCAAGTGCAGCTCTGATCTTTGTGATATTCAGCTGCTTACTCTACAAGAGTGTGTGTCACAGTAACATCATTCAATTTTCCCTCCTTTTTATGTGCATTGGTTCTGTATTACTTACTTATTACCACCATCATCACTGTCATCACCATCGTCATCATTGTCATCATCATTTTGATCATCATTGTCATTATCATCCACATCATCGTGTGATAATGATATGTCATGTCTTTATTACTAGGTTTAAGTTACTTTAACAAGGCTGAGGGTAAAATATACACCAGCTCAAAACCAAACCAAACCAAACCACACCAAACCAAACCAAACCAAACCAAACCAAACCGACAACAACAACAACAACAACAAAAATGTCAATAACCTCCAAAATAGTTCATCATGTTCTACCATTATGGATCTAGCAGTGCATAACACCCACATCCCAGGGGTCATGACTGCCTTTAGTATTTTAAGCTTGTTGAAAAGTTTCTTACACTCATTACATTATGGCACAGCCTGTATGCAAAGAAATTCTAGCTCAACAAGTTTCCATAGGAATTCCAGCACAAGTGATCTAGAAAAAGTTTTCTTCCACTTCCACTCTTGGGAGAGAAAGTCACCACAGTATAGCACCACCTCTCTTTTTGCTGTGTGTGCGTATATGTGCACGCGCGCAGGTGTGTGTGTGTGTTTGTGTGTGTGTGTGTGTGTGTGTGTGTGTGTGTGTGTGTGTGTGTGTGTGTGTGTGTGTGTGTGTGTGTGTGTGTGTGTGTGTGTGTGTGTGTGTGTGTGTGTGTGCGTGCGCGCGCGTGTGCGTGTGTGTGTGTGTGTGTGTGTGTGTGTGTGTGTGTGTTTTCCCCTAGTATGTTCTTAGTATTGGATTAGATTTTTTTTACTCTGTTATTTAATCAGGGACGACTTTCCATGGCTTAATTCATGTGCTTCAGCTCATGCTGTTCTGGGTACTTTGGTACTTTGGACTTTTTGATTTATTACCTCATTCAGAGGATAAGTACAGTAGTAGTGGGTTCTACCCAGGCGACCACTCTTTGACAACTCAAAGTTGAGGGGAAGAGTTATAGAAAAATCTGTCTAATTTAATCTAAGTTGGAACTGCTCCTCCAGGGTAGACACTTTTATCACTGTGTCAGTCACCTCTTCTTCTGGAGTAGACTCAACAAGCTAAAAAACAAACTGAAAACAAAACAATAACAACAACCTACCACCGACAACAACAGCAACAACAACAAAACAACAACAACAAACCCTAGCAAAGAACCCCCTCCCCCAACAAAAAAAACAAAAACAAAAAAAAAACTCCCCCATAAACTTGTTGGATATTGTATACATGTACATTATTACGAAGAATTACCTATTGTCTCATATCTCATCCCCTGTCTGTGTCTCTGTCTCTGTCTCTGTCTCTCTCTCTCTCTGTCTTTGTCTGTCTGTCTGTCTGTCTGTCTGTCTCTCTCTCTCTCTTTGCAAATAGTCGTTGTTTTTCGTCTTTATCTGATTATGTCCTAAATTGATGAGCCTAACAGATTATTTGTCAAATTATGGAATGCTACTAATAGAAAAAGGCAAAACTTACTGATATTCCTATACACATATACGGTTATTGGTAACCATCTGTTTTGGTTGTTGTTGTTGTTTTTATAACATCTGACATTTTTCCTCTTCTGAGGGACTGAAATCAAGCAAAATCAAGACACACTGTAAATAAAGAGCATATCTATCATCTTTCTGCCCAGAAAATTATCAGCTCTATATCTCTTCCCACCTCCACTTGCGCTTTTCTAAACTGTTTATAATAAATACTTTTAATTCATATTGACTGTGTTTCCCTAGTCTCTTTGATAGTCACATATTCTATCTTCCTTCTGGGCTAACTTGAAGATATCCATTTTGTCCAGCAGTGATTTCTCAGTGAAAACAAACGAGACAGTCTTGATAGAGGCAGACACAAGAAGATTGTTGATAAAGAAGATTAGGAAAAGACAAGGAACATTTAAAGGCCATTTTATGAGGGAAGGGGAATTAAAGCACCTGGTCACTAAAAAACAACAAGAACAAAAACTGGAAAGCTGGAGGGAAAGAGAACACCAGGTAGACCCAAGGAGAAAATATTGGACAGACAGGGTGGCTGAGAACAGAGAGGACAAGATGTGCTTGTGGCGACAAGGGATAGATGCATATGGAAGGCCATGATCGCTGTTGCCGTGCGGCAGGGCACATGATAATGATGATGAGTGATTTCTCAGTTTAAGCATACATCCCTTCTCCTATTCCCTTTAGTCTTCCCCCTCCCAGTAGGTATACTTTGTAGGCTTGTGTGTCATTGTGAATGAGTGTTTGAGTGAATGATGTGAGTGTGCGCTTTGATTTGATTTATTTAGCAGTATTTAACAACTTATGAGCATTATTGTTATTATTAGTAGTAGTAGTAGTTGTAGTAGTAGTAGTAGTATTTTCTAAAGATAAATTAAAGCCTTTGGGTTAGTGACACCATGTCAAATTTGACAGTATGGTGTCAATGAAAATGGGACATGACTGACTATGCATCCGAAAAATGGATCCTAGCATAGAGCAGTTCAGATGCCTTGTCTTCACAAGACGCAAAACTTGGAGATGGTCCAGTCACAATTCATGCAGATTTGTGTACGGAAAGAAGTGTGTGTCATGTAGGACAGTTTGCTATTGGACTGATTGTTTCAAAAGAGGAAAAACAGACTTGAAAGAAAAGTACTGATGTGGATATCCAGGTGAGGCCCGGAATGAGCAAACTGTTCAGCTTGTAAAGTGAGCAGTTGAAAAGGCTCCACATATTTCAGTTCATGAAATATGTGATAATTTTGGTGTTTCATATGGCAGTTGAACAGATCCTGCAGTATGGAACTTGAGATGAAGAAAGTGGCTGCCAGATGGATACCTCATCTTCACACTCAGAAGCAGAAAATAACAACAGCAACAACATCAACAACAACAACAACAGCAATAACTACAACAACAGAGAGGGTTTAGAGTTCTGAGTGATTGATTGATTGAAATGTTTGAGCCAGAGGGCCCCAAACAACTATGTGAAGTAGTCATAGTGATAGAATGTGGATCACTTTCTATGGCACTAGTGACTATAGACAGCTCTTTTTCTGTGTCTGGTCCAAACAGCTGCAACGATCTTTCCCCCGTCTGTTGGTCTGTTCGACAGTCACAAACTCTGTCTTCTTTCAAGTCTAGCTTGAAGACACCTTTTTGTCCAGCAGTGATTTCCCTCTCTACATGCCCACTCTTTTGCCCCCCTCCACTCCTGTCCTCCCCTTTCCAGTTTGTGTGTGTTTTGTGCCCTGGAGTTTTGTTTGTTGAATGATGAGAGTGCGTGCTTTGATTGGATTTTTATATCAAGATTTTGCTTCTCATAGAGTCATATGATATATATATATATATATATATATATATATATATATATATATATATTGTGTGTGTGTGTGTGTGTGTGTGTGTGTATATACATTATTGTTGTTGTTATTATTATTATCATTATTATCATTATTATGATTAGTATTATTAGTATTGAGACCAGTTGTACCGAGACTTGGTTTTCAAAGCTGGAAGAGATTTTTCTCCTTTTTCTTCAGCTCCCAGGTCTCTAGAGCAATTGATATAACTGCCTGAAAAGTTTATGTACTGCTTGATGTATGTAGAAAGTGTTTAGCCCAAATTGTGCAGTTCATCCACGAACATTGCCCAAATGTGGATACCAGCAAAATGTTGCTCCTACATGACAACGCAAGTGCTCATAAAGCAAGGATAATTGTGACCCATCTATAAGAGCAATCCATTCAAGTTCTCCTCACCCACCCTACAGTCCTGATTTCCCCCCATGTGACTTCCAGTTGTTTTCCCTTCTGAAGCAAAACTTGGCTATGAAGAAGTTTTCAAGAATACAGGACTTTGGAAGAGCAGTGTACTGCCATATCTCAGTCAGTTTAGTAAAAAGCATTTGACTTTTGGCTGAGGAGTCTGAAGCTGATTTTAGTGGGAGGAGAAGGAACTTCGAAAGGCTCTGAAAAATTGACATATGTTGGACGTTCCATTTTTGTTTTACTAAGTAAGTGATATCTTTTTTGGATCAGCCCTGGTAAATACCTGCTCTGTGTGTGTGTGTGTGGTGTGTGTGTGTGTGTGTGTGTGTGGTGTGTGTGTGTGTGTGTGTGTGTGTGTGTGTGTGTGTGTGTGTGTGTGTGTGTGAGAGAGAGAGAGAGAGAGAGAGCACTCTGTACTTTTGAGGTATGTAATTAGGTTTATTGAATATTTTTTTTCATATGGTCCAGAGAGACAGAGACAGAGAGACAAAGAAACAAACATGGTCCTCTCAGATCCGTCGAGTATGTCATCGTAACTAGCAACAACATCATTGTCACTCATCAACATCATCATTGCATAGTTTACTGACTTTGATATCATCATTATCAGTGTAAATCAACATTTTCATCATCATACTATGCATCATACTGATTTGATTATTATCATCATCATTGTTATGATTGTAGTTTGCTGATTAATGACATTTCTCTTTCAGTGACTCTTGCAGTTCTAAACTGCACATACACTAGTGTTGTCACCAAGCTGCAGTCTTTCTTCACCTTGGCCAAGGTCATCGCTATGCTCACCATCATCATTGCTGCCATTGCAACTTTACCTTTTGCAGGTAGGCCTACTTTTCTTTTGTCTGAAAAGAAAGCAATAATAGTCAGGATAGTTAAGGAATAGAAATGTCTGCTTTTCATCATTTGTAAAGGTTTTCGGTGGTTAGTTGATTGATCAGAGCTGATTTTTTCCCGACATAACTTGTGCTGTTGTTGAGTATGGAAATGTTAAAGGAGAGCTTAATTTCTTTATGAGAGCATGCCCATATTTCCCTCATGCCTTACTTTTCCCATGTCTAAAACTAGACAGGCACTTCTTTACCATTTTCGGCTGAGTGGAATTGGGTGATGTGTTGAATCTGTTGTGTTAGTCAGATTTGCAGCACAGCTGCAGCTCAGCCAATTATATATCCCAACATGCTGTCTCGCATAAGGCCAGCACACCTTTGATACCAGCAGAAGGTGATCTGACTTTGACACAGTGTTCACACGGCCAGCCTAAAAGACATGAAAACCGGCTAGTAGGGACCGTGCAAGCTGAACCAGCACTGTCCTTGGAGATTTAATGGAGGAAAAGTACTCTTTACCTTCCTGACCCACTGTGTGAAAATTCTAAATCAGAAAAAAATGTATTTGAATGGGAAAATATGAGTCTTTTATAGACTGTGATTTTTTTTCCTTCCAAGTGAAACTGATGAACACTCCTTTCTGAATATTAAAGCCTACTTGGAAGTTCTCTGATGATAACAGTTTGAACAGAGTAAAATTAAGTGTATGAAGGTAATATTTGTCAAATTATTCAGTTAAACCTGTGCATGGTGGAGCAAGCATATCCAAATGTCTTACTGTTGAGGTGATTGTCTGCAACAAAGACTAGGTCACTGATATTGATGATGAAGACTTTTCTTGTCAAAAGGATATTCTGTGCGTTTGTAGGTTTTTAACTGTTGTCTTTTATCTTATATGGGTTATCGTTCTTGACGTGGTGTTAGCCCTGATACGGATTTAGTAGTCAGCTGGGCTATAAACAATAATGAATGAATGAATGAGTCAAAAATAAGATGGATAATTGTTTTCTTCTGTGAAAAAGAGTGTATGAGTTTGAATAGTGTGTGTGTGTGTGTGTGTGTGTGTGTGTGTGTGTGTGTGTGTGTGTGTGTTGTGTGTGTGTGTGTGTGTGTGTGTGTGTGTGTGTGTGTGTGTGTGTGTGTGTGTTGGTTGTGTGGTGTGGTTTGATTTAATGTCTATTCACTAAAGTGATTTTGTGTGTGTATGTGTGTCTCACTGTGTGTGTGCATGCATGCGTGCGTGCATATGTGTGTGTGTGTGATGTGTGTGTGTGTGTGTGTGTATGTGTGTGTGTTGTGTGTGTGTGTGTGTCACTGTGTGTGTGTGTGTGCGTGCGTGTGTGTGTGTGACTGTGTTTGCAGAAGTGAGAGTACTGTAGCGCTATGATTATGGATATGTATCTATGTATTTCATTTTTGTGATCCTTGAAGTGTGAGCACTGAATTTTTCAAATTGTCCCTTAGGTTTTGATGGAAAGAATCAAACAAAGTCATCTTTAGTTTTTAATAAGTGAAAAACTTTGAATTGAATGAAAAAATTCAGGAACAATAAGTTACTGAGCAAAGTAAGCCTTTGTCCACGTAATTGTTGAAACTGCCAAAAACTGTAGCAGCTGTACTGTTGATACTCTTATTTATGAAACTAATGATGCAGTTAACTGGTATTGAGTAGGCTTTGCTGATGTTGAAAGCATTAACCCTTTGACTCCCGCACCCTACCAGCATCCTGCATTGCTAACAGTGCTAGCAAAGCAGAAACTGACCCAGTTGATTCCCTTACCCTATCCATCAGCTTCCTGCAGGAAGTTCGTGGATAGGGTGAGGAAATCAATGGGTTAAGTTTTCGCAGTTGATGGATTGGGTGTGGGAGTCAAAGGGTTAACAAGTATGCTTGCATGTTAAATTGTCTGATTTACATACAGCAAATATTGTAAGTGTATCATAGAAGTTTTTTTATTGATTTGTTTTTTCTTAGACATGCCCATGATCAGCAAAATGGACAGCAATATTTCTATGAAAAAGTGGAAAGCAATTAGAATAATTATGCAAGAATTCAATTCATTCAGTGCATTCAGTTGAGTCACAGAGGCAGACACACATGCACACAGACACAGACATACACACAGACACACAGACATGCACACACACACACACACACACACACATTCTCTGTCCATATCCTATTTATGTTATGCATGTTGGAGGGAATGTCAGGTGTGTGTACATGTGAAAATAAAGACCTTAAAGTATGCATATGCTAGGCATTTTATTGACCTTGTGCACTACATTTTATTGCTTAAACTTTTTGAAGCCTGATTGTGCAACATGTTTTCCTCTGTGTGTGTGTGTGTGTGTGTGTGTGTGTGTGTGTGTGTGTGTGTGTGTGTGTGTGTGTGTGTGTGTGTTACACAGTGTGTGTGTGTGTGTGCTGTGTGTGTGTGCGCACGCTCGCACAACATATTTTCCTCTGTGTGTGTGTGTGTGTGTTGTGTGTGTGTGTGTGTGTGTGTGTGTGTGTGTGTGTGTGTGTGTGTGTGTGTGTGTGTGTGTGTGTGTGTGTGTGTGTGTGTGTGTGTGTGTGTGTGTGTGTGTGTGTGTGTGTTGCGTGCGTGTGTGTATGTATGTGTGCACGCTCATGCTCATGTATGTGATCGAGTATAATGTGGGTATAATTCAACAACAAAAATGAAGGTAGACAAGAAAAATGAAGTACATTAATCAAATTTAAATCCTGTAACGTATATCCATAAAAGCACAGTCATCTGTGTTTTATCCTCTTGTGTGCATCGTTTGTTCTTTTCAGATGCAGTAAAACCTGCAAACATATATCATCATAGAAGAGCGACACTGATCTATCAGACAAGGAAACATTAATAATCAGCATTCTGCTGTTAATGATGAGCAGTGTAGAGTCAGATAAACCAGTTTCATAGTAATATACCTCTACAAACATAATGTATGCATATGCTTAGGTTCATGCTCACACACACACACACACACACACACACACACACACACACACACACACACACACACACACACACACACACACACACACACACACACACACACACACACATTTACATATGCAGAAGTGCTTGTGCACTGAAAGAAAATCACACATACTTGCGTAAACATACAACATACAACTTTAATAAAGAAGAGTGAGGCAGAAACAAATGCAGAGAGAGAGAGAGAGAGAAAAGAGAGAGAGAGAGAGAGAGAGAGAGAGATTTGTTTTGTTTTGTTTTGTTTTGTTTTGTTTTGTTTTGTTTGTTTTGATGATTTGAAAGTGAGTTTTTTGGTGTGTGACAATTTGAAAGTATACATCCGAAACGAGAGGAAAATTATTTCAAAATATACAACTATAACATTGAAAATAACAAAATTGAGTTATTGACAGGTTATAATAGACATGGCTAATTACATCACAGCATTAATCAAACAATAATTATGCTGATCAAATTTGTTAAGTTTTCTAATGCAACTAAAGAAACATGTAGTTTACCTATGGATATCAAAGCTTGCATTCATGCATGTGTGTCCCACACACAATACACACAGATCATCCACAAACAGTGACATGAAATATGTTCTTATAATTTTATGTACAAATTTGAAATCCTTTAAAACAAAGAATAGTGCAGTCCTTCTGCCGAGATATTTGAATAACAAGTTACCTTTTATAACAAACATTCCAGAATAGTTATCAAAGGAAACAACATATCTGTTATTGATCAAGCTTGAATTTTCTGTATTTCAGAACATCACATTTTTCCAGAGAAATAACGATGTTGTCTCCATCTGCTTTCAGAAATGAAAAGACTGTTCATATATGGTTGGTGAGAATATTGCAAAATTATGTCAAGCTTGGAACAAGTACTAGTGTCAGAAACACATTGAAAATGAAAACTGCTTCATCTTCCCTGCCATATTTACACAAAGGGCAGGGTGTATTTTCAACATTTTCTGTTAAAAAACACCACTGATTATCACTTTTAGTTTTATATCCACAAACCCTAGAGCTACACTTTGCAAGAGCATCTTTCAAGTATTTATTTGTACCACTCACAAGATATTTTTCAGATTGAAATACATCTTTAGAAGCATAGAACCAAATGCATTTTGCATTGTTTTCCATATCTGAGAGCCGCTTTTGTTTAAAATTGGCATTGAGGCGGTCTGTTAAATTCAGCAGTATAATATATTTCAAAACAACGCCTTGTTTCAGTCTGTCAATATCAAATCCACAGAAATTTTCTTTGCTTTGACACCCATTTAAATTTTTCAGATTGATCTTTTAGTGATAACATTTCATATGCTTGTCTGCAGGGTCATGCATGTAGCATTGCAGAAAGTTTAAATCAGTATTTCGTGCATTTAACATAATTATATGTTCATTTAGAAAGAGGATTTCTTCCAGTTTCTCCATTTGTGAATTTATTTGAAGTATGCAGCAGTAGACCTACACTAGTAAAACTTTTTATAGCCTAAGTATGGACTTGCTCAATCGCACAATTTTCTTTGAGGCCCCAAATTTCAGAGGCATTTGTCAGGATAGGTGCAAATTGGGTATCAAATAACTTGAAGAATATTAATGGATTGGTTGTTCTCAGTCTTTGCAATGACCTGTGTCTTTCAGTAACTACTCTTTTGCCTTTTTTTTTCATGTCAAGATACTTGAATGAATTGGTCATTAGAGCTTTTTATATATGTTTTAAGGAATAGGGAGTTTTTTGTGTTCTTTTTTGTTATATTTTGTTTTGATGTTTGTTTGTTTTGGGTCCCATTTTCTATGGCACCTTAATGGCCGCAGCAGCTGGAACAGTTTACAATGCGATGATGATGACAATGGGGGTGAAAATCATTATGCTACAGAGCCATCTAGGATTGAGACTGCGTGACAGGGCTATACTCCACGCTTACTATCATAATATATCCTGGCATCAACCAGGCCCGAGAGACACAGATGTCTGTGGTATTGGTCAGAAGATTTGAGCAATAAACACCCTCAGTGACACATAGTGAAGTGGATGAGAGTGGACTGTGTGGTCCCAGTCTTCCCAATCACAGCATGCTCAACTATGGGTAGGAGAAGATTAGAGCCGAAAATTCCCACAATGATTTTTAGAGGGACTGATGGGGATTTGAACCCACACTCTTACAATCTTGTAGTCCTTTGCGCTAACAACTACACTGTGGCGACTGGTTAGTCACTATAACCTCATCAAAAGTATGAAGCTAATTTCCAGATTCACTGAGATATCCAACTCTTCGAAACACCAGTACCTGATAAAGAAAGTCTATCAGCTTCCCTTTTGAGATTACAGAGTTGCATGCATGTGTGATCCTGTTACAGAGTCGAAAAGAAGTATCACCTCATCTGCAAAAGGCATTAGAAATTAGAAATATTTCTTTTAAGAGAGAGAGAGGGAGAGTGGGGGGGGGGGGGGAGGATAACACCCATGCAAAGCAGCAGAACAGCGATAAGAATATTTGCTCATGAAGGCAGGCTGGTCAGGTCAACTTAACCGATGCCAGCATAGTGAATGAAGCTCGTGATTATTGTGAACCATCTCTGGCCACACAGTTCTTTTGCTCTGCGTTAAGCGATCAATATTTTAACAAAGATGTCAGCTGCATCCGTGGGTAGATTCAGGATGGGCTGCAGGTATCCAACAGTTGTGACAATGATATCCGGTATGGTAAAAGTCGTGTGGTGAGTTAACACTGCTGTGCTGAAAAAGTTGGCGTATATGTAAATTTTGCACTTTACCCAATGAGCTGTACTGAAAATAGTTGAATGTGGTTTGACCAGTACAGCTGAGATACACTATAATGTTCATTTGACTGCAATGACATAGCTGTATAGATATTGCTATAATTGCTGGCATGGCTGTACTAAAAGTAAATGTGTAAACGAAATTTTGTTTGACAAGCTGTAATAACACAAGTGTGGCTTGACTGATACTGCAATATGAAACATTTTACTAAATCAGGCTAGATCAGTAGATGAAAAGATTCGACAATCTGAGGATGTAAGGCAGCGTGGTGATGTAGACCTCAGCTTTCTTCTGTCATATATTATGAGGGCTTGGTTATCATTTTTGCCTTGTTGATGTAGGCCTACCTTCCCTACCCCTGTATAAGGACACCCATTCACAGCTGGGTAGACTCGAGGCCACAGACAAAACTTTTTCTCAGCCTGATTTGTAGGGCTCCGTAGACTGGAAAGCAGGATTGTATGCGTGTTTGACGAAAGCAGCTGTGTTAAAAGTAGCTGTGTAATTGGATTTGCCTGATACAGTTACGTTGATAGCAAAAGACTGTCAGTTTTGGAAATATGTGCAATCAAAGTGCAAAGTAAAAGTAGGTATTAGCCCATTGACTAAGGCTGATGGTGACACTGCATTATCCGACATTGATAAAGCAAATACCTTAAATAAATCTTTTGCTAGTGTATTTACAAAAGAGAACTTGGAAAATCTACCATCTATAAATATAGCAAATTGGTCAGATGGCAAAACAATAACAGATTTGGTAGTTACACCTGAGGCAGTTGAAAATAAGTTAAAGATGTTAAATGTAAATAAGGCTCAAGGACCTGATAATATTCATCCGAGGATTTTAAAAGAACTGAGTAAAGAACTATCTGTTCCACTCAGCATATAGTTTAATAAATCGCTGGAAAGGGAAATAGTACCTACAGAGTGGAAGAATGCATACGTCACAGCTTTGTTCAAAAAGGGTACAAAAAGTGATCCTGGTAATTATAGACCAGTTAGCCTAACTTCAGTACATGCAAAGTATTGGAATCTATAATAAGGGATGTTATAGTTGATCACATGACTTTAAGTAAACTTTACACAGAATGTCAGCATGGTTTCCGACAACATAGATCGTGCATTACCCAGTTATTACAAGTAATGAATTATTTTACTAATCTATTGGATAAAGGAGAGAATATAGATATTATTTATTTGGATTTTAGAAAAGCGTTTGATTCTGTTCCGCATGAAAGATTGCTTATCAAACTGCAGTATTATGGAATTACGGGTAAGTTACTAGCTTGGATTAGAGACTTTTTAAAAGACAGAAAACAGTTAGAGTTGGAAATGATTACTCTAAATATACTGATGTATTGAGTGGTATACCTCAAGGGAGTATACTTGGTCCTGTACTTTTTACTATTTTCATAAATGATTTACCTCAGAAAATTAATAGTTTTTGTAAGATCTTTGCAGATGACACTAAAATATACAATACATCTTCTAATCATAGTATATTGCAGAAGGATTTAGATACATTGGTCCATTGGTCAGAAACTTGGAATCTTTTCTTTAATGCTTCAAACTGTAAAGTCTTGTATTTAAGACAAAGTAACCCATGTAACAAATATTCTATGATAAATGATGGTATTACCTGTGAAATAATAGAATGTTTAGAAGAAAAAGATTTAGGAGTAATATTTGATAAAAGTCTCAAATTTGATAATCACATTCAAAATGTTGTTAATAAATCAAACAAGTTGCTTGGAATCATAAAAAGAACATTCTCATACATAAACAGGGAGACATTTTTATATTTGTACAAAGGCTTAGTGAGGCCTCATTTGGAGTATGGTAACATTATTTGGTTTCCACGTCTTAAAAGACAGTCAGCATTGATAGAGAAGATACAAAGAAGAGCTACTAAATTAATTCATGGTTTTCAAAATTATTCATATAGAGAAAGATTAGAATTACTCAATTTACCCAGTTTAAAAGCAAGAAGAATGAGGGGAGATCTGATCCATAGTTTCAAGATTTTTTAACAATATAGGTGACTTAGATAGAACTGAATTTTTCAAACTGACAAATTATGACAAAACAAGAAATAATACTGATAAAATATTTATAGAATTTTGCAAGACTAACATTAGAAAGTTTTATTTTACAAATCGAATTGCACATGTATGGAATAAATTACCAAACGAAATTAAAAGAGCACAAAACACAAACTCGTTTAAAAACCAGCTTGACCATTGGAAAACATTACATTGAACTTAAATACGAATATGATGAATGAATCATCAAAAAAACTGGGCGTACGACAGATCTTGACTACGAGTGTAAGAAAAGAAAAAGAAAAATGATGGGACTTGAAATAGCCAAACGGCTTATGTGTTATGTCCCTATTACTAAACTAACTAAACTAAACTAACTAAACTAAACCTACAACTAAACTAAACTAAACTAAACTAAACTAAAACTAAACAGTTGTACTAACACAGCAGTGCTAAAGAAAACGACATGGCCTTCCCAGCATTCTTCCTTGGTTTTGCACCAAATGTATAATGTGTGGTGATGCATTTGCTTTAGAAGGCTGGTTTGTAAGTGTGGGAATTTATTTGTTGAATAAAAAAACTCCAGCAAATTAAAGAAACAAAAGTAGAACCATAGCAACAAAAAAGAAAGAAGCAAAACAAGTGGAAATAGAAAAATAAGATAAAGACAACACAGTGGACACCAGTAAAACTGAAAATCATACAGCACTTAATAGATAAGAGGGAGGGTAGAAAGAGGGGCGATGGTGGCGTGTGACATACATACGGCCAAGGTAAAGGGTTACAATGATTGTTAAGAAGTGTGGCATGAGGAGTGATTGAGTTGGTGCACTACAGTGTAAGATTACACCGAGGCCCAGTTTGTCACCTCTTTCTTTCATGCACCACTGATCAGAGGAACGATATAGCTGTGAATATGAAACGAAGGGAAAACAGTAGCCATTAAACTCAAAATGTCCACCCTGAAATGACATGAAAATGGAATATATATGATTAGTTTAGATCGTCATGAATATTTACAAGACAGATGGAATAAGTGATCAAGTTCAGAAATGATGATCAAGACATCATTGTGTCAAATATGTCAACTTAATGATGACACAGTTAAAGTACATGCTTGAGCCATGATGGTGGGTGCAGTGACAAAACAACGTACCATCAGTGAATTTTCGTGTAAAATTACGGAAGTCATCACAGTAGACATATGATGATTTTCAGAAAGTTTATGGACGTTTTGCACTTGCTTATCCTTCTGTGAGAACATGGTCTTCTGAAGGGAGACATTGCACTGAAGATGACAGTAGGAAAGGAAGATGCCGTTTTGATAAAAGTCCACTGAGTTGTTATATGCTGTAATGGTAATTGAAAATAGATAAATTACAATTCATGCGATGATTGAGTCATTTGACACTTTTGTTATAAATCATTCCAGTTTTCTCAGTGGTTCTTGTACAAAGGTATTCTCCAAATTCTTCAAGATATTCTCTTACTGCATATTATATGTTATTATATCTACACATGGTCAGTCTTTTAGTTGAGCACAGAGAAGTCAAGCCATTAGGAGAGCTAGCCAGTCCCACTGTGTTGTTACACAGTCCGTATCTTTGGTGGTTGCCCATGCTGGATGTTTTCATGTTTTCATAAGTCAGTCATTGACATAACTTGCAAGATTATAAACATATATTTTACATTCCCCATATGTATACACATGAAGGGAGTTCAGGCATTGACAGATTTGCACACTTGGAAGATCAGATAAATCTCCATCCTTTACCTGTGAAGTGGAGGTTCTTGGTGGACTGAACCCAGGACATTCCGATTGTGTGATGTTGTCCCTCTCGACTACCACGACCATGTTTAACTCTGTTGTTTTTTGTTTGTTTGTTTGTTTATTTGTTTGCTTGTGTTTATCGCACAAAGAAATTTAATTATTACCCCTCATAAATAATGACTTAGAAATGTCACATAAACCTTACTTCAACTTAAGTTCAGAGTCTCATATTTATGGCAACACCAAATAAATTACCTTGAAGGTAAGATTTCTGTGTTGTTTTCTAATGGCAAAGTCTTTGTGATTACATATAAATGATGAAATAAAATGTTATCTGTAGAGATGAATGAACAGAATATACGAGAGATGTCAGAAAAGTCCTCGGCCTCAACCAGAAAGAAGTTTAATTACAAGAATGAGATTTTGCGCACATATGCACGTGCATTTCAGAACACTAACGACAACATAGGAGCATTGATGTGATGTTTGATATGATGTCATAAGATTTCAAAACGCTATACTCCCAGTTTCTGAAAAAAAGGGATAATTCAGCATGGCGTGCCATCATTTTATTTTGCCAGAAGGCACGCCAGACTACCAGAGAAACCTATGATGAACTGGGGAAGGTGTACGGGGAGATTGCACCTTCTTATTCAATCGTTATGAAACTATATAATGAAAGTAGTTAGGGAGTGAGAGGCTTTCATGATGAGCACCGCAGTGGAAGGCCAAAAACAGCCAGTGACCAGGTAAACATTGACCGAGGTCTGGACATGGTTATGGCTGACAGACGTGTGACCACCCATGATATTGTTAACACCCCGGGCATCCCTTGTACGAGCGTTCATAGAATTCCGTCCAGTCAATTGTAAATGACAACGGTCTCACAGGGCGTGTGCCAGAACTTCTGACTGAGGAGCAGAAACACACACAATTCACCAAGACAATCTGAAACTTATCCACCAGACTTTTCGACCGATTTGTCACTGTTGAGGAAACTTGGCTTCACCACGTTACACCAGAGATAAAAGAGCAGTCAAAACAGTGGAAGCATGCATCTTGATTCTCCCCATCCATAGAAGGTGAGGGTCACAATTTCTGCTGGTAAGGTGTTGGCTACTGTATTCTGGAATGCTGATGGAATTCTGCGTGTTGACTATTGCGAAAACGATGAAACAATCAACAGCGAATACTATTCTTCCTTGCTACATCAGCTTCAAACAGCTGTCATCACAAACATTGAGGGAAGGTTACACAAGGCGTGTTGTTTTATCATGCAGTACACCTACACACGTCATCAGTTGTTGTTTTTACCATTTGTGAATGTGGTTTTGAAATCTGATCACCCACCCTACTTGCCAGACCTTGTCCCTTCAGGTCACCACTTGTTCCCAAATTTGAAAAAAATAGCTCATGCTGGGCAGATATTTGATTGTGAAATTGATGTCATGGACGCTGTGTCAACGCCAAACTTCAGGTGTTCCCAAAGGAATTCTTCAGAGCCAGCATTGAGGGGCTGCAGAGGTGTTGGAGAAAGTGTGCGGGCTTGAGAGGGAGACTATGTTAAAAAGTGCCATGTGAATAAATCCTACATCTGCTTCATATCAAGGCCAAGGTCTTTCGGTACATCCCTCATAGAACAGATGAAAATGAGTCGTCACTTACGGTCTCCTGTCCTTTGTCATTTTCTTGTTTGTGACCCAGTGTTCAATAGTCCCATCTTTGATCACACAAGATGGTCAAATAGTGTGTGTGTGTGTGTGTGTGTGTGTGTGTGTGTGTGTGTGTGTGTGTGTGTGTGTGTGTGTGTGTGTGTGTGAGTTTTGTGGAGTTTTGTTTAATCATATAATATAATTAGTTGTGTGTGTGTGTGTGCGTGCGTGCGTGCATTTGTGAGTGCATGCGTGTGTGTGCGTGCATGTGTGTGTGTGTACACATGGGTGTGCATGGTGTGTGTTGAGAAGAGCATCTGCAAACAGCAGAAGAGAAGGATGAACTGCAGGGGAAATGTTCCCAGTTTGAGCTTATACTTGCGTGCCATGCTTCGTAATTCTTGTGTTTATGTGCACACATCTCTGTTTTGAAAGTTTAGTTTTTCATCCATTTAGCTCACACATATGAGCTTGATATACATGTGCTTGCCTCTGTGTGTGTATGTGTGTATGTGCGCGCGCAGGCATGTGTGTGAGCATTCATGCATGTGCTTGCGTGTGCGCATGCGCATGTGTGTCTTTGTGTGTGCGTGAGAGAGAGAGCTCTCCTCAGTTTTCCATTACTTTTCAGTGCTGTCTTGACACTTGATACTTGCTCTGCCTCAGGCTCCACAAAAACAAAAACAAAACAAAAAAACTGGCAATTAAGAAGTGAAAGTGAACAAAGACTGGTTTGCATGTAGTAGCTGCTTCTCGGTGCACTCACACACGAACCCACAACACTTAAGGAGCTGCCAGTTTGTAACGAAAGTGATATGCACTTTACAGTTATGTGCAGATACATTAAAATTGTTTTGAGTGAGAGGAGGGGGAGGTAGAGAGAGAAGAAAGATTGTGCACAATGTGACATAGCTTGAATTATGCTTGGAAAATCTGTTGGGACAATATAACAGAGAAGAGTGCAACACATTGGAATGCAGTACCAAACACCATAGTATGATATCATGAACATACACCTGTTCAGATTTAGTCTAAATGTTGCATTTCTTGAAAATTTGATATTACAGGTGTTTGCAATAGATTCTCAG
This sequence comes from Monoplex corrugatus, assembly GCA_030674185.1. Classification (NCBI taxonomy): domain Eukaryota; kingdom Metazoa; phylum Mollusca; class Gastropoda; order Littorinimorpha; family Ranellidae; genus Monoplex; species Monoplex corrugatus. Next base: position 43,788,587 of record JAPXFY010000014.1, on the reverse strand, counting down.
CATTTTGTGGAGAGATACAATACACTAAATACAATACAGTTAATACAGTACAATACAGTGAATACAACACAATGTGATACAACACAAATACAGTACAATACAATACGTCCTTATTAATTGAAATTTGAAAAGTATGAAGTGCGTGCATGTGGCTCAACATACATACACATTATTCTCACTACTTCTGAATTGGCAGAATGGCAGTACTACTACTACTACTACTACTCCTACTCCTCTACTACTACTAGTGGATATTTATACAGCACAAATCCAGAAAACAGGTCTAGGTGCCTCACAGTTTCAGCTTCTGTTTTTCAAGATAACATCTCTCCGCTCAGAAGGAATTCCATATGCACTGATGCTACTGGTGCCGTACGAAAAGAAATGATAAGATACAAGGTAGATGTATACAATATACATAATAGTCTACATCATACATTGAGTCAATATTTCACATGTGCACACCAAAATTCACTGAACAACATATACATATATATAGATGTACACATACAACAGTGCCCGCAATCAGTATTTACACACACACACACACACACACACACACACACACACACACACACACACACACACACACACACACACACACACACACACACACACACAACACACACACACACACACCTGCATACACATTTTACTGCATTTGCTCACACATACTACATGCATGCTTACATAGTCAGACATACCACACATGTGTAGAAGCATGTCCTGTACAGATGGACATGCTACAAGCATACCTGTGGCTGAGAGAAGAGATAAGTTTTAAGGCCAGATGTTTTAAACAGGAGAGGGAATTAGAGTATTGAAGGATGTCAGGGAGTCTGTTCCATGTCGTTGGGTCTTTGTAAGAAAAGAATCTTTGCCCATAAGTCTTAGTTCTTGTGCGAGATATCATGAGAAGTCAAGTATCAGAGGAAGAGAGGATCTTGGGAAAAGGTGTATCTATAGATGTGGAGAAGTTCGGAAAGGTACTCTGGTCCAGAGCTACAGATAGCAGAAATTGTCGAAGTGGATAGCTTGTAGCACTGTAAATTAAAATGTTAGATCACGGAAAATGTACGGTTTTAGGTAAGATTTATCCTGAGATAAAAGGAAAACAAAAATGGCTTTTCTGTAATACCCCTGCCACACACATACTGTCTCTCTCGTTTAAATTGTGGAAAGGGTTTAGAAAGGCATTTTCATAAACAAAAACGCAGTTTGAATAAATGTAACATGCTTGATTCACATCTACACATGATGTACACAGTTACGTGCACTCCATTATAAGGTTACAAAGTTATGACAACTACAGACTAAATGAACATTGATATTTAAATATCTATGCCTGCGTGTATTTCCTAAACACACATACAATCACTACTCCCCCGCTTTTCCCTCCTGTCCACTACCCAATGTACACATATTGCACAACACCAACCTCCATACAAATCAATACTGAAAAGAGAACACAATGAATACTAATTGAATACTGATTTAATGTAAAAGAGAAAGCCACAATACTCGTTAGATTGAATGAGATTCAGACCATTACATTATATTGTTATTTCTGTCTTAGTTAAATGTCTGTATATCTTTGGGAATGAAATCACTGTTTTAGCCTATTACTAGTGTTTTTGCACATAAACCTGAGCCTTCCACTTCTTGTTGTTGTCATCAGAGTTTTAGTGGAGCACAAAGAACTTAAGCTGTTAGATGAGCTGGCCACATTCCATGATGTTGTTGCATAGTCTGCATCTTTGATGGTCATCCATGCTAGATGTTTTCATGTTTCCATAAACCAGCCTGTGACATGACTTACAGGATCTTTAAACATGCATATTTGATATTTTGCATACGTATACACACAAAGGGAGTTTAGGCACTGGCAGGTCTGGAAAATCACCATACTTTACTCACCAGGCATAGGTATCAAGGCTAATCAAATCCGGGACCTTTGGACTGGAAGTCTGATGGTTACCATCTTGACTGTCACAGTGTCATTTGTGGTAGGTGTGTAAGAACACTTCTTAAAAATTCCAGCATACACTCTGCAGCTTATGAACTGTATATCTGTTTTCTGTTGTGTATCTATTCCATACACTTAATTATTTGGAGTAAGTTCAAATCTAATAACAGAAATATCTGTATTGATATTTTTGATACTATTAATATTATTATTGATTACTCTTGTTTTGAATTAGACTTGAATTGTTTTTAAAATGATGTTAGCCTTGATACGGCCTTAATGATCAGTTGGGCTATATGCAATATGGACTGACCTGAAACTGCTCGAATAAATTTATTTTAGTTGAAGAAACTTAACATTTAAGTCAAATTCTAGTATTTTGATATTGTCAAATGTTATAATTGCCCAGTCATATTTTACTTATAAATTAATCAATTTTTAAAAATGCATTTGGGTTTGTAATTGTCCATTAACGAATTCCTCCAGGATTCAGAATGCAGAAGGACCCACAGAAGTCACTTAAAGTTGCCCCAAAATTTGAAGAGACAGACGTATTACTTTTTAACCCACAGGGAACACTGATTCAGTATATAACAACTATAAATGTTACAATATTTCATAATTATTCACTATACTGATTTGTACTTCCAACTGAATCAGAACAATCACAAACACAGCCTAATTTCACCACAACAGCAGATCAGTTTCTTAAGAAAACTAATATTTTCATCTTACTTTTATTGTATTTTGGAAAGAAAAAAAAAGACCATCCTCTCTACATTCACCTTTCTACCACACAATGGAAGAATTGATAGCACCACATTCATCAATACAACTTTTTACCCATGGCCACCATGTTCACGCTAAACTCAAGGGATACTTCTCTTCCCTAAGGATCGCAGTTCACTGCCCACTTATTCATCTTCATACCTAACAACTTTGTTTTGATATTATCTTTTCCAGTCTCTTTTTATCCTGTTTTGTTTGTTCCCATCCCAGCACACTGCACAAAAGTTATTACAAATTGTGGATGTTTAAAGCATCTGTAGAATTTTACCATAGTCTTTTCATGTCTGCAGCAAAATCCTGCAGATGTTTTGAAGATGTCAGTTTTCTTAGATAGTACATTTGCTTGTTCAACTTTTTGACCAGTGTGTTGAATTTTCAAAGACGGCTTTTACAAGAGTCACTCCGAAATATTTTTATTTATATGACTCTCTCAACCACTTTATCCTCTATTACAGTTTCAGGTGGATTCAGTTCTCTTTCCTGAAACAAAACCAGTTATATATTCTTTTGCTTTCTCATATTTAAGTTTAAAAATAAATAATCTCACTTTATTTGTACTCATAGTGGCCATTGTTTGTAACAAGTGCAATCAGCCAAAGTTCCGCCTGTGGGGATGCTGGGGGTTCTAGCATGGGGATGCCAGGGACATCTTTCAGTTTAAGTAGTTATTCCCCACCGTCCAGAAATTCTGTGCTAGAAATTTAGAAATGTCCTCTTTCCTGTCACTCTCTTTGTTTACGCCTTATTCCTTTGCTTTCTGTCATTTCTTCCTATCATTTTCTGCCTTGTTGGTCCATTCACCTGCAATATATATATATATATGTGTGTGTGTGTGTGTGTGTGTGTGTGTGTGTGTGTGTGTGTGTGTTGGGGTGTGTGTTGTGTGTGTGTGTGTGTGTGTGTGTGTGTGTGTGTGTGTGTGTGTATTAATGTATTACTGATAAATGTATTATCTGCCTGCCATCACATCTGTTAACTGTTTTAATTTACAGAATCCAGTCGGGAAAATCTTGCTCACTTCATGGAGAACTCTAACACCGACATTGGCCGTCTCTGTCTCAGCTTGTTTGCTGGATATTTTTCCTTTGGAGGCTGGTGAGCATTATACATATCTTAAGCTGATTTTTTAAGGGACTAACCTCGTTTTCTCTGTTTCAAACACTCTTTCTGTGTGTATGTCTGTGTCTCTCTTTCTTTGTTTCTATCGCTCCATGTTTATGTCATACACGTGCAAAACAGAAAACAGACCATAGACTTCCCATCTCTGTGTTAGGATTTTAAATATCAGTAAATCAGATTATATTGCACAGGAAGACGCCCATATGATATCACATGGTGCATCACACATTCACACATGACAAACTACCGCTTGAATATCTGTCACGCACTGGTTTCTTTTTTTTTTTCTTTTTTTTTTTACAGTATAACATCTCATTTTTTAAAAATATATCTCTCATTCTTATTATTGAGAGTAGAAAATGGTATGAGCTCTTCATTATGTAGATGACACCATTCTGATTGCAGAAAATAAAAATGACCTACAAAAGTTTGTGAATATAGTAGAATAAGAAAGCAAAAATAAAGAGCTGGAGCTAAATGATAAAAAATGTGAGGTCATGATAATCAGTAAACAAAAAACAAAAAAATAAAAAAAACAACCTCCTCATGTAAAATAACAGGAAATGGCATAACATTAAGACAAGTTGATAAGTTTAGATATCAGGGAACAGTCATCTCACCTGATGGCAGATGCACATTGGAAATATCCAGGAGAATTGGCTAAGCTAAAACAGCATTCTAGAAAATGAAATGCGTTCTTACCAACAAATGCCTATCAATTAACATCAGGAAGACAGTTCTTCGGTGCTATGTAGAACCAGTTCTGTTGTATGGATGTGAGGCCTAGACAGTCAACAAGCAATGTCAGAACAAGATTGAGGCAGCTGAAAAGTTTTTCTAAGAACAGTGTTAAGAGTTCCATAGACAGCAAAGGAAGCAAACGAATCAGGCTTGAGAGAAGTAAACACAATTCAGTTTCAGTTTCTCAAGATGGCATCTCTGCGCTCGGAATGAATTCCATATGCACAGATGTCACAGGTGCCATGTATATGGTGATCACGACACAAGCCTTAAGCCTGCACATAAACCCATGAGCTGGCAAGGTCCTGAGGCCGTACTTAGACTATGTTTTACTTGGCCTATATCTTATACTGATGTTTTGTCAGCCTACCACTGGAATAATCTTGGTTATATGTTAATGACATGTGTATCTGTTATCTTACCTTCAAAAAAGAAACATATATATATAAAATGAATAAATGAATAATTAAAGATCTGAATCACAACACAACTGGCTGTTCTGTATAAACTTGTTTCACGTGACAGAATCCCCCCCCCCCCCCCCCCAAGTCAATACACAAATGCTCAGCTGTCTATCAACTAGGTGAAGACAATATTTTCTTAATCATAGATGGACAATTAAGTAAGTGAGTAAATAAGTAAGTAAATAAGTAAGTAAGTAAGTAAGTAAGAAAGTAGGTGAATAAATAAATACAAAATGCAGGAGTATGTAGATAGATAAATAGGTAAGAGATGGAAATAACAAATAGCAGTAAATACATGCATATACCCACATGCTGACACACAGACATACACACATACATTCATAGGTACACACCCATTTTGACACAACATCATGGCTGAAGCAAACACAAAAAGAACCTTAATGAAGAAGATTAAGAAAAGACAGGCAAGATTAAGAAAAGACAGGCAAGTTTCACAGGACATTATATGAGGCGAGAGAAATTTGAACACCTAGTCACAACAGGAAAGCTAGAGGGAAAAAGAGCACCAGGTAGAGAGAGAAAATGATGGATAGTTTTGCAGAGTGGATGAGGACAAAAAGGTTAGGAGATCCTTACAGAGACAAAAAATAGAATCCTGTGGAGGGCCATGATCGCCAGTTTCATGTGACAAGGCACATAATGATGATGACCTTTCAGCAGATATTCAATAAGCATCTAAGCACACGGCATATCAGTATGAAATTATTCGAGATTTGGAGTGGTAGTGGAATTGACAAAAAGACAAGCTTGGTGACGTTGCTGAAAACATCTGATGTTTAATATCTGTCAGGAAGTCGATATATTATTTGAGTTGATATTGTATTAACAGTAGGCAGTAAAACTAACAGGAAACATCTCTGAAAGGTATATATGTGGAAATGATCAGACATGGAACAAGCAGTAAGATAATGGATTTGTGCTTCATGATAAATCAGATGGACAAAAATCCTGAGTGTCATTCTGCCCTACGATATTTTACTGTACCAGATCATGTCTTAGTCGTTGAGGGAAATAGAAATAGCTGTCCATTTTTCCATGGAGTCAGTGTTTTTCCCGCTACAGTTTCATAGGGTTGAGCGAAACCCAAACATGACTCACTGTTTTGTTAATTTTTCTTTTTCTTTTTTTTTTTAATGCAGTTTTTCATGTCTGATTTTGTAGTTGAAAATGTGTGTACAGTGAAACTCTTGTGTGTACGTGTGTGCATGCGTGTGTGTGTGTGTGTATGTGTGTGTGTGTGTGTGTGTGTGTGTGTGTGTGTGTGTGTGTGTGTGTGTGTGTGTGTGTGTGTGTGTGTAAAAAGAGATTTACTATATTTTCCCGTCATCATCATCATCAGATGCCTTGCCGCATGGTGTTGGCGATCATGGACTTCCATCAGTCTCAATCTCTTGTTGCCTCAAGCATCTCTTCCACCCTCCTTGTCTTCAGCCACTCTGCAAGTCCGTCTAGTATCTTCTGCCTGGGTCTACCTGGTGCTCTCTTTCCCTCCAGCTTTCCCATTGTGACCAGGTGCTCCAATTCTCCTTTCCTCATAAAATGGCCTATAAATGTTGCCTGTCTTTTCCTAAACTTCCTTATGAATGATCTTCTTGTGTCTGCCTCCATCAATACTGTTTCGTTTGTTTTCTTTGCTGTCTATGGAACTCTCAACATTCTTCTTAGAAACCATATCTCGGCTGCCTCAATCTTGTTCTGGCTTTGCTTGTTGACAGTCCACGCCTCACAACCGTATAACAGTATTGGTTCTATATAATATTCAAGAATTTTTTTCCTGATGTTAATTGATAGGAATTTGTTGGTAAGAATGCTTTTCATCTTCTTGAATGTTGTTTTGGCTTGGCCGATTCTGCTGGGTATTTCTAATGTGCATCTGCCCTCTGGTGAAATGATCGTTCCCAACCTGTCTCAAGGTTTTGTCGTTTGCTGTTATTTTGCATGAGGGGATTTCATGTTTTTTTACTGATCACCATGACTTCAGTCTTCTTGCTGTTTAGTTCCAACCCTTTACCTTTGCTTTCTATTTCATTTTCTGCAATTAGCACAGTGTCATCTGCGTATCGAATGTTGTTTATCATTTTTCCTCCAACCTTTAATTCAGGGTCTTCCTCTAGGTTTCTCATGATGTTTTCACTGTAAAGTGAAAACAGATCTGGTGACAAAAACAACCTTGTCCAATTCCTCTTTTGATGTTTTGGAAAGAGCTTATGTCATTTTCTATTCTCATTGCAGCTGTTTGTTCCCAATACATATTTTTGATTATTCGCAGATCTTTTCCATCAATATTGAGCCTTTCTAGTTGGTTGATCAATTCTTCATGTCTTACCCATCGAAAGCCTTGGTACCATATAATCAACAAAGCATAAATATAAATCCGTTTTCATTTTGATTGACCTCTCTGTGACAGTTCTTAGGATGTATGTGGCATTAATACTAATAATAGTTCCTTTCCCTTCCACAAATCCATGCTGTTCATCTGCTATTTCTCTTTTGATTCTATTCCTTGTCCTCATCATGATTATTCTTAATCGGATTTTTGTTACATGACTCATCAAACTGATTGTGCGATGGAGTTTGCATTCTATAGCCCCTGTCTTCTTTGGAAGTGTAATGAAAATTGATTTTGACATATCTTTGGGGATTTTTCCAGTGTGGTAAATTTCATTTAGGAGGACTGTTATTTTTTCAATACCAAATTCCTCTAGGCCAGGGTTTCAATCATCTCTGTAGTAATGTTGTCTGGTCCTGGGGCTTTACCTGGTTTCATCTTTTTCAGTGCTGCTCTAACTTCATCTTTCATTATGGATGGTCCTTCAAAGTTCTTTCTTAGAATGTGTTCTTCGTTTCTGTCATCTTCAAAAAGGTCTTTAATGTGTACTCTTCCCATCTGTCTAATATTTTGTCTTTTTCCATGATAGATGTACCATCTTTCGATTTTAAGCAACCAGTTGATGTGCATGTCTTTTTCCTGTGGACAGTTTCTTCAGTTCGTCTGTACATACCCTGAGGATCCATTTTGTGTCGGTCTTCTATTTCTTTGCATTTTGTTTTCAGCCAAGCTTCCTTAGCTTCATTGCACCTATTCCTGATTTCTTTGTTTATCTTCCTGTATATCTCCTCTTTTCTCTTTGCCTTCCTCCGTTCCTCCATCAAGCCTTAAATTTCTTTTGTCATCCAGTTCTTTTTTGCTTTTCTATCTACTGCAGGGATTTCTTCACAAGCTTCATTTATTGAATTTCTCAACTTTGTCCATTGTTCCTCACTGTCACCAACGTCTTCCAGAGCACTGAATTTGTTTTGAACATGTACATTAAATTTTTTATGTAACTCTTCATCTGTCTTTAAGAGTCCAAGATTTCTCATACAAAAAGGGAAATGTGACTATTTCAGTTTTTTTGTTGATTTGGCCTATATGTGTGTGTCAGCCTGTGTTTCTTATGTGTACACATGCACGCATGTGCATATGTTCATGTTTAGTATATGTACATTCATGTGTGTATGTGCATGAGGATATGATAAAGATAAGTGAGGGAGATGGGGTGGAAAGAACACTTTGTAATGAAAAATTCATGGTTTTTGATGGATTTTTACCTCTTTGGGTCACAGCACTATACCATTTTAGTCAGGTGCTGCAAATTTATAACTTTGAGTGGGCATAATTTTGCTAGAGTCACACAGTGACTGTGATAGGAGGACTTGCCAAAAATATGCAGGCAGGCATATCACCTGGCTGTTATTAGTGTTAGGAGGTCTTTCTGTTGCAAACATGCACACTCGCACACACACACACCACACACACACACACACACACACACACACACACACACACACACACACACACACACACACACACACACACACACACACACACACACACACACACACACACACACACACAAACACAAACACACATTCATACACTTTTGTAGTAACACACACATATGCACATACACACACACTCTCTTTCTCTCGTACGCATTCGTACACACACATATAAAGAAAGAAGGAATTAAATGGACACTACCATCACCGCCATTACTAAGCAATAACAGCAGCAATCTTATATGAAAATCAGCTTGTAAAAGTGTTTGGAAATTATGTTGCAGACAGCTCTTTGAAATTGATATTGACAGGGAGGAAGAGTTTAACCTCAACATTGAAATTGAAATATGCACACTATAGTATATTTATGCTGACTGTCATATACTACTCAGAGTGTGTGTGTGTGTGTGTGTGTGTGTGTGTGTGTGGTGTGTGTGTGTGTGTGTGTGTGTGTGTGTGTGTGAAAATGTATCTGTTTTTGAGTTGGGTGGTTTTCTTTTCGCTTTCACTAAAAGTGCTGTTACCTGAATACAACTACAGTGCCTGGTAGTGGGTTTTACTGTGCTCGTCAGAGGTCATAGTGTGTACACTGTTTCTGTTCTGTTTTTGTTCTGGGTCTGGAGATAAGATAATTTTCGTTGCTCATGGTACATTGATCCACTTTTGCTGGAGAGATTAATATGGCCAGCAGACACTGATTTATTTTTCATAAATGATTACCATCACTATTAGAATTCATTTATGATATCAGTCACACTTTTGCTTTTCAAACATTTCATGTGGTGCATGCATACAGGGAATAGCCCTCCTTTTACATAAGTCTCACCATCTCACCTTTTTGTCTCGAGTAAATTGCATGTATATCCATTGACACCTATTGAGCTGTCTCTTATACTAATATAATTTATGGTGGGGGCAATATAGAGGCCATATACCTTGATAATAAATCACAGACATTAAGACAAATAGTCATTAATCTGTTGAGTCACTCATGCTGATACACTCACATCATTGTGACATCTGACTAGTTTTATTTGCAATTTTTTGCAAATTATAAAAATAGTTTCATTGATCGGAAAGCAACATTACTGCGAATGTGAAACTTGATTTAATCTCTGCAGCCCTTTTGTATCTAGTTATTTACATCTACAGTTGCATGAAAACTAGTGCTATTGAATTTGTAAAGCCAAAGTTTGTTTGCAAAATTACTTTTGAACATGAAGCATCTGGCAGCAACAGACAGAAAATAAAATTGGAATGGTCACATGATTAACCTCTTGGCTGTACTGTTGACATATGAGGTCTGTCATGATTTCATAATCATCAGTGCAGTTTTGATATACATTGTGCTTCAAACAGAGTAGTGATATGTTCCGTTCAGCATTGCAGAAATGTCCACGGCTAAATTACAAGATTTAGCTCTCCTGACAGCTTTCTTGAGTAGGGCATGCTCAGTGGTGTAACTGTAGTATATCAGTGTGCATACGGGGGTGGGGTGAATAAAAGGGCAGGACACATTTTTTTCTTGCATCCTCTCCCTGTATGTGTATGTGTGTGTGTGTTTAAGAGAGAGAGAGAGAGAGAGAGAGAGAGAGAGAGAGAGAGAATATGTAAGTAAAAGGAAAATGGCATTTCAGGAAAATCGTTTGATTCAGTCTTTGCAAATTATATTGTTACAGAAGGATTCTATGTTTGTTTCTTATTCATTGTTTATGTACTTTTATAGTTTGGAGATATTATGACTGAATAAAAGTTGCAGGTGTAATTTTTCAATTTTTGCAGATTTTTGTCTGCATTAACTACAGCCAGAAAACAAGGCAGTGAAGAGGTTAATGTGATGTTGCTCAGTTCCAGATGGCCTCAGAAAGCTAAAAGTGCGTAAAGCACAGCACCTCTGACTATTTTTGTATGAAAAACAGATGAGCTGGTTGGATTGTCATGTTTATATTTGCTATTAGCATTATTTCCAGAAGGCGGATCAACTCACTCAATTCATTTTGTCAGTGTTTATGTTGTACAGGCAGATCATCACAGTGCTGATCGAAGAAGTGCACAATCCTGTTAAGTAAGTATTTATTTGTTGGGCATTGTGTGTGTTTGGTAATTTAAATGAAAGGATATTTATCATATTTGTTTGTTCATATTTTCTCTTCTAAAAGTAGATAGTTTTAATCAATGAATGTCATGAATTCTCAGATATTTTACTTTGCTTGGAGCTAAGAATCCAACTCAAGTGTTCGTAGTTCTGGAGTAAACTTCTTGGATCCATGGAGCTGAGAATCCAGCTCAAGTGGGGTTTTTTTCTGGAGTAAATTGCTTGGATCCATGGAGCTAAGAATCCAACTCAGGTGTTTGTAGTTGTGGAGTAAATTGCTTGGAGCTATGAATCCAGCTCAGGTGTTTGTAGTTCTGGAGTAGATTGCTTGGATCCATGGAGCTAAGAATCCAACTCAAGTGTTTGTAGTTGTGGAGTAAATTGCTTGAAGCTATGAATCCAGCTCAGGTGTTCGTAGTTCTGGAGTAAATTGCTTGGAGCCAAGAATCTAATTCAAGTGTTCATAGTTCTGGAGGGAAAAAAAGGTAATCTGAGTATTTGATCATCTTGGAGCAAAGATTTTTGATTTGAACAGTGACTGTTTCGGATTAGAGTTTTGATTCAGACATTTCATAAATGGTTTGCTAATGCTTGAAAACACAGCAAATATGTAGATCAAAATGTTTTGTTTCACAGTAACTTCCCATATGGTCTGGGTGCAATTTTGCGCTACTTGGAAAAGAGATTGGTGCCACCAATTTTGCACCAATCCTGCAAAAAAGATAAATAATCAAACCCGGATAGAGGGAGCTTGTTAGCCCTGTCAAGTCAATCCATCAAGAAAAGAGACAACTTGATTTCAAAGTGTCCCAGCCTTGGGTAAAATGCCCCTGTGTCTGTGAAGAAGTGTACTTGAGACAAAGGCTAGGAGATGGATACTCCAAACAACAAAGCTGTACCTACTGAGGATATTCTACATATAGCAGTCATTGCGGTTGTGGGTGATAGTCTTTCACGCTAAACCTGAGACAGATGAATTGTTATGTATATCCGCCCACAGTGACAGAACAGCCCTTTCCAGGGACAGCACTACTCTCCGCAAATGGGGGGAAGGGAGAGGGTAGGTTGGGGGGGGGGGTAAAAGGAACCCCTAAACAACCCCTGTTTCAAACGTACCTGGCACATGATAACCAAGTCTGCCTGGTCATCCACATTTGTGGTCGAAAGAAAAGAAAGAAAACACCTCTGCTGTTTGGTGATGGAATATCCAATCTCCACAGGTCAAAGTTGATAGACCAGAATGGCATACAGCCTTGATAACCTGAATGTTAGATCGCCATAAGATAGCTGTTCTGACCGAGACCAGATTTGCAGGTGAAATCCCAGCCTGAGGAAGTTAGAGGAGGCTACACCTACTTCTGTGTTGGGAAACCCAGAGACATTGTATAACCTTTAGTGCCATGTGCACCAGTCTCACAACAAAGCTGGAAATCTTATGCTGTGGTGTCTGATTGTCTGATGACCTTGTATTTTCATCCCGCAAAAGACTACTTCACTACATTTTCTCAGTGCTTGTGCCATAATGATGACAAATCCAGATGATGTCAATGAAGCTTTCTGTGAAGAGCAGAGCCATCTCATTGCCGCAGTCAATCACAAAAACAGACTCATCATTCTTGGAGACTTCAGTGCTCTAGTGGGAGTGGACTATCCTATTTTGCCAAATGTTCTTGGACATCATGGTACTAAAAAGTGCAGTTCCAATGGATTAATGTTGCTCACCATCATGAACACTCTCATCCAATAGAAGGAACGTTCAAGATCATATGGACACACCCATGCTTTTAGCAGTGGGAAATGCTGGATTATGTCATTGTGTGACAGAAAGGCAGAAGAAATGTGCATATTGAGCACTGCATGAGAGGAGCCATTTGATGGTCTGATCATCAACTACTGTGATGAATATCTTTCTAGCTCGTAAAACTAAGGCAGCCAGGGACAAACCTCTACAGAAGTTTAATATCACCCATCTGCAAATCAACAGAGAGACCCATCAAGAGAAGTTTCAAGAAACAATATATAGCAGAGAGCTTGAGTGAGAAAATATAGAGGCAGGATCAGGGATTGAAATTTTCGGATCCACGGATTTCTATGGCAGAAAGAATTAGTTCCCTAGGAAAATGCACACCCAGCTCCTTTTTTTTTCAAGTAGAGTGAGTATAATGTGATTTAATGTGCTCCTGTATAGAAATTGAATAGTACAGAAAATACCTTTCTAAGCACTCAGAATGTCTGACTGGATGCCTGAAAATGCACCAGATTGCTGAGATTTAATCTCTTAGATTTTTTTTGAGTGAGCATACCCCCAGGCTCTTTACCCCTCCTACCCCTTAGATTTCTTCTTTTTTTCAGCAGTTTTTAATCCCTGAGAATGGAAGTCCTTCAAAGAAGTTGTCTACAGCATTGTGGCTGATACCCTAGTTTTTGAAAATCGTAACATGGGAACTGTTTTGATGGAAATGGTGGAGAGATAAGCACATTCCACAATGTCTACATGAATTACCTGAGCGACAAAACCAGTGAGAAGAGGAAGCAATATATCACCAAACAAAACCGCTTATTCAACAAAAATGGCAGCAGATGAAGAACCCGTGTTGTGAGATGAAGCTGCAGAATTCCTGGCTGAGTCTGCTGCCAATTACAGAAGCTTCCAGCTCACTACTGATCTATATCTCTAACTTCTACATTCTGCTGACAGAGAAAGCTGACATTTTATCATGCTGTGTTGAACACTTTCACGCACCGGTGAACAGAGTGTTGTCAGGATCTGAGGACGTAATTGCAGCACTCTCCCAATTGCCAGTAAAAGAATCTCTTAGACCCATCCTTAAGTGAAAGATTACCAAAGCCCTGAAATGGGATCATGCTGGAAAGACACCGTCTACAGGATTGGGGGTGAGATGACCTTAGAGAAGCTGACAACTCTGTACCAGACTATACAGCAGAAGGAAGAGGTTCCTCAAGACTTTAAAGGTTCCTCAAGGCTTTAGAGATGCTATGATCATTTGCAAGAAAAAAGGCAATGAGACCTTATGTGATGATCGTTGTGGGATATCCCTCGTGTGTATTGCAGGGAAGGTCCTTACCAGAATCATCCTTAACAAAACCATTGCTTCCTTCAACAGTGACATGCTGGTTTGGGTTCAAGAGAATGGGGAAACATCTGAACCCATCTCAGTGTGCAAGAAAGTGAAACCGGGCTGTGTTATAGCGCCCACATTCTTCTCCATCCTGTTTGTGGCAATGCTGAGTGATGCATTTAGAGACCTTGACAGAGGTGTGTGTATCAAGTTCCACTCATGTGGAAAACTTTTTACCTGTGGAGACTCCAAGCCAAAATCAAAGTGCTCAGATCTACCCTGTGGGAATTTGCCTTTGCAGGTAATTGTGAAAGAACGTGTGCTTTCAGGATAGGTCCTGTATCCCACATTAAGACTTTTATCAGGTGATGTGCCTACTCATCCACAGGATTGACGGGAGAGTCCATTGCATTCCCATGTACTGTACATGTGTTACTATTGATTGTTTTGATTTTCCTTTGACAGAAATATCCAAGTAGGGCTTGTGCTTTCATTTTGTATTCAGCTATCATATTCACTGAAAATAGGACTACACACACATATGCAAGCTTACATACACATGCACACACTCACACACACACACACACACACACAGCACGCACGCACGCACGCACGCACGCACGCACGCACGCACGCAACACACACACACACAACACACACACACACACACACACACACACCTGGTTAGAAGTGTTTGTCATGAACTATCTGAATTAGTCATGCATTTTCATCATAGGGTAAAACGGTGTCAATTCAGCCACTGACAATTGTATCATAGCTGTGAGAAAGAAGAATTCTCGATTGTCCTTTCAGTGAACACTATTTTTTATAAAGTGTTACTCATCGGTATTGAACTATTGTTCTTTTTTGGGGGGTGGTTGTTTTTTGTTTTTTAAAAGGGTTTTGCATTAAGGAGAATAACTACAGAGTCCCTTTCAGCTGAGTTGTTGGGAGTTGCAGGAAATTCCATAACTCGTTGATAGCACTGACTTGTATGTGTGCCTAGTTTGTTTTGAAGCCCAGTCACGTTTTTAAGGCAGTCATTCGTCTTTGACCAGCTGTGTGGTCAGGTCATGTCCTTTGTGTTATACTGAGCAAGTACACAAAAAGGTAGAGGCTTTTTTCTTGTCTGTGTAAAACAAGAGGGTAGCTTGTTTTTTTTTGTTTTTGTTTTTTTCTTTCTCAAGACTTTTGTGAAAGTCAAGAAAACTTCATATAGCTATAAAGGCAGCATGAACAGAAAGATGTTTATAATGTCCTTGTTGAGGAGAGAACAGAGTCGGGGATCACATGGTGTATTATTTTCGCCTGCTACCCACTGCCTTGTGGGTAGTTATGGAGACAACAAAGGCTTGTGGAGACTCCGTACAAAAACCGATGGAAGGCAGTGGGAAACCACTGTCGTATCCTCCCACGTAAATCATGGCCAGACACATGAAAATACACCTAAACGTCATGAATAGGGACTCCTCTGGAGCACCTTTGTCGGGTAGGGAATGTCATGCTGCACAGGTGACACCCAATCATCGTCAAGTTACTGCGATCAGATTGTTAAAAATATAAAACTTGCAACTTGGAATGTTAGAACAATGCTTCAAAAAGGAAAATTAGAAAATGTCAAGATAGATTTGGAAAGACTAAACATCAGTATTTTAGGACTCGGGGAGGAGAGATGGAAGGAAGCAGGCATGATAACCAAGCATAAAATTATGTATTCTGGTGGGGACACACATGAAAGAGGAGTAGGCATCGCAAGGGACAATGACAAGTCAAAGTCTATCAAAAGATACTGGCTGTATCAGACCAAGTTTTTTTTAATCAGATTGAAGGGCAAGCCATTTGATATCAACATCATCCAAATATATGCACCAACATCTGCAAGTATTGAAGAAGAAATTGACAACTGCTGTGTAGAATTAGAGACAGCCAAGGCTAACCTCAGTGTAAATCACAGGACATTACAATAATAATGGGAGATTTTAATGCTAAAGTAGGACAGGAAAAAGTAGAAGACATAGATGGACCTCATGGCCTTGGCATATGAAATGAAAGGAGAGAGAAACTTGTTGAGTGGCCATTAATAAATCAATTCAAAATAGGAAACACTAGGTTAGAGCAACCTTACAGAAGAAAGTGGACATGGATGAATCCAGGAGACAGCACAAGAAATCAGATTGATTACATCCTTATCAATAAAAGATTAAGAAATTCTTTACTGATAGCAAAAAGCATTCCCAGGCACAGACAACAACAGTGACCACAATCTTACAATGGGAAAATTTAGGCTGAAATTAAAGAGAGGAAAGAAACCAAAAATAACATCAAACTGAATTTTGGACTCTTAAATTTAATTCAAGACAGACGAATCAACTTGTGCAAAAGTTAGTGTATATGTTCAAAACAAATTCAGTGCTCTGAAGGATGTGGGTGATAGTGAGGAACAATGGACAAGTTTGAGAGAGTGAATAAATGAAGCTTGTGAAGAAATCCCTAAGGTTGAAAGAAAAGCAAAGAAGAACTGGATGACAAGAAATTTTAGGCTTGATGGATGAGTGAAGGAGGGTAGAGGGAAAAGAGAAGGAATACAAACAGATACATAAGGAAATCAGGAGTAGGTGAAACTAAGGAAGCTTGGCTAGAAACAAAGTGCAAATGAATAAAGGACAGATCTATACAAAACAGACCCTAAGTTTAGCTACAGAAACACTGACAAATTGCCCACAGGAAGAAGACATGCATATCAACTGAATATGGTACGATTGATATGGAAAAAGACAAAAATATTAGATGGGGAGAGTACATTAATTACCTTTTTGACGATGACAGAAAGGAGGAACACATCATAAGAAAAAACGTTGAAGGCCCACCAATAATGAAAGATGAAAGAAAAGGTAACAGTTCTTCTAAATGGAATTTATAACACCTGAAAAATCCCGAAAGATATGTCAAAATCAATCTTCATTGCACTTCCAAAGAAAGCAGGGGCTATGGAATGTGAACTCCATCTTACAGTTAGCTTGATGAGTCTTGACAAAGAGTCTATTAAGACTAATCATGATGAGGACAATGAACAGAATAAAAACAGATGAACAATGTGGACTTAATGAAAGGAAAGGAACTATTAATGCCATATACATCATAAGAACTCTCATAGAAAGATCAGGTGAGATGAATAATGATTTATATTTGTGTTTTGTTGATTATACTAAGGCTTTTGGGCGAGTAAGATGTAAAGAATGAATCAACTAACTGGAAAAGCTCAGTATTGATGGAAAAGATCTAAGAATAATGAGGAATATGTATTGGGAACAAACAGCAGCAATGATAGCAGAAAATAATCATGAGAAATCTAGAAGAATGCCCTGGGATAAAAGTAGGTGGAAAAATGATAAACAGTCTTTGTTATATAGATGACACCCTTCTAATTGCAGAAAATGAAAGTCTTGTGAATATAATAGAAATAGAAAGCAGAAATCAAGGGCTAGGACTAAATAGCAAGAAGACTGAAGTCATAATAATCAGTTTTAAAAAATATGTAAATCCCCGTATGTAAAATAATGGGATATGGCATAACATTGAGACAAGTTGACAAGTTTAAATATTGGGAACAGTTATCTCACTAGACGGCAGATGTACATTAGAAATAGCCAGCAGAATGGCCAAGCTAAAAACAGCATTCCAGAAAATGAAAAGCATTCTTATCAACATATGCCTACCAGTTAACATCTTCGGTGTTAATAGAACCAGTACTGATGTGTGGATGCAAAACGTGGACAGTCAACATACAAAGTCAGAACAAGATTGAGACAGCTGAAATATGGTTTGTAAGAAGAATGTTAATAAGTTCCATGGTCAGGGAAAACCAAACAAAAAACAACAACAGCAAACAACAACAAGCAGATGAGACAGTCTTGAAAGAGGCAAATACAAAAAGAACATTAATGAAGATTAGGAAAAGACAAGCAAAATGTATAGGACATTTTATGAGGCAAGACAAAAGAGTACCAGGTAGACCCAGGGAGAAAATATTGGCTTTCCGGAGTGGATGAAGACAGAGAGGGTGGGAGATATACTTGCAATGACAAAAGATAGTTTCATACGGAGGGCTATGATTGCCAATGCCATGTGGCGAGGTACTTGATGATGATGATAATTTAAGTCAAGAGGTTGCATTCTATACTTCACAGCGACTGGAACATGTTCAGTCATTGTGTGGAGGCCTAGTTAACTGAAGAGCCTGGTAATTGGAAGGCTTTGGCAGTGAAATCTTTTAACCTGCTGGATTATTTGTTTTTGATAAGTACATGTAGATGGGGAATAATGACTGACTATAGTTGAAGTGTGGCTGTTTGTGGACTGTGAATGCTTCTGGAAGTTTTTCAATTATCTTTTGTCAATGAACAACTGTTGTTGGTCATGCTATGTATACATCAAGTTGTGTTAACTGCATAGATTAAGAGTAATGTGTTAATAATCACTTTGTATATGCTGGTATTCTGTGTAGCCTTGTAGAGGTAGTTATTATGCTGTTTGCATCTAGTTGTATTGACTACATAGGCAAAAAGTGCATTGGAGTATTAGGTGTACTGGTTTTGTACATATCATTGAAAGCCAGTGGTAGTTGTATCCTTGATGTGTTGCGAAAATTTCCCATTTCTGTGTATTGCTGGAGGGCGGGCTTGATTTGGTTATAGGTCACGGCCCAATATCATAACAGTACATCAGGTAGTGTTTTTTGTATTTTTACTTATGGAGCTAAACCCAGTGTCAGTGGACAACTGGGGGCTGCCATATACTTCCCATCATTGACTTACTAGGCTATCGAGATGGACTATGCCACTTTCTATTGCCTTCAATTTGCAAAGTGGAGAGTGTCTGAGGGGCAGTCTGCATTTCATCCTAATAGCTGAGGGAGATATGGGTTCCCCACATATAAGTAAAAAAACCAGAAGAGTGACAGATTCTTTCAAGAGAAGTGGTTGCTGTCAAACAATGTACCCCAGAAGGTCGTGTGCAAGATAAAAGTAAAAAAACTATTTAGTGAAAGATAAAAGTGAAAGATAAAAGTAAAAAAACTATTTAGTGAACAAAGTATTTAGAGGTTAGTAACGTATGGAAAGTTCATCCTGATAGAGGCAAACCCATTGTGTGGGATAAGTTGTTGCACTATCCAAACCACGCAATAAATTGTAGACGGTCATGAGCAGTTGCAGAGATTGTAACAGTATTGACTTTCATTATGATATTGGCAGATCACCTGCTGTGATGATTGTTTTCTTTTCTTTTCATAAATGCTAATTTTGTACACAAGTTAACAGGGGGGTGGGGGGGGGGGAGCAGATTTAGTAGAAACATGTTGTTTCAAAGTGGTTTTGATTTGATTTCAATATAGAACATGAATTGTGTGCACTTAAATGAACAGAAATGGATTTTTTATCACTACATGATAGTAAAATCTGAAACCTGATTCTTCAGTGTAAAACAGATTTGAGCAAACAGATGTGTCCTCTTTATTGGTTTGTTAAGTACAAAACCGCATGCCTCCCTTCGCCCTGTCAGGGCTCTCCTATTGTTCAAATGAAAGGAGGCCACAAGTGTTGGGTTTGAGTGTGTGTGTTGGGAGGGATGGGTGGTATGGAGGACTGTAGTGTGAAGAGGTCATTTTGTGACTCCAGTCAGCTTTTGTGGTACAACACGTGTTTGAACCATATTTTGTGTTTAATCCCATGTTCACATACTTATTCAAATTCTTTTTATTGGATAGTGGATTCTTAAGTTGGTAGGGAATAAATAAGCTTGAAAGTTAAAATGCCACATGAACTTAAACTCTGAGGATTGTCATTTGGCTTCTTTGTCAGGCACATGCTAATAAAATTTATGAATGTTTTCCCCTGGTGGAGACCTCAGTTTTGTGTGTGTGTGTGTGTGTGTGTGTGTGTGTGTGTGTGTGTGTGTGTGTGTGTGTGATAGAGAGAGAGGGGGGTATTGTGTTTATTGTTGTTTACCCAGACAGGTCTGGGAGTTAAGAATGAAAAATGTTTGTCTTTTATACAAGCATTTAGATCTTTGACTTTTTCAGTTCTTACATTTTTAAGGAAAGAGAGATCCACTTTGACTGTAGTTAGGGATGTGCGTGTGTATGTGCGTGCGTGTGTGCATGTGTGTGTGTGTTGTATGTGCATGTGTCCCTTATATACAGGCAAGGATTTCTTCTCTGTTTATTTGTGGGCATTAAAGGCAAAAGTGTAAACTGCCCCATGTGTATAAGCAAAGATTTCTCAGCTGTTCATGGGTAGCAATTAAAGGCAAAAGTATAAACTGTCTTATAAGTTATATGTAGAGGCAAGGATTTCTTAGCTGTTTAACACATCCGTGATGGGGCTTGACTATAGCCGTGAACGCCGAGCTTCACCTACTGCCTGGTCGCGCTAAAATTCGTTTCAGTGATATATGGTACAGAACTGGATGGCGGCTAAAAGCTATTTAAGTAATAGCTTTATAAATAGCACAGCTAAACTCCAGCATCCTTTTTTTCATTAAATACACACATTTTCGTGACAATTGGACTTCATTCAGGCCTGCTAGAGAGTTTTTCTAACTACTGGAGATTTATTGGAGGCAGGCTCAGGCTGGCAGGAAGTTCAGGCAGAGGCAGGGCCAGTCACAATAGTGTTAAAATTAAGAGTGGACAGTTAAGGCAAAAGTATAAACTGTTCTATGTATACAGGCAAGGATTTCTTAGCTGTTTATGGGTGAGCATTAAAGGCAAAAGTATAAACTGTCCTATGTATACAGGCAAGGATTTCTTAGCTGTTTATGGGTGAGCATTAAAGGCAAAAGTATAAACTGTCCTATGTATACAGGCAAGGATTTCTTAGCTGTTTATGGGTAAGCAAATTAAAGGCCATGTATACAGGCAAAGAGTTTCTTAGCTGTTTATGGGTGGGCATTAAAGGCAAAAGTATAAACTGCCCCATGTGTATAGGCAAGGATTTTGTAGCTGTTTATGGTTGGCATTAAAGGCCATGTATACAGGCAAGGATTTCATAGCTGTTTATGTGTGGACATTACAGGCAAAGGTATAAACTAAATGCTTATGAACCTGTTTTAGCCACAGTGATCTCATTGGTGGGAAGTGTTAAATTCTCTCTTGGCTAGTTGGGGGATTGGTATTATTATTTATTTATTTATTTATTTATTTATTATTTATTTATTTTGTATGTATTTATGTATTTATTTTAATGTGGGTTGATCCTGCAAAGTTTACGGAGTCATAGGCCAGAAATAACTCATCATTCTACAGGTATTTTAGCATCATGTTCATTGTCGAGGTCACATGAAACACAGGAAAAGTGTGTACAAGGGTCATCTAGTAGATAGCGACAGTATCCCTACTAGAGACAGTGTCCTTATTGTTTAAAAAAAAGGAATTGGTGCAACACTTGAAACTTTGAAACTTTAAACACACCTGGGCCAGTTATTCTGTGATCTGATTATGAAATTATACACAAATATTGTGATGTCATTTGTTAAAACTTCACGTTGGGTACAATTATTCTGAATGTCATGGCAGTCTTTAGTGTCGAATAACAGTGCGCACATTAAAATTGAAGTTCAGACAGGAAGTTCTGCTGCAGATATATCAAAAACATGTCAAAAGTGTGTGTGGGACACAGGTTGCAGTTAACAGGTAGATAGATGTTCATTCTTCAAAGATGGACTAAATGACATTAAGGACAAGGGGAGTCTGGGGAGGCCAGTTGAAGCTACAGACAAGAACTATTAAAAACTTAGAATTTTTGAATGAAGATAGGTGAATAACGTGTGATGAGATCGCTCATGGTGTTGGTATTAGTTGAGGATCAGTTCATGCAATTTTAACATATAACATTTGGAATTAGACATGTTGCTGTGAGACGGGCCCCACACTGTCTTACTGAAGATCAAAAATGGATGCATCATTGTTGCAGAGACACTGTTAAACAGACTCAGAAGTAAGGATGACAGCTTTTTAGATCAGATAGTTGCAATCAGCGAAACCTGAGTTAGAAGTTATGAGTCAGCATTAAGAGATAATCATCTGAGTGGCACACTCCCGCTTTTCCAAGACCCATCAAGTTCAGAACAGAGCAAGGAAACTAAAAGATGATGATGATGTATGCCTGCGATAACAAGAGTGTATTTAGGATGCATTGTATTCCAGTGGGACAAACTGTTAATCAGGACTACTATAGGATGTTTGTGATGAAAATGCTAAGACTGCTATCTGAAAGAAATGTAAAATACAATTTAATTCAACAGTGAGATTACATATACATAACAGTGTATCTTGCCGATAAGCAGTGAACCCCCATGGGGATGCTGGAGGCTCTTTCATTATAAATAGTATCCCCACCTTCTGGAAATTTGTGCCAGAAATTTCCTCATTGTCACTCCCTTTGTCTCTTCCTTCTTCATTTGCTTTCTGTTATTTCATCATATCATTTTCTGCTTTGCTGGTCCATTCATCAGTATGTGTTCTATAAAGTCTTACATACTTTTTTCCTTCTCTTCATCATCATCATCATCATCATCATCATCATCATCATGTGCCCTGCTGCATGGCGTTTGTGATCATGGCCCACCATATGAATCTGACCTTTGTTGCTGCAAGTACTTCTCCCATCCTGTCTGTCTTCATCCACTGCGCAAGTCCATCCCATATTTTCTCCCTGGGTCTACCTGATGCTCTTTTCCCCTCCAGCTTTCCTGTTGTGACCAGGTGCTCTAATTTCGCTTGCCTCATTTAATGTCCTATAAATGTTCATTGTCTTTTCCTTATCTTCTTCATTAATGTCTTTTTTGAGTCTGCCTCCCTCAAGACTGTCTTGTTTGTTTTCTTTGCTGTCCATGGAACTGTAAACATTTTTCTTAGAAACCACATTTCAGCTGCCGCAATCTTGTTCTGACTTTGCATGTTGACTGTCTGTCCACACTTCACATCCGTACAACAATATTGGTTCTATAAAACACTGAAGAACTCTCTTCCTGATTTTAGATGATAGGCATTTATTGGTAAAAATGTTTTTCATTGTCTTGAATGCTGTCTTAGCCTGGCGGATTCTGTTGGCTATTTCTAATGTACATCTGCCATCTCGTGAGATGACTGTTTCCAGATATTTTAAACTTATCAACTTGTCTCAGTGTGGTGCCATTTGCTGTTATTTTGCATTAGGGGATTTTTTTAAACTGATTTTTCTGATCTCTTCTCTTAGGATTGATAATTGGGTACATGTATTGACTGCATGTTTGGCTGTAAGGAAATGTGCTGTGCAGGAGTAGTTTTTGGTAATTCAGGTTTTTTTTTATGTATGTTTTAGTGTCCTTTGTTATGTTTATATTTGTATTCAGGTTTGTTTTTTCTAAATCTTCTGGCAATAAATTGGACGGAATTGTCAGCACCAGGGGTGTATCCTAAGATTATGTGTGCGCATGCATTGATATGAATACTTAAAAAAATTTTCTAGTTTTTTTTTTCAGCCAGGTGTGTACATTTTGAAAATGTTTTAGCCCTGATATGGCTGTGTTCAGTTGGATGGCTTTAAACAATAAAGTAAAAAAATTGGAAAAAGAAAAAAGCGAAGAGAGTAATGTCTCATCATATCAATGGGATGCTCTTCCACACCCCACCTATTCTCCACATATGGGTCCTGTATACTGATATGTTCTATAAGTGCTTACATAATACATGCTATCCATTAGGATTGATGATAGGGTACATGAAATGACTGCATTTTTGGCTCTCAGGAAATGTAATGTGCAAAACCAATTTTTTAGGTAATTTAGGCCAGTTTTAATTATGTTTTGTGCCCATAGTTATATGTACATTTGTATACAGTTTTTTGATACCTTCTGGTGATAAATTGGATGGAGTGGTCAGTGCCAGGGATGTGCACAAATGCATTGATATGTGTACTTAATTTTCTTTTCCATGTGTTTTCTTTTTTTTTATCTTTTTTTTAATAAGGTGTTGTATTTGTTTTGAAATGGTTATGGCCCTGATATGGCTTTGCGCAGTCAGCTGGACTTTAAACTAAACAAAAAAATTAGAATAAGATCTATTCCCCAAGTTGAAAGAACCTCTCCGTGGTGCACATTTCTGTGACTTTGATGACTTGAAAGTAAAGGTGGCCTGACAGTACAACTACAAGTATCAATTCTGATTGTCCAGCAACAATCATTTTGGATCTTTCTAAGAGAGGGTCATTAGATCACAGAATAATTGGGCCAGGTGTTTGTAAAGTGTCAAAGGGCTATGACAGTAACTTTTAAGGTATTAGGACATTCTCAGCATTTATTGGATGAACCTTGTAGTACTGCGTACAGTAGTAAGGGAGGTATTCTTAAGTTGTTCCATCCTCATCAAATATAAGGCTTTGTTCCTTAGGGTCTATGTAAGTTGTTGCCGAGGATGAATCAGTCTGTTCATCAGTGTGTCTTATAATCTATCAGATTTAAAGTTCTCTTGCTTATCTTGTGTGTCCTCTGGGCTTTATCTTGTTTGCTGTTGCCTACATGGAGAGCATGGACATAGAAACAGTGAACTCATAAGAGGCAGAGAACACATATAACACATCTATCAGGTCCTTCCATTTTGTATGGTTTCTTTTCGTTCTTCCCATGTCTGTAAATGATATTGTCCACTGCTGCTGTCTTTCTCATTTTGTCTTTCTGCTTCAGCCTTTGTAGCTCATATTCTCGCTCGTCTTTTTCTCTCCCTTGTAGCTCATATTCTCTCTCGTCTCTTTCTCTCCCTCTCTCCCTCCCTCTCTCTCTCCCTCTTATACTTTGTTTTCAGTTTTTCTGCATATTCTACTATTTGTCTGAAATTCCATGTGCTTTCACTATTCCTATGCCAGCTAGATATGAATGCTCTCTTTTCCTGATTGAGGTGGGAAAGTGACAGTGTTTTATTTCCCCCTGTCAAAATATAGTGCCAGAGCTTTGAAAGAAAGAAATTCACTCTTGACCAATAATGGATCTGTAGTTTTAGATTGTAAACTGAAATATTGTAAGTATGTGTTTAAACACATATAACATATCTTGTGTAGCAGATGTGAAGCCACAATTGTATTAATCAGTTACACTGTTGCTTGTGTGTGTGTGTGTGTGTGTGTGTGTGTGTGTGTGTGTGTGTGTGTGTGTGTGTGTTTTGTGCTGTGTGTGTTGTGGGTGGTGTGATTACACTTGTGCTGTAATTCATGTGGGGGTGTTACATGCTAATTGATGCGCTAGATATAGAATAAGTTATCTGGACAGAGTATCATAACACAACCATTATTGTTTGGATCATTCTGTTGTATGACTTGTTATTACTTTTAGTGTGTTTTGAACTTTATTCAGTATTCTTGTTTAGTCATGTTGAAACTATCCCCCATATCTTGATAGGGCTGAATGCTGGAAAGGACATTAAACTATTGAATTGTTAATTTGTCTCTCTCATGCCATGTTCTCGTTCTGTCTTTGTCTTGGTGTGTCTCTCATTTCACCACCACCACCCCCTCTTTCTCTTTTGCTTGTCTTTCTATCACACATGCACATACTAACACACATGCATGTACATGCACACATGCATGGATGTGCGTGCACAACCACATATGCATGTGCATGCACTCGTGTATGTATGTGAATGCACACACACATTCTCTTTGGCTCTCTCACACACACACATATACATACACAGACAGAGACAGACACACACACACACACACACGCACGCACGCACGCACGCACGCGCACACACACACACACACACACACACACTATCTGTCGCATGTGCTTCATAGGAAACTCATTCCCGTGAGCATTTACATGCTTTTCAAGGGCCACAACATAAGTTTTAGGCAACTTACTCATGAAAAGTTGTAATTTTTCAGAGACGTTCCCAAAGCATTGGTGACCAGCTTTTTTGTGGCCATATTGCTGTTTGTGTTGACCAATGTTGCCTACTATATGGTCCTGTCTCCTCAAGAAGCCATGCAAAGTGATGCAGTTGCCATGGTATGGATTTAGTTTGTTACTCTTTCATAGAAGTGCCATCTGTAGCAGTAATTTTCAGTACCTGATTTTTGTTGTTGCAGTCATCATGTGTGCTTAAAAGGAAAAGAATGCATACAGTAGACCGATATGCGCTCACATTTATTGAAGTAAAATAAATGTGTTGCTATGATTCATTTTAATTGCTTTTTTTGAAACATTGTATGTATTATAATTCATTGGTTGATATGCATCTCACATTGTATGTATTATAATTCATTGGTTGATATGCATCTCATTATGTTTTTTGTATCTGCTTTTGTCTCTTATGCTTCATGTTTTTTGGTTATTATTTTTAATTGTTCCTAAAAACATGGGATATATTGTGTTTCATCTGAGTTGATATGTATGTGGTTGCTTTGTATGTGTCTGTCTCTCACACTTTTGTGAAGTGCTTATGGTTGTTGTTTTTTTTTGTTAGATGAGGCAATGGATAAGTTATCATTAATTATAACTGCAAGACATTGAGTTTTTTGGTACTGTATCTTTCAGGCCTTTGGGCATCGTGTACACCCATCCCTGATTTACATTCTGGGAATATTGGCGATGCTGTGTTGTGTTGGCAGTATCAACATTGTAGTCATGGGACAACCCAGGTGTGTCTTTGACTTTCACTATTCTTTGTTTCATTCAAATTGTTCAGTGGTATTTTGTTTACCTCTTGGAAGGCATGGTATTGTTTTTATTTACTCTGTGTGTATGTGTGGTGTGTGGTGTGTGTGTGTGTGTGGTGTGTGTGTGTGTGTTGTGTGTGTGTGTGTGTGTGTGTGTGTATTGTGTGAGGTGTGAGCAAATGTGAGAGAGAGAGAGAGAGAGTGTGTGTGTATATGTTGGGTCAATCAGTAAATAGTGAACATGTACTTCTAGAAATGTAAGAAATAAGATATGTTCAATAGCTTTCTATATTCATTATAACATCCCTGCTCTCAAATGACCAGTTTCCATCTGTTCAGTTTGGAAAGTCTGAAATGTCTGATTCAAGACAACCAGAGTTGATATGTTGTGTCTGCTTGGGTCACCTCCACTTCCAAGGCATCTAAGTTGTAGATTTTAACTAGGGGAATGAATTAAGATTAGATGGGATGTAGTAGAGCGTCATGAGTGGCATTGCAAGTGACATTACCCTCTTTGTTTGTTGACAGGATGTGTTGTCATGTAATGTCAGTGGCAAATTACTTAACAGTGTTGTATTTTAATTGGGATTGCAGGTCTCAATATTGTCATCGGAAACATCCTGTAGTAGTCTTGATTAACAGTTCTGCCCATTGGAACACAATATGCTTTTGTCAATACGCCCATGTTATCATAGGCACATAGTATCATTTTTAAATTTCCTTGCTTTCTTTTGAACTTGATGGGCCTGGGAGAGTTGGTAGTGTGCCACTCTTAACAATTGTTTCTTTGATTATGGCTCATATCTTCTAACCAAGGTTTCATTGATGGCAACGATCCAATTAAAAGAGTGGTCACTCTCATTTTTGTCCCAGTCTTTGCAACAGTGACATGCACCTATTTCTGATTTTCACTAAGGTAGGGTTAGACTTTTATTGTTGCAACATGTCTAGCTCCAGATTTAATTGATACGATAGCATGAGCTTATCCATGACTAATAGCAGTGTCATAAGCAATCTCTGTCTTCATTCAAAAATTCATTAACTTTCTGAACAGTTTTGTCATCAGTAGCTTCACTTTTCATGTCATTTGGTCCATCTTTTAAGAATGACACCCACTCATAAACTGCAGTCTGTGAAGGAGCTTGTGTCCCACATACATTTTGTATCGTAGTGTCTTTAATTTTTTCTGCACCTGAATTTCCTTTATGAAATTCCATTTTAATGTAAGCTCACTGTTCTTCAGTACTAAACATGATGATGTTGCTTGGAGTGGTTATACCCAGTATGACATCATAACAAATGAGGTCTCAGTATTTGTGTGAATTTTCATAATTAGATCTTGAAATAATTAGGTTAGGTGTGTATAAAGTTTCACAGTGCTGTAGTAGTTTCTTTTAAAGTTATTAGGACATTATTGCTATTAATTGATGGCATGCATATATATAAGTATGTGTGCAAGGTTTGACCCAAGGCACAGAAACTGCTACAGGCAGGCACATGTCTTCTTAGTAATGTCTCATGCAGCTCCTGAGACTAAACACTGACGCAGACACACACACACGCACGCATGCACGCACGCATACACACACACATACATGCACACACTCACAGCCCACACACACACTCACAAAATTGAAAGTAAGTTTGCTGACAGTAAATTGCAGTTATTTTGACAGCAGACTAATGATGACACCATGAAAGATCAGACCTAGGTCACATGAGATAGTCATTGTCTACAGTTTCTGTCATAACATTTTGACTAGTTTTTGTCACTGCTGTGACTTTGAGTCAACTTCTGTTAAATTTTGTGATATGTCAAATTGTTGTGAATGGGAAAGGCAAAATTGTTATGATTGGGAAAGGTTGTCAATTGTTGGTCTTGTGACAAGATTTCGGCCTTGGTCTTGTGACAAGATTTGGGTCTCCATCTCTGGATCTTAGTGTGCCTATCTTTCCGTCTAGCTTTTGTCTCACAGTCTGTTTATGTCTGTCTGTCACTCTGTCCATGTCAGACATCGTGACAAGTTAGTTGAATCAGTCTCTTTCTTAGAAAAAAGACAATGACAATGATACTCTTTTTCCCAATGGTAGAAGTCATTGGCTGTAAACTGTTTTTGTCAAACTTGCTGTTACTGATCTACATACGTGAGAGTGTATATCTGCTGAGCACTGTAAATACAGAAAAAGAAACTTATCAACAGATCAGTAGCATGAGACAATATATAAACATAAGACAGTACATAAGGAAATCCAAGAATAACAGTGCTTGTTAGTCATTTGAGATAGATTTAAAAAGAGACAGATGCAGAAAAATAGTAATTAATGTGTGCGTGTGTTTGTGTGTGTGTGTGTTTTCGTTATTTCTTTTAACGTCTATTATGTGCTTTTAGACAAGTATGTGTGTGTGTGTGTGGTGGGTGTGTGTGTGTGTGTGTGTGTGTTGTGTGTGTGTGTGTGTGTGTGTGTGTGTGTGTGTGTGTGTGTGTGTGTGTGTGTGTGTGTGTGATGGGGGGAGAGTGAAGTAAACATATTTAAGATACAAAGTGAGAGAGGGAGGGAGAGAGAGGAGAGCTACAAGAGAAAGAGTGTGTGTGGTGTTTAATTGTTTAGTGAATGCTGTACCACAACTTCTGTCATTAACAGCAAAGTGAATTTAACAGTCAAAAACAGTGTTTATGGTTTTGTACACAACTTTTTGAACAGCAGTCTGAAACCAAATAGAACAGAAGTAACAGAGCTACTGTTTGTGACTGTGTGCAGAATTCTGTATGCAGCTGCTCGTTTGGGTCACATGCCTCGACTGTTTGCCATGCTGCATCATAAATTTTTAACACCCTGGCCAGCAACTTTTACCATGGTAAATTGTCAAACAAATCACTAGCCTGATGATAAATGATTTTGTGGACAAGTTGTGAGAATTTAACTTGAGACAGCAGACTTTGGACTCATGCGAAGTGTAATATTGAAAGTTTAGTCACAGTCTTTTATTGATACACTGGCCTGCATATCATTGTGGTGGAATCATCTCAGTATTTGATTTAGAATTCCACCCCCTTTCTATCCCACAACTCCATTCTACCATAATGTATGTATTGCACTAGCAGGATTCCCAGCAGATGCACAGATGATCGTGAGAGACACTTCAGAAATGAACATTGCCTCTGTCGTGTTCATTTTAAGATTTAATTTTGTGGGTTCAGATACTCATTAAAAAGTCGGTGCTGTGTGTCTGCTTTGTTTTGTAAGCTTGCAATGTCATTTCGAAAATTGATGACATTTTTGAAGGAAGGCACTGTCCCAAAACAGATTTCTTAGTAAACACAGAATATATGATGTTGCTGCTGTCAAGCTTATTTCATGGTAATTGGATTGATCATGAGCACTCTCAGCTGTGCATTTTGCATTGTGTGGCCCACTTTAGTGAAAGCCTACTTCAATGTAGCTTAAAAAAACATTCAGGCAATTATTTGAATTACAATTTATTGGGTGAAAGGGGAGGTATGCGTAGGAGTGTGGTTGTGTGTTGGTGATGTGGTGATCACACATACATTCCACTTAAAACATTCATAATAATCTCGTTTTAATATACTGAAACATATACAAAACATTCAAGGATCAAGCACAGTGTTAGCACACACAAGCCAGTCCCTACGATAATGGTAGCATGCGCATGGTGGTATTCCAGTACATGAGTACTCATTCTGTGGGCGGCCAGGTCACACTCGCAACACATCCCCTTTGTACACATAGTTGTCTGTACAGTTAGCTAATTTGAACACAGTATTCGTGATAGAAATAAAAGTATTTTACTAATAGGTACATAGACGTCTGGGCTGTTGGTCATGAGATTTGAGCAGTACCCTCAAGAGGCATCCATAAAGTGGATGAAACTTGACTGCATGGTCCAAGTCTTTCTAACAAGCCCATAGCTCACTCAACTCTGGGTTAGAGCTGGTTGGAGCCAGAAGAACCCACAATGATTTTTGAAGGACTGATGGGGATTAGAACCCACAGCTTTCCAGTTGGTAGTCCGTTGCTCTACCACTACACCACAGTGACTGCTCTGTGTGACAGTTTTGTGGTACCTGAGTTATACATTTTTCTGATTTAACGCTGATGTGTTTTCAGCTGTCGCAGTAGATTTACTCTGCGAAGTTCAGGCTGCTCTAGACGGGTAAAGCTTTTCACCTCAGTGCAGTGTCACTCACTTTTGTGTATATATGTTTCTGTTTACCCGTGAAAGTGGATTTTGTTACAGATTTGTACCAGGAACAACTCCTGTAGTTGTTGTGGAATTTTCAGCTGCATATGAGTCCCTGGTTATTACTTCATCCAAAAGATTCCCACCACTTAAGATCCAGTGAGAGAGGGAGAAAAGTCCCTCTTTGATCCAAGATTCGAACCTGGTTTCTTGTGTCTTAATGAGGTGCAGTAATCATTAGACCCTACACTTCACTGATCATAGGACTGTGAATGACAAATGTTTTTGAATTTTTTGTTGTGTTTCCTTTAAATAAAATTGAATGAAATTATAGGATTTTGATAGTAAGTGTTACAATTTTTATTGACTGTTTTTATTAGTTGTGACAATAAATCTGATAGCTTTTATCAGATTTAATTATTAGTGTGGGGCTTTGGACATGAATGTGACAGTTTTGTTGCAGAACCTGATTTAGGATTGTGAAAATGTTGTGTGTGACAGTTTTTCGGGGCCATGTACATGTTGCTGTCTGGAACAGTGTCGTCACTGATCAACTACATCAGTCTATATGTGTGCATCATGCTGGTGATCTTACTGCTGGCCTTGATCTACTTGAGGTACACCGAGCCTGAAAGGAAACAGCCATTTAAGGTCAGTGGATCAGACAACAGGGTGCTATAGCCATTATAGGTGTGGTGTGTGTGTGTGTGTGTGTGTGTGTGTGTGTGTGTGTGTTGTGTTGTGTTGTGTTGTGTTGTGTTGTGTTGTGTTGTGTGTGTGTGTGTTAATATATGTGTTTGAAAATGCAGCGCAAGTATAACACATAAAGAAGAAACCGAGTCCGGACACAAACTAAAAATTGTGTATATTCACAATTTTGAAACACACACAGAGATAAATACCTGTCCTGTTTTGTTTCACTGATTACGCTAGATACAATCTCATAAAATAGCGGTGCGTCGATTTCAAAATGCCATTGTGTGTGTGTGTGTGTGTGTGCGTGTGCGTGTGCTTGTGTGAGAGAGAGAGATTATAAGCATGAAAAATTGGTCAACTGAATTTCTAACACCCCATTATGTCTACTAACACTATACATATGAAGATCTTGATGATTGTTTTGAGATGTACCTCTATTGGGAAGACAGCAAGGACAGACTGCATGCTGATTGTTTTGAGATGTATCTCTATTGGGAAGACAGCAAGAACAGACTGCATGCTGATTGTTTTGAGATGTATCTCTATTGGGAAGACAGCAAGGACAGATTCTGCATGCTGATTGTTTTGAGATGTATCTCTATTGGGAAGACAGCAAGAACAGACTGCATGCTGATTGTTTTGAGATGTATCTCTATTGGGAAGACAGCAAGAACAGACTGCATGCTGATTGTTTTGAGATGTACCTCTATTGGGAAGACAGCAAGAACAGACTGCATGCTGATTGTTTTGAGATGTATCTCTATTGGGAAGACAGCAAGAACAGACTGCATGCTGATTGTTTTGAGATGTATCTCTATTGGGAAGACAGCAAGAACAGACTGCATGCTGATTGTTTTGATATGTATCTCTATTGGGAAGACAGCAAGAACAGACTGCATGCTGATTGTTTTGAGATGTATCTCTATTGGGAAGACAGCAAGAACAGACTGCATGCTGATTGTTTTGAGATGTATCTCTATTGGGAAGTCAGCAAGAACAGACTGCATGCTGATTGTTTTGAGATGTACCTCTATTGGGAAGACAGCAAGAACAGACTGCATGCTGATTGTTTTGAGATGTACCTCTATTGGGAAGTCAGCAAGAACAGACTGCATGCTGATTGTTTTGAGATGTACCTCTATTGGGAAGACAGCAAGAACAGACTGCATGCTGATTGTTTTGAGATGTATCTCTATTGGGAAGACAGCAAGAACAGACTGCATGCTGATTGTTTTGAGATGTATCTCTATTGGGAAGTCAGCAAGAACAGACTGCATGCTGATTGTTTTGAGATGTACCTCTATTGGGAAGACAGTAAGGACAGACTGCATGCTGATTGTTTTGAGATGTACCTCTATTGGGAAGACAGCAAGGACAGATTCTGCATGCTGATTGTTTTGAGATGTATCTCTATTGGGAAGACAGCAAGAACAGACTGCATGCTGATTGTTTTGAGATGTATCTCTATTGGGAAGACAGCAAGGACAGACTGCATGCTGATTGTTTTGAGATGTATCTCTATTGGGAAGACAGCAAGAACAGACTGCATGCTGTTTGTTTTGAGATGTATCTCTGTTGAGAAGACAGCAAGGACAGACTCTGCAAAAACCATCACCACCACCACCACCACCACAACAACAACAATAACAACAACAATCAATTGTGTGTGGTTAAGGAGAGTAAATGGACATTCTTTATTATCTTGATAAGAGATTTGAGCTGGTTAGTTTCTTTTCTAATAAGAGTATGATACATTTACGGTGTGCCTGAAAGTACTCTAAGTGCTTACAATTCTACAATACAAAAATAAATGAATTGTACATGTTATACATATTCAGTGTTTTTATTCATTAATGTCATACATACACTGTCAATAACAACTGTATACAACATTCTACAAGAACGCATTAAATAGGATAGAATAGGGTGAGTATAACATGTTAATTGAAACAGAATGATTCTTGGAAAAGATGGGCTTTAAGCTGGGTCTTAGCAGAGGAAAGATTAGGCAAATTTCTCAGATCAGGAAAGCAGATTATTCCATAGAAAAAGTCGTAAGTGGGCCAAAGATCAGAGATCATGAGTCTTTAGTCTGTATGGAGTGATTTTGTATAGCCAAGTGTCAGAAGAAGAGCGAAGAGTATGGGAATGAGAATGGGTATAGAGCAGTTAAAAAATATTGATTTAAGTCTTTGACCCAGTTGTTGGTGTGACTGTTTTGCAGGTGCCAATGCCAGTTTTATTTGGCCAGGTGCTTTTGACATTTGGACTGTTAACTGTGTCTGTGTATGAAAAACCACATGAGCTAGGAGGCTGCCTCTTATTACTAGCATCTGCCATTCCTGTTTATCTTGTCTTCATCAGATGGTCTTGGAAGCCAAAAGCTTTTATCCTTGCAGTCGGTGAGTAATATGCCTTATCACATTCACACTTTAGGGCAAAAGAAAACAACAAAAAACATTAAAAAAACTGCAACACACGGTAGAGCAATAAAAACATATAGCATAATACAATAGAATGTGAAAAGAAGGGTGGGAGTAGGGAAAGCATACCTTTATTTCTGTCAAAAGGGGACATTAAAGAGATAAGGTATGGTAAGAGAGAGTCTGATAATAATGGTCAGAGACTGGAGAAGGTGAGAGAGACTGATATTCTTATAAAAGTTGATAATTGTTTATTTGTTGTTGTTTTTTTGTTTTGTTTTGTTTTGTTTTTGTGCTATGCAGGAAAACAGACTTAACTATTTCCATGGAGATGATACATTTTCTCAAAGTATATCCCCCTTGAATGCATGCACATTTGCCATCTGTTGGTCCATTTTCGAAACATGTGCTCCAGCGTAGCATAATAATTACAATATTTATATAGCGCAAAATCTTGATAAAATCAAATCTAAGCGCTGAAGCAGACACACACGCAAGCACGCACGCACGCACGCACGCACACACACGCACGCACACACACACACACACATACACACACACACACACGCATGGCTATAAATGGGGAGAAAGAATAAAAGCAATAAAAGCAAGAATAAAAGCAATGGAAAATTATAGAGAGCATAGCATATACAATTATATATTATAACCATGTGATTCCCTCCGAGCGGAGACAGGCTGCAGAGGGGGGTTAGGATTTTATGCGGAGGAGAAAAGGTGAGTTTTGAGAGCGGACTTGAAGGAGACAAAAGTAGGTTGCTGACGGACTGAGAGAGGAAGTTTGTTCCAGGAGAGTGGACCAGAAACAGAGAAGGCTCGTGGACCATAGGTATTGAGCTTAGTGCGTGGAAAGCGAAAAGTCAGAGGATCGGAGGCAGAGCGGAGGGTACGTGAGGGAAGATAGATCTCAAGTAGGCTTGACAGGTAATCGGGGGCTGCGTTATTGAGGCTTTTGTAGCACATGGTGTCTAGTTTGTACTGTATGCGCTTTGATACAGGGAGCCAGTGAAGTTGTGCCAGGAGAGGAGATATGTGGTCAGCTTTTTTCTTTTTGAGTACAAGGCGTACAGCATTGTTTTGAATGCGCTGTAGGATGTGAATGGTGGAGGCAGGAAGACCAGACAGGAGTGAATTGCAATAGTCAATGCGAGACATTATGAAGGAGAGAACGAGTTTTGCAGTTGTTTCGACAGAGAGATACTTCCTGATCAGCCTTATACGATGGAGATGATAGTAGCAAGATCTGGCAGTTTGAGAAACAAAGTTGTTCATGGAGAGGGTAGAGTCAATGCAGACACCAAGGTTTTTAGCTGAATCAGAAATTGGGACTGATGTGTTACATAATGGGAGAGAAAGAGGAGGCAGCTGAGAAAGTTTCTGACGGGTGCCAATGAGGATAGCTTCTGTTTTGTCGTCATTAAGCTGAAGTCTATTGTGTGTCATCCAGTTCTTAATGTCAGAGTAACACTCAGTGGTGCGAGTCAACAGGCGCTGTATATTATCAGGTGAGTCACTGTCTTGAAGTTGGGTGTCATCAGCATAGAAGTGGTGTTTTATAGAATGGGAGTTGATGATGGTGGACAGGGGGGAGGTGTAAAGAGTGAAAAGAACAGGGCCAAGGACAGATCCTTGTGGAACACCACAGGTCAGGTATGCAGGTTGAGAGTAAGTGCCATTGATGAGAACGGTTTGTTTTCTGTTGGATAGGTATGAAATGAACCAAGACAGAGCAATGTCAGAGATGCCAAAAGTATGATGAAGTCTAGAAAGGAGAATACCATGATCAATGGTATCAAAGGCTGCAGACAGATCAAGGAGTGTGAGGAGAGAGACTTTGCCAGTATCAGTTGCAAGGAGGAGATTGTTGAGAAATGTGTAGTAGGGCAGTTTCAGTGCTATGGCACTGGCGGTAGGCTGACTGGAAAGGATTGAGAAGATTGTTGGCAGACAGGTGAGAGTTCAGCTGGTTGAGGACGACTTTTTCAAGGAGTTTTGACAAGAAAGAGAGATTAGAGATAGGCCGGTAATTTTTCAGTTCATTTGGATCTAAATTGTGTTTCTTGAGGAGAGGGTGAACAATAGCAGACTTGAAAGAATCAGGGACAGTTCCAGTTTGAAGAGAAGTGTTGATGATGTCAGTGATGAATGGGAGGAGAGTAGGGAGACAGTCGGCGTAGAGAGAACCTGGAAGAGGATCTAGTTCGCAGGTTTTGAACGACATGGATCTGATTGTGTTGAGAATTTCTTCTTGTGAGACTGGGGTAAAAGTAGTAAGAGGTGTGCCAGAGAAGGAAGGGTCAGGTGGGCATGGTTGACAGGGTGTCCTGTCAAGCCTGTCACGAAGAGTTTGTATTTTGGTGGTGAAATAGTTGGAGAATACAGATGGGAGTTCTTCATTTGTATGTTTTGTTGGGAGAGGTAAATCTTTTCGTGTGCCAAGGAGATGATTCATGGTTGTAAAGAGTTCTTTTGAAGAAGAGGCATTCAGGATTTTGGTTTGGAAATAGCTTGTTTTTGCTGATGCAATGAGGGTGGATACTTTTGTTTTAGAGGCTTGGAAAATTTGCCTGTGTACAGTGAGTTTGGATTTGCGCCAGCGGCGCTCTGCTCTGCGGCGGGCACGTTTTGCACAGGCGATCTCATGAGTGAGCCAGGGGGTAGGGGGGCGGTCAGGTAAAAGACGGGTTGTGGCTGGAGCATGAGTGTCCAGAAGATGGTGGAGAGTAGTATAGAATTCATCGGCAAGGTTATGTGACTTTTCAGAAAGGAGACGGGAGGCATCAGATGAAAATGTGGAGAGGTCGATAGATTTGAGATTGCGTCGAGTCACTGTGCGCATGGTACGGGAAGGAGGAGAAATGTCGAGAGAACAGAGAATTGCAGAGTGGTCAGATGGAAGGGCTGAAGTTAGACGGGTAGAAAGAACTAAGCAGTTGTCAGTAGTGGAATTTTGGTGATCACGAGAAATGATCCAGTCAAGAATGTGACCTTTTTGATGGGTTGGTTCAGAAATGTGTTGAGTCATATTGTGATTGGACAGAGAGTTGATGATATGTCTTGTGTCATAACGGTGAGTGTTGTCATAGTGGACATTGATGTCACCTAGAATGATGAGATTTCCAGGTAAGAGACAGTAGTAATCAAGAAGTTGATCAAAGTCAGAGAGAAACATGGATGTGGTGAGCTTGTTGGCAGAGCTAGGTGGAGGTCGATAGACACAGGAGAAGGTGATGGGGTGAGGGGTGGATTGGAAGGATACTTCAACGTGCTCGAAAGAAGGATGGGAGAAAGGCAGAGACTGCGAGAAAGACAGGCGGGAATGGAGTGAGTCGTTGTAGAGGATGGCGATACCACCACCTCGGGATGAGCGATGGAAAGAAGCAAGCCTGTAACCACTCGGAGTGAGACTCACATGTATAGGTTCATGACCAAGGGGGTTAAGCCATGTTTCGGTGATAAAAGCAATGTCAACATGCTCATCTGGTGATGTCATCAGCAGTGCCTTTGTTATGGCCAGCCTTAGCTTTTCCCAGTGCTTTTTTTTCCCCAAATAACATAAACATAATCATAGGGAACATATCACCTTCACCTGTATGTCTCTTAAAAAAGTTTTTTGGCAAGTTTTTGTCCTAACCCCCCCCCCCACCCCCCACCCCCACCCCACCTCCATGGGATGCCAGGGATCTTTGAGTGTAAATAGTATTCCCACCTGAACTTCTGTGCTAGAAATCTTTCTCTTTTCTGCCATTCTCTTTGTTTCTGCCTTGCTTCTTTGCTTTCTGTGACCTGTATGTGTTCTAAAAATTTTAGCTTTACATATTTTCTGTTAGGATTGATAATTGAGTACATATATTCACTGCAATTTTGGCTCTGGGGATATGTGATATGCTGAAGCAATTATATGTATTAATTTAAGCAAGTTTTTATTTAGATTTTAGTGTACTTAAATGCATTTTATCAGAGGTTATTTCTTTAAAACACATTAGTTATAAAATTCAAAACAAGTGTGACTGCCCGTGTTCAAGCAAACCGGAACCAGAAAAAAAGAAGAATCAGAACGTATATTAAATACAACCAGACAAGGCAGGCACAAAGTTTCGGCAAACTGGCCTTTGTCAAGGATAAGATCACAAACGTACGCCAAATATAAAAAAATTAGGGAAAAAGACTGAAACTTCCCTGCTGCTGCTAGTTATAAATTGGGCAGAATAGTCAATGCCATTGGCA
The DNA here is from genome assembly GCA_030674185.1 of Monoplex corrugatus. Taxonomy (NCBI): domain Eukaryota; kingdom Metazoa; phylum Mollusca; class Gastropoda; order Littorinimorpha; family Ranellidae; genus Monoplex; species Monoplex corrugatus. The sequence continues at coordinate 43,750,236 of JAPXFY010000014.1, read as the reverse complement.
TATTCTTAGATTCTGCACATGAATGGATCAGTAGGTGTTCTTAATTTTCTTTTCCAGGTTTTTTTTCCAAGGTCAGTGAGGTGTTGTTTTTTATAGATGGTTATAGGCCTGATATGGCTCTGCGCTGCTATGTGGTTGTAATAATTTGGGCACCCATTTTTTTTTGTCTGTTGCAGCATATATAACAACATAAAATTTGGTAATGGTATATTGTTCTACCTGTGTTTTCCTCATTGATGCAACAGTGCGCATTTACCTTGATGGCCTTAACGTGATGTATACTGTACATAATGACGTCATGATAATCATTGTGTATGCTTGATTAGCTTATTCATGTGTTGTGAGACATAGATTTTCATGGTAATTAAACATGTTGTTTTCGTGATAATTTAACCTTGTTAACGAACAGTTATAATTAAAAGAGAAAAAGACAGTTATTGATCACCCCATGTATATGTAACATTTTGAAGAAAGAGAGAGACTCATAATGGGGTTTTTTTTCTGATTGCAGATGGGTTCACAAATTTGATACGAAACTTGCTACGTTTGGAGTTACCGACAACATATATGAATGGCCACAGCTGCTAACTTAGTACCTGGCTGTGGCGTTCACTTGACCAGAGTGGGACCAGCTGGCCTGGTAGACATCCTGCAAGTCTCAGGAGTCAACATCCTGCAAGCTGCAGGATTATCTCCCCTCACCATGCAAGTAGGACAATGCTGACAGTGTTATCTGTGTCAGGTGCACCACAGTCAGGAAAGTGGCTCAGTCATGGCATGGGACCCATATGTCTTGCTCAACTTTACTGCAGCTGTAGTGGTCACAAAATGGCACAAGCTGGTGTGCATTATTTTCTACAAGCAGTTCTGTTGCTGAAACAAGACTTACTGAGACACTGGCACATGAACTGAGTGAACCAATTTCTGTAAAATTGTGGACAACCGGTGAGCAGGATAATATTTGACTTGTGTTCAAGCACAGTAGTCATTGCTTGGAACGTTTTTTCCGTAAATGATGGAATATACTGCACAGTAATGACTTCCGTGAGGGTCTTCCTGAATACCAGAATAAACCAAAAATAAGCCAGTGACAGTAAAATAAACCAAAACATGCAGACATTTGATAATTGAACTGAAAAAAATCAAACAACTGCCCCCTCCCCTAAACAACAAAAACAAAACATTGTCTAAAATTTACCAAAGTACATATATCAGTATAAGCCAAAATGTTCTGGAATAACCAGAATTGTTCTCCAGCATGATCAAGGTTCAAAACCGGTGTAGTGCAGCATATTCACTGAACTGTCACTGAACTTTATAAGTGCACTCATTGCACTCAGGGCTTATTGTAGGTTTTGTATATTTTTCCAGTATAATACAATTTTACAGTTTTCTCCCATTTTCTGTGGCCTTTCTTGCTTTGCTGTCATGGTGACTTCAGTTTTGGTGAGTTCTTATGTGTGCTGAGTACCAAGCAGCATGGGGGCATTGTCACAGATAGGGTAGAAAAGATGGGGCAGCCAAAAAAAAAACCACTCCGAAAGGGAGGGAGGGAGAGAGAGAGAGAGAAAGAGAGAGAGAGAGAGCAACAAACAAATAAGCAAGCAAACAAACAGACAGACAAACAAACAAACAGAAAATGTATATACATATATACACATATAGAATGAAATTTTGCTTGTGTATGTATGAAAAAAAATTGAGAAGAAAAGGTTTCATCAGTGTTCATAGAGAGAGAGGTTCACTTGTCTTATTATATACATGTATAGTCTCTGTGTGTGGGTGTATGATCTTGAGGCATGGAAAAATGAGTTTGGCTTAGCGCTGTTTTCGGTTTTATGCATGGGAGGCAGGAAGGAGTATCTGATTCATTCTAAAGTCAGTTCATTTTCAAACAGCTTTTATTATCTGAATTAAGTGACATGAGCCAGTTGCAGAACTGGATTGACTGGTTGCTTCAGCTTGAACATGACATTGACAAGATTTTGTTTCTGTTGTTCATTTTGCCAGTAATGTTCACAGTTGCAAAGAAGACATAAGAAACTGAGGTATTGGGACATGACCTGTATATGCTCTGGTTTATTCTGTAATACTCCAGTGTGTCATTCAACATAATCCAGCAATATAATCCAGCACCTTTGCAGAGTATTTTGTTACATTTTGAAGCAGATTTTTTTTTCCAGTTTATTCTGGTATGTAAGGAACTTTGATGGCAAGGAACATTGTCAGTGATTGGCGTTCTCTTGTTTGCATCTCCTGTTTTTCATGGTGCTTGCAGTATTTTGAGACAACTTGCTCTTTGGTGCTGATGCCTAGCTGTGTGTGTGATCTAGACCTGAACAACTGAAGAGTGAAGAAAACTTACACCGGGACTACATGTATGCAGCCAGAGAGAGTGTAATGAAAATCCCTGTTTGGGTCATTCTGTTTCAGTATGCCATCATTCCATATACAGAGCTGTGTGGTAGAGTTGTATACATAACATATATTTATATCAAAGCATGACTGGGATGATTGTATTATGAGTGAAGTGTTTGTTTATCTGAGATTATCTGAGACTGACAGAACTCAGTCTGCATCCCAAATTGAAATGTTGTTTGTGAGCCTAAAAAGTTAAAGTAATTTTGTTCTGAGTGTAATTTTGATTGTGAAAAGATATGCTTGGGTTGCTTTTTTTATGGTGGAAGTGAATGAATATAAGTGGTGAGTACCTGCCTGATGTGATCTCAAAAACACCCAAATCATTTTTGATTATTTTTTTACAATTTGTTTGAAATTTGATATTGTTAATATCTTAATTTGAAATTTGATATTGATAATATCTTTATTTGAATTTTGATATTGTTAATATCTTGTATTTCATGGTGCAGGCAGGCAGAAAAAACACAGTTACTTAGTGTCGTCTTTGTATCTGATGTGTTAAAATCCTATTAGGATTAATTGTGATGTTATTTTGTCCTATGTTTGACCTTTTGTGACCAGAAAGATCAGAAGAACTACTGGGTAGTTAAACTTAGTAGACTGTCGTAATTAACACAAGTTAAATACTAATTCTGAATACAGCAATTGTAACCCGATTTCTGTTGCTTCTGTCAATTTCCCTTGTTCTTGCTCAGTTTGTTACTATCAGTTTTTGAGTTAGGTAATCCACAATCGTTTTTTTTTTCAAACAAGTAAAGAGTGAGCCAAAAAGCAAACACCTGCTCATATGTGTGTGTGTGTGTGTGTGTATTATATATATATATATATATATATATATATATATATATATATATATATAAAACATATATATATATATATATATATATATATAGACTCACATGGACTCACACAGTGCTAAGTACTTACAGACATATTTATGCATACATCCACTCATTCATATTTGCATGCACATGCATACACACATACACACTCTCATCCCCCACACACACACACACATATACTCACTCACACACACACACACACACACACACACACACACACACACACACACACACACACACACACACACACACACACTCTCATTCATTTACTCTCATACGAATGAAGAAAAAAGCAGTCACCTTTTTCTTGCTTCTTTTGAAAAAGTTGTAAATGAGACAAAAGTTGTAACTGATGTATTCTGCAGAAGTTTGTTTTCTCATAGTGCTCAGTCACTATCTCTGTCTTTTTAAAAAAATTTTTTTACCATATCAACCAAAGGACATAACTCTTGAGAGTCACATAGGATTTATCTCCCATGTTGTGGAACTTCTCAAATCTAACATAGTTTGCGCTACCCATTCAGCTAGCATAGAAGCAGATACAAAGCACAAAAACCGTAAGCTCAGAACCAGTTTTGCTTTGAATATTTCAGTGTAATTACAACTGTCTAAAGCCTCCATCACACTACCTGGTACACCGTCTTTTATGCATTTTTGGCTCTAGGGAAATGAGACATGCGGAAGCAATTTCAGGTAATTTAGGCCTGTTTTTACATATGTTGTAGTGTCCTTAGTTATGTTTAAATTTGTAAGCAGGTATGTTTTTTTAAATCCCCTGGTGATAAATTGGGATGGAGTGATTTATGCTGGGAGATCTCCTTAGATTATGTGCGTGAATGCATTGATGTGTGTACTTAATTTTCTTTTCTTTTTCTTTTTTCCCCCTTGAAGTATTGTGTATATTTTTAAACAGGTTGTAGCCTTGATATGGCTCTGCACAGTTTCCTGGGCTTTTAAACAGAAATAACAGGAACAGTAATAACCATTTCCATGAACTTGGGAAATTCCTGTTAAATGACGCAATTTCTTTAAAGGATAGTTTAAATTTTGGTTTTGTACATTGCATGCAAATGATTCTTTCGCAGAGTTAATGGAAAATTAGCATGAATGTTTTTCCTTCATGGTCATATAGCTTTTTTTTTGATGTTGTCATGATAACGGATCTATTCTTTGAAAGGGGTTGTGTTATAATGTGTAAGTCATAACGTTTCAATTTGCCTAATACTGAGTTTAAAATCTTTTGCAATGGATGATGTTTTAACTTCTCTATGTCTGATTTTAATTTTTGGAAGATTGTTGGCTTAGTTTTATGATGAGAAATGATGTTTCATTGTCTGTGGGGTTGATCTTTAATTCTTTGAATAACATATTTTGTGTGTTGCTTTAATATTGGGTAATATTTACTTAAGTTTGGTTGGATGATAATTTAGAAACCTGTCTTGTTAAGCTTAAGAGTACCAGTAACTACAGATGGTAGTCCTCAGCCTCAATCATGAGAAAGGCACACTCCCACCTCTCCAATGCCTATCAGGTTCAGAAGAAAGGAAGTAAACTTAACTCATTGACGACGCGGCTAAATGGACCCCGGCAATTTCCTGAGACGCACTATTTTTTGCAGTTTTACAAAAATTCTGAGCCCCTTCTGTTTGCAATAAAAACATAAAGTTATACATTTTTAGAAAGCTCATTATGTCTACTTTTTAGAAATGAAACCACTTGTATGAGTAATTCAGGTAAACTTTCCAAAATGTCAGGTCAAAATGCTATGTAAATGCAAAAAATAAAAAAGTTCTGAAGTCAAATTTACACACATGCAACATTATGAAATCAGTTCATTGTCAAATATTTTCCTACTTTAGTCTTTTTGGGTCAAATGATGGCAGGAGAAGCTTTCAACAGCAAAATTTCAGTCAGTTTGATCTTTTTCATAGTCACTTATGCCACAAAATAAAAAAAAACAATATCAGTCACAGTCACTTGGGGTACGGCAAAAACAAGCCCAATTCAGACAAGGAAAAGTGTTGGCAGACAGTCTAAGGGAAGGAACTGTGTAATGTAAGGTTACAACTTGATGACTGGTTGATTTCCCTTGAATAGCAAGGCTGCTTCACACAGTGAAAATTAATTACGTCCGCCGATTCCGTGGAAGCGGCATGTCGTTTATGACGTCACAGATGGCCGCTTCACATGAAGCGGCTCATCGTCAATGAGTTAAAGATGATCTTGATATGTGCCTATGATAACAAAGGTTTATTGATGGTGCATCGCATTCCATTGAGATACTTTATAGAAAAGATTAAAGAAAGGATTTGTTGTTGTTAGTCTTGTGTGTAAACTGGAGATGTATTCTTGTTTATAAGCTGGAGATGAGAATTTCAGCAAAAAGGTTGACAGCTTCAGTATGACCTGTTTTTGTCCCTTAAGCGTTTAGTAGTGTAGTTCAGTACTTCACTGATTAAATGTTTTGCTGATTGTTGTATACTTACTGTATGAACTAGGTTACGCAGGGGTTGCTTTGATGATAGCCAAGCTTGTTAGTTTTGTTGGCAAGTTTAATTGTCATGAAATGATCTAAGTAGTCAGTTGGGCTTCTTAACCCTTTCACTCCTTTACCCTGTCTACCAGCTTCTTGCAGGGTTATATAGCAAAACAGGGGCTGTGCTAGCTCAGAATCATGCAACATGAGGCGACTGTTCAAATTCAGCAGCTTTCTTCAAGATGGATCCTTTTACAGATTTTCAGTGCTCATGATTTCAGTCAGGATTTTTTTCTTCTTTTGTCCTTTTCTGATTTTCTCGGACATGCGCATGCACATTGTTTTGCTGACAGTGTGCAGGTGGTATGCTGTTACACAGTATGCATACTCTGATCTTGGGCATGCATGCATGCTGGGTGTTTTCGTATTTCCGTAAGCCACTGGACACTGATATGACATAGGATCTTTGTTACACACATCTGATGTTTTGCGTACATATACACACAAAGGGTGTCTCAGTATTTACAGGTCTTCACACATGCTGACCTGAGATGTTGGAAAAATCTCTTACCATTTACTTATCTACTGATGCAGGATTGAACAGGGAAGGGAGGGGGGAGGGATGAAATGCACTTTTTGATACAGCATTGAGCATGCTTTGACAAGCCAGCAAGAGACTGCAAGGTGGCCCCTCTTTTTTTTTCAAATGTATCATAGGCAGGACCTATATTTACTTACTGGCCATTGTTTTTATCAGTTTGGGTGATGAGTGAGTGTAATTTTTGTGGGGAGAGGATGTGGTTTCCAAACTTAATGGCATTGTTTTTTTAAGTCAGTTTGTATGGAGTTTTACATAATGTTTGATATAGGATGATATTTTGAACTCTTTTTGAGTTAGTTTCAGTCATTTGGGTGATGGTCTATCTTTGCATGGGTCTTTCTTTCTGGTGGTAGATTGTTTTATCTTGGATAGACGGGGATTTATTTTGATATGTTCAGTTCATTTCAAGTGAATTTTGAGGCAGTTCAGGTTGTGTTTCAACTTCTGATAGGTGGCACTTTTAATTTTTTAAATCCTCTTTGAACAGATTCTGAAAATGTTATTTGTGCAGGAAGCTGGTGGATAGGATGAGGGAGTCAAAGGGTTAAGTTTTTGCTTTGCTAGCATAATTGACAATTCGGTATGCTGGTGGACAGGGTGTGGGAGTCAAAAGGTTAAAATGGTCTGGCTTGGACAGGTGCTCTTCTTAAATGAATTGTCTTTTTTTTGTGGTTAGATTTATAAATCTGGCCGAACAATAAGTAGAGTGAAATACTTTCAAAACTTAAACACTTCCAAGTTTGTGAGGCCTTTGTTAATTAAGTTTGCTCATAAGCAAAGGGGCCATCTTGGTGTAATAATTTGAATATATTCCGGAGGGGTTCATTGCACTCAGTAATTCCATGTGCAGGCCACCCAGACGGCAGGTTCCTTGAACCTGTGCTAAACCCTATGCATTCACAAGACAGAATATTTGTTTTGCCTGTGCTTTGTTGTTCTGCCTACCCTTTTTAGTGTTAGGTTGCCTGGAGTACTCCCCATCTCCCCTTTCTATGAATATGAATAGTTGCTTCATTTATTATGAAATATTACTGAACACTGTATTGTGTGCTGTCTTGCATTTATGTCTTCCTAGGGCACCATGTCCATAATACAGGAGTGGTGGATTCAGCCCTTGGTCAGGCTTCACGGATTTCCCAGCAATTAGAGCTTAGGCACAGGTACCGGGTATACGGCTTTTGCCATTATCATTTGAGATCCTGTTCATTGTATGACATCTGTGGTATCAGTGTATATCATATGTGGAATTCATTCTAAATACAGATGTTGGAATTCTGCTATAATTGTTATTACTTATTGGTGCATTCATCTGCATTTTTCTTGTAAATTCTGCCAACAAAATACTAGTGATTGTTGAAAAAAGTAGACCAATTGTAAAACACTGGAATAAGCTTATAGCTGTCTCTTTTGCTGTGTGATTTTTTCAGTTTGGCTTTATTGTATTTATTTATTTATTTTTTGTTGATTTTTTCAGTTTGGCTTATTGTATTTATTTATTTTGTTGTTGTTGTTAATGCATATTTTCTGTTAAGTTTTATTCTGGAGGTAGTAAATTATGCAGAAAGCCAATGCCTTCTGTACTGTGTAGGTTTATATTTGTGGTGTATTTTGAATATCTTAGTGAATGAATCTTTTAATGTTTGTAATATTAAGACATATGCCTCAGGTTTGATAAAAAGATGCACTTACCTATTTAGTTTTAAAACTTTTTATGACATGAAATGGTTGTAAGTGGTCTGATAGATCTAGTGTTAGGATTTGTGGATCTTCTGACTATGCAAAAAGACATTGCCAGAACATGACCTGGCATTAATGAACAATGATGAAGAAGACTTCATGTGAAATCATTCAGTAGGTCTACCCTTCAAACTGTTTCTGTTTCCAAAACAATCACAATGTAAAATTTAGTTAAGTGGCTGAGTCCATTATTGAGCATGAGAATTTCTTCTGGATGTTCCATCCATTAGTTGATGAAATCCATGACATTAAAGTTTGTCTGTGTATGCTGAGATCAAGTTTTAATTGTTTTGTGTTTCTTCTGTTACTTTTTTTGTGTTGTTTCTGTTGTTTTGTTCTGTCTACAGATCGTTTTATATGCCAGTTTTTATATGGAGACTGTTCCTTAATCTCTGTGATCATGTTTACTCTTGCAGGTATGGGGTGTTAGATTCAAAACGAGGAACATGCTGCTGATTTGTTTCATATTCCATAACCAACTAAAGCACTTTCTTTATCATTAATTTGCTGAATATAATGTAAAATCAAAGTTTACTTTCAGTTTCTTCTGCATTTTCTGTATTTGCTTATGTACCCATTTTATTGTGCTTGCAAAATTTTTCATTTGCTTTAAGATCTCGGCTTCAGTATGTGTAGAAATAGATTATAGTCGTTTTTCTTCAGAATCTTCATACAAAGGATGTCTGAAAAAGATTGATCAGATTCAAGAGACATTCAGAGAATGTTTGGGAAAAAAAGGTCAGTTCTGACCGACTGCCATGCTTCAGGTTCCTCAAATGTGAATGAAATGATTCTGTGTGCATGAATGAAATGTTTGCATACAAATCAAATTAAGAATAGAATGCACATCACCACCAGCAATTTTACTTTTTTTTGATATAATAATGTTGTGTTCGGGGCATAGAGATCGAGCTTTTGCCCTCCCGTGTGAAAGCGTAGTTTCAAACCTGGCTGTCTGTGTCCTTGTCTAACAGTTTGGTTTCAAGTCTGAATTAAGAAACTGTGCATTCAGCTCCAGTCCACCCAGCTATGAGTGGATACCTTACATTGTTCAGTATTTTGGAAAGTGAATTAACAAGGGAGTGCCACCTTCAAAACATTGACCCTAGAGTAGTGACAGACCACTTCAATTTTGCACTGAGGGACTCAGCCTGAGACATCAGATCTTGAGTACATCAACAGAGCCAGCCAAAAAAACAAATCAACACAAAACAAAACATACAAATAAAGAAAATTTTCTAGGCAAGCGCTGCAATGAGATCTCCACTCTACTAACATGACACTTCCCTCAACCTTAAGGCTATGGACTGCTTGTACATTTTTGTTTGTCTGTTTTGTTTGTTTGAGATTTTAAAATAATGCATTCACATTTTGAAATTGCTCAGAGATCTACCAGTACTTGATGAAATCAATAATCTAATGAATACCTTTTTGTGATTAATTTGTTTATTACATTTCTACAAAGTTTTAAAAGGATAATCACACATGACATATTTTCAATATTTCGTGTTTTATGAACTTCATTGCATGTGGAAGTCATGCTGTATATATGTTTACAATTCCTTTGCAATATATCTTGCACAGCCAGCCAGTGATCCTTCAGATAAAACTGTCTTTCAGTAATCAGACTGTAACATGGAGATATGAAACTGAACTTACACGTACTTCGACTGACCTGCATTCCACCATAAGTACCATGTAAACTGGAAAAAGAAATATGGAAGTCTACCTAAATTAAGTGATAAGTCAGCAGACACTAACAAATGATCACCACCACCTTCCATCTCTAAATAAAGTAAAAATGAAAAGTTGTATGGGTGAACAATTTATTTTGAAGTTTGCTTTAATTGGCAGGAAAGGTTTCATGTTTTTTTGTAAGCAGCAAATGTGCATGTTTGATTGAATGCAGTGGTGCAATGACATGTGCGCTTATGCATGTCTTTAAATTATCAGCATATAACGTACATGCAGATAAGCATGCTTCATCTCAGAACTTTGTTCCATCCCCAGTCCTCCCCCCTACTTTAAGAGAAAAAGTTGCAGATGTGTACCTTTGATCAGGGCATAACCAATTTTAAAATCATGACGATCCAGAGAATAAACAAGCACACTAGCAGTGTCTTCTTGGTTGGTTTTTTTTTTAATTGATGATTCTTTAGCAGATTTAGTTTACTGGTATATGGCCTGTTCAAGGAACTTAGAACTCTGGAAATTTATCTAAGGCTATAATTACATCTAATTGTTTCTCTGGAGTTGGTATGAGGCTTATTGTGTTGTTTTGTGTGGTGGAGGGTTGTTTTTAAGGTATATACATACATGTAGATGTAGATGTTTTTATGTACTTTAATTGTTGTGTTCAGCAGGTATGCAGACTGTGATAACGAATGTGTTGTGTTGTACATTTGTGTTGATGTGTAGTGTACATGTGAGGAAAATCAGTGTATGATGCAGAGTATAGAGAGTTTTGTGGTGGTAGCGGTGATATCAGCAAATCAGGCATTGTGAACATCATGACAAGACACATGCCAGGTGTCAATAAAAATGTGTTGTGAACAAATGTAATGCGGACCACTGCTTCTTTCCTTCTGTGTTGTGAACAAATATAAATCATAATGCATATTACTGCTTGTTTCTTTATCTTCTGCTGTTTCTTTTGTAATCTCCTTATTAAGTAAGGGAGATTACTCATAAATTTTGTGGACTAAACTGGTGGATGATGTGTCTGTGTGTCTACATGTGTGTGTGTAAAGCAAAGATTTTTGTGTTATTTGTGGATGGAATTTTTCCAACTTGGATATACAGGTTTCTTTTAACAAGTTTTTGCAAGTGCGTATATAAGCTTCAGCATGGACTGGAATGGTTCAGTGTTTCAACTTAGGTGGTCAAAACTGAAAATATTCATTTGAAGATATTACACAACAGTTGAAGAACAGAACTAAACTTTGGACAAATGTGCTGTATATTAGGAAAACTCATTTGTATTTTTCATTTTAATTGTCAGCCCTCTACAGTGCAAGTAAATCACTCATATTGGTGACTGAATTATTTCTCTATAGTGACTGAATTGTTCTGTAAATTGCCAATGACAAGTAAAAAATCAGAAGACTATTATTCACCAGGCCTTTGCAGTTTTATTGTATGGTAACCATTACAGATCACAAATGTATCAATAATGCGGCTGCAAATGCAACACAAACAGAAACTTCTTAATTCACTCAGCACTAACATCCGGATATGCGGATGGACTCAGCGATATGCTTCCGCTCTGAGGGCCGGGTATGTGGCTTGCACATTCAAAAATGTCCACTGGTGACATAGTGCTATGTAGTGGAAATTGAAGGGGGTCATGCTAAAGCCTCATTACCACAGAGTAACCTTTGACCACTGCACATGGCGAGTGACCTGTGACCGGTCAGCCATTGAGCTATTGTTGTACTGACCCCGTTCCTGTTTACAACGTGAGAACAATGGCGTCTCAACTGCGAACGAGTTGTGCTCTCAGCAGTCGAACAAGACATGTTTACACTTTGTGTCGGGCAATAAAAGTCATTCTTACCAAGGGGTCTGACTCTGAAGATGCAGAACAGTATGAAGAAAGTGGTTTTAGCCTATCAGAAGGGATGGAATTGATGAAAATGTGTCTGGCAGACATGGTGAAAGGAAGAGAGGGGTGGGTGTGGTGAGTGACACAGTGTGTACCCGTGGCCTTCATAGTGCGGCACTTACGCAAATAGCCCACCAGCTGATCTGACTGAGGTTGGTTCTGTTGTTTCGTGATGAATGTCTGCCTTGAAGATTTTGTGTGTGTGTGTTTTTTCCTTTCAGTTATTCCTCCATACACAGATAGCCAAACACATAGGCTAAAGTTGTATGGCATTACAGACCACGCCCCCATTCATTTTTTGACCAAATATTCAGTGACCTGATTATGAAGCACATGGTTGATGAAACAAGGAGATGCAGTGATCAAAGCCTTCAGGTATAAGGGGAACTAGCAAAATACAGTTTGGAAATGGAACAGCAGTGAATGAAATGCATGTGTTTTGTGTGTGTGTGTGTGTGTTGTGTGTGTGTATGTGTGTGTGTGTTGTGTGTGTGTGTGTGTGTGTGTACATGTGTGTAAACCTGTACTTGTATGTGGATGTTTGTACTATGTGTGGATGTTTTACTGTGTGTGTACTCTGTGTATGTGGTGTGTGTGTGTGTGTGTGTGTTGTATGTATGAATGTGTTTGTATCGTGTGTGTATGGATGTAGGTGTATGTGTGTCTGGGTGTGTGTGCTGTGTGTTGAGGTTACAGTTTTGAAACCTTGCGCTGTGCTTATTTAGTCAAACAATAATCGTGTGTTACTATTTCAAGAATGTGTGTTTTGTTAATATTTTTTCATGATTTTTCCAACTCTATTAAGCACTTGGTATACCGAAGCTGACTACAAATCGCCAAGTAGTCAGCAGCATTTTGCTGACTTTAGCTGAATTGCATAAAGTAGAAATCTCAGGTAGCCATTGTTCACTCTCTAATGGGATTTTCAATGTGATTTATGTGGAAAACTGTCCACTTTTCAGGAGTAGTGTGAACTTTACCACTATCCAATTGCAGCCACCCTCAATTTTGTCACAAAAACATTTTCTCTCATCACCACCTACAAAAAGAGAACTATAAAAGTTACAGCTTTGAAACTCTGTAATGTGCTTATTCAATCAAACAGTAACCATGTGTGAAAATTTCAAGAGTGTGTGTTTCCTCATTATTTTTTTAAACACCTGTACAAACCGCCTATATACAGGAGAATGTGAAATGACAAATCAACAAGTTATCAGTAGAATGTTATTGATTTTAGTCTATTTGTAGGGAGTAGAAACTCTCAATTATTTATTGTTTACTCTCTACTGGTATTTCCAATGTGATTTATGTGGAAAACAGTCTTCTTTTCAAGAACAGTGAGAACTTCCCTTATATGCTCTTGCGATCACCCTCATTTTTATTACCATAAAAATATACCTTGTTTTACAACTGGCAACAAAAAGAGTAGGCCTACCATAAAGGTTACAGCTTTGAAACTTTGTAAAATCCTTGTTCAATATAATGATAATCATGTATCAAAATTATAAGAATATGTGTCTGGCCATTATTTTTTAATTATTTTTTTAAAAACCTATACAAACGCTCAGTGCACAGAGGAATGTTAAATTCCAAATCGCCCAGTAGGGAATGAGTTAACACAGTTAGACTTAACACAGCATGTCAGATCAGATTCCCATACACATTTGTTGTGAAACAGTAGCTGTTGAACAAAACTGAAATCTTTTCATTTTCTAGAAATTTCTCTGTTTCAAGTGTGACAAGCTAAAATCAACAGCTTCCATTTACTTACTTTGTGTTTGTGTTTGGTTGCTTGCCTTTCTTTGATCAACAGAATGTGAACAATGGTTGAATGTTAGCCAGTGGCGATTTAGTCTAAAATGCAATCATCAAGGCTGAAGATAGTGGTGAAATGTGAAAAAAGGGGTTTTTAGTTCTCAGCAAGGATTTCTTGGTTTACCAAAGATGTTGACCACATTCAGACCATACATACATATGACTTAGCGTATCATCTCAGTTGCCCAAGGTCAAAATAAACATTGTCCAGTATTTGAACTCCTGTACTTGAAATGTACAAAATGATTATTTGGTTGCTCATCTCTGAGACCAGGATCTTTACATTGTTCCATGATAATTGTGTGGTCAGTGTTCCTGCGATGCTCTCCTTTGCTAATAACTTACTGAAGTCAGGTATTCGTTTGATGTCCAGAGCTCAAGACAAAAAAATCACATAGGTGTTAAAGATCATGCAACAGAATGTATACTCTTCTTATGGTACTCTCTGATTGTTTTATATACACACACACACACACACACACACACCCACACACACACACACACACACACACACACACACACACACACACACACACGTTATACTGTCTTCTGGAGGCAGAATTCAGCTATTTTGTTCAAAAGGTTATTTTTATAAGCAGCCATCCAATCTGTGTATGTGCACATGTACATGTTTAAGACTCTTTGTGTGTATCAATGTTAAGGTCTTTCTATTGTCTTTCTTTGAAGGAGAAAGAGTATCATAGGACGAGAGCTCAGTGTTCAGCCACTGACTTAACAAAAGATAATCTGCCATAAAAAGATTGAAAAATTAAAAAGAAAAGGAAAAAAAAAAGAAAAAAGAAAGCCCATCTTTTGCTAACATTCAAGACTGTCCCAGAAAGGCATTCATATATATCTCTTTAGCACACACCATCAATGTAAACTTTTTTTCTCCCTTTTGTTTCACTCATTTTTAATTTAATCATTTTCAAATACATGATACAAATATATACAATCATCTGGAAACATGTACAATGCCAAATCAGTAGATACAATAGACAAGTTCAAGTTCATGTTCATATTGCTTATAGCCCAGCTGACTACTACAGCCATATCAGGGCTACAACAGACAAGTAATCATTGCAATGTATACATACACTGACATATAGTAAATGAAGAGATACAGATGAATGAATACACTAACAATAGTTTCCAAGCACAGAAAAATGTACAATGAACTCACAAGCAAGCAAACAAACAAACAAACAAACAAACAAACAAACAAAACAAATCAGTCAACAATACTGAAATGAAATTGCATTCATATGTCAACAGTGACTATATGCTGGTTTATGTGCCTTTTTTCCATTTCCTACCTATACAGAATGGCCCACAGAATGGACTCAATCACTCATCATCCCCCTGCCCAAAAAGGGAAATATGCGCCAATGCCAGAACTACAGAACAATAAGTCTCATTAGCCACACCAGCAAGATCATGCTCAGAGTCATATTGAATCGACTGAAGAAAGAAGCGGAAGAACACCTTGCGGAAGAACAAGCTGGATTTAGGGCGGGCAGAAGCACAGTAGAACAGATCTTCACCTGCCGGATAATGATGGAGAAACATCTGCAGCATCAGAGAGACCTGTTCCACAACTTCATAGACTTTAAAAAAGCATTCGACAGGGTGTGGCATAAGGGTTTGTGGCAGGTGCTAAGAAAGTTTGGCATAGAGGAAGGTCTCGTCCAAACCATCCAGGCGCTGTATAACACTGCCAGCAGCGCAGTTCTCCTCAACAACCAGATAGGGGACTACTTCAAGACCACAGTTGGAGTCCGTCAAGGCTGCCTACTCTCTCCCGTGCTGTTCAATCTCTTCCTGGAGAACATCATGCGTGAAGCCCTCCATGACTTCCACTCCACTGTCTCCATCGGAGGAAGAACCATCAACAACCTGAGGTTCGCAGATGACATCGACCTGATGGGAGGCAGCAACGAAGAACTACAAGACCTGACCATGAGACTGGAAGAAAGTGCAGGTGCACACGAAATGGAAGTGAGCACAGAAAAAAGCAAAGTCCTGGTCAACAGCACAACCAACACCCATGCTGAAATCTACATGAACGGGCAACAGCTTGAAGAAGTGGACGCTTTCAAATACCTTGGCGCCACTCTCACCAAAGACGGTCGCTCTACAACAGAAATCAAGACCAGACTAGCGATCGCAACAGCAGCAATGGTAAAGCTAAACAAGATCTGGAAGAGCAGAGAGATCGGCTTTCCATCGAAGATGAAGCTGTACAAGTCCCTGGTGCTCCCCATCCTGCTGTATGGATGCGAGAGCTGGACCATGACAGCAGAGACCACCAAGAGAATCCAGACGTTTGAAACTAAATGCTTCAGGCGCTTGCTCAGGATCTCTTGGCAAGATCGGAAGACAAACGACTTTGTGTGGAGCCAAATAACAACACTCGCAGGCCCACAAGAACCCCTCCTGGCAACAGTCAAGAACAGGAAGCTGTCGTGGTTCGGGCATGTCACACGCCACAACTCACTGCCCAAAACGGTCCTCCAGGGTACACTGGGAGGCGGCAGACGAAGGGGACGACAAGCCAAATGCTGGATGGACAACATCAAAGAATGGACCAGGTTGGATGGCCCCACGCTGGTGCGACAGGCGGAGGACAGGACCGGTTGGCGACGGCTGGCTTCAAGAGTGTCTCTCATCTCTCCTCTACGCCCATCACGGGCAGGAGAATGATGATGATGATGATGACCTATACAGTGCCTCTAAAAAAAAAGTAATCTTTAATTCTTTCATGCCGTCACGTGCTTGCACAGCGCTCCATCCCTCACAGCTGAACTCACGCACACGCTTACTCTCCCTGCTGACGGCCCATTTTTGCCACTTTTGTGATTTTTTTCCCAGAGCGGTTTTAAACCTACTGCTGAAATGTTTGATATCGATAGAAAGTGCAATATTTCAACTTTTGAACTAAGATATTAGTAACTTGTTTCAGATGAGCGGCTAGTAATTACGATGTCAAAGATAAGATCACCGACAACAGGAAACATGACACATTGTTATCAGAAACACACACAAAATCAACACGGCACCGGGGAATGAGGGGCACAAAACTGTAAATCTTACATTGTGGTCATTACATATACACGCAGGCATCCTGGTAATCCAACACTTTTTCATAATATTGCACTAAAACGAAACAACAGAATGTGACCTTGCGTGTGCAGCCATTTCTCACCTGGGCTAAGAACACGTGCACCCCATACCAAGTCTGGAATGCGGTCAGGGTCACTATCTTCTCTGACTAATTGTGGTCACTTGTATAAGCCTAAGTGCATGGAACCAAGGTCTATAACTAGGTAAGATACTGAAAAAACTATTAGAGCTCAAAAGTAGATGTTGTTGCCCTTAGACCGTAGTCAGGAATTTTTTGCCGCTCTGCCTGCCACTAGCGGCAGACATGGCACTGGGGTGTGAGAGGGCGCCTGCCGTATAGTGCAGGCATGGCAGACGGGATGGGGAACATTGGCCTGCCACATACGGCAGGTGTGACACGTAAAATTTAAAGAAAGGATGTGTATCAACGATGAAGTAAAACAAGCACATTTTCTATGTTCTCTCAAAGCTTATTTTCGTGTTGTGATGTAATATCTTTTGTTGACTCATCAGCTATTCTGCTGAACATTGGGGTGAGACAACTGTGTAAGTATTGTGTGTCAAGCAAATAATAAGACAACTCTGACAGGAATTTTGTGTAGCACATATTTATATATGCTGTGTGTCTTTTCATTTTGAACTTCCATGCAAGCTGTTGTTAAACTATATGAAAAATAGTCTTTTCTACTCAACATTTATGTAAGAAAAATCTTACAAATATGAGAAGAAAATCAAAAGATATCACCTGCTGTTAAAACCTTGGGGAAGTTTCAAGTATTAATTTTTCATTCAATTTCAAATGACATCTGTGCACACATTTCTCAAAGAAGCTGCAAAAGAATACCAGAACTGACAAACTGCACTACATCACCAGAATAAATGTTAAATATCTTCAGGCTATATGTTACAAAAGCTACATTTGTTTTCATCATGACTGGTTTTCATATTTTTTTAAGTGTTTTGTTTGTAGTGATAATTCTGTGAACTATCCAGATCTGAATTCACATAAGTTTGATGTATGGCACTATAACAACTGAGATAATTGGCCGCTGAAAAAAACAATGGCCTGCCTAAGGGCTAAACCCACGACATCCAAGGGGTCACCAAGATATTTAGGATATCACACTTTGTAACTGCTAGTATTCACCAGAAACTATGCACACACACACATAACACATACACCTACATGCACACAGACGCATGTATATACACACACACACTAACAGACTCGCATACATAAAAACATGACAAAGAGAGACACAGATAAGTGGACAAGAAAGGAGGGATAAATGGCAATCAAACTTCATAAAATATTCCAGACAGCCTATAAACTAAACATTATTTATTCACAAATTCAATGATTGAAATGATGAAAGCCAGCTTTCATGAGGTTTACCATGCTTATCGCTCTGGGGGCAATTTGGCTGAATCATGTGATCTTGTGATCCAATCATAGACTGGGTAGTTTATTTTGAAGATTTTCAGATTTCTGTTGCTTTTTCAAATAATATTTTTGTGGCTACAGAGCCAGGCAGAATTTTTTACAATGCGATGATAATGATGGGTATGTGGATGATTCTTTTGATGCTATGGAGTTCCATCAAGGATTGAAACTATTGACAGGGATGTACTCTATGCTTATTATTATAATATATCCTGGCATCTACCAGCCCCAAGAGATACAGACACCTGCAGTGGTGGTCAGCAGATTTGAGCAACACCATCAATGACACATCCATGAAGTGGATGAGATTCAACTGTGTGGTCCCAGTCTTCCCAATGAGTTCATAGCATGGTCAGCTCTGGGTAAGAGCCAATTGGAGACGAAAAACTCCCACAATGCATTTTGAAGAGACCAATGAGGATTCAAACCCACAACCTAACAGATAATCCGTCGTGCTAACCACTACTCCATATTGACTGGTTCCCAAACAGAATTCATTCATCAATCCAAAAACTTCTATGACTCCAAGGAAAATTACGTTTTTCTTGCAATGATTGTGGCGTACTGGATGGAAGCAAACCCATGTGATGCACAGCTGGAAGTGATGGTGTGTACAGTGGAAAGTCAATACATCAGAGTAAAATTTGGTACATTTTAACGACACACTGGCCTGAACTTCAATATGTCAAACAGGAATTTCATGTGTTAGAGATGCATATTTGTGCATAATAATTCTCACTGCTAATTAAAGAGATCAGTGTTATATGGGTGGTATCTCCTCTCCCTTTCCGCTTTATCTTCTCAGACTCTGAAGAGGGTCTGGTGCCCATTTCAGTCTGATGGACTGTAGGTTTCTTGCACAAACGTTTCGGTCGAATAAGAACTGTGTAAACTTATGCTGTCAGAACGGAAGGCAAGCGCTTTACCTCTGTGCCATCAAGGTCTACACCAACTTTGGTCATATCACTTTTTTTTTAAAGTTTCATCAATGTTGGTGTCAATATCAATGCAAAGGGTTTGTCTGTGTTTAAGCTTCATCGATGTTGGTGTTGATGTCAGTGCGAAGGATCTGTCTGTTTTTAAGTTTGACCAAGTTTTCTGCATGATTTTAAATTAATGCTACAGATCTGAGCTGCCTTGATCTAAAATAGACAATGATAGGTCTTGGACTCTCTCTTCCAGTTTTGTCGGTGCTGTGTGCTTTTTCAGTGTCGGTCTCTTTCACGGGAACACTAACTCTATTGGTAAAATGCTGATACTTTTGCTTTACACAGTAATTAACTGCTTCCACTTCTGAGTACCCACTTCTTCCTACCTCTCTCATCCCAAACACACGTAGCTTCCAGGACCTACCATGTTGTTCCTTGTTGTCGAGTGCTTTCTTCAAGTCACCATCATAAACCATTTATTGGTACGCGTAACAGAAGTTGTTATGACACACATATACACACACATACAAACACACTGTGATGCACTCCACTGACACACTACACATTTACACAGGCATTAACAGACTATCCTGACCATCTGATTTAAGTTTTTAGCAGAAATAAATAATTTCTGAACAGCCACAGCCTGTCAGGAATAAAAATAAAAATGATACAAGTACAATGTGGACAACATGGGGAAGAGGACAAAAGAGACAGAGGTAAGGTCAATCCCAGTAATAGTACCGTTTGAAGAAAAATGTTTAAAGCACTTTTTTTTTCTATCCATTTTCTGTACTGGTACCAACTCTGTGTCTCGCTGTGGCTAAAGCTGTTCATTTCAGTCTGCAACACGTTTCCAAACCCCCTGAAACTGAGGTCACTGTGACAGCAGTATGTAGAGAACCACAGGCTCTAGGACAAATGTAATATTAAGATCATCATCATTATCATCAGGTGCCCTGCTGCATGGCGTTGGCAACCATGGACTTCCAACCATCTCTTTTAAGATCACACACAAGAATCATGTGATGATGCTTTGGAGTTCCATTCTGGATTGTGACTGTATGATAGGGTGTACTCTATATCTCCTGTTATACTATATGTGGCAGAAACTTTGAGCAAGAACCTCACTGACACATCCATAAAGTGGATGAGACTTGACTGTGTGGTCCCAGTCTTCCCTCTAGTCCCACAACATGCTCAGCTCTGGGTAGAAGACAGTTAATCTAAGAAAACTTCCACACTAATTTATAAACTGATAGGGATTCACCCCTCAAATCTCCCAGTCATTTCTCCACAAAATCATATCATTTGATCAATGATGTGATTGGGAAATATCACTGAAAAATTCACTGAGATCAGCATCTTCTGGGGGGAAAACATCACACACAAAAATCATAAAAGGGTGCCAAAAAAGGAGATCAATATTTTGCCATGACATATGCCTGGGCATCATGTTCTATCCTGATCTTCATGTTCACAAAACATAAACATTCCTGCTGCATGCTGTGCTATTTCCCTATAATTTTTCAATGTAACAACTTGCTGAGACGTATCCAACTCTTCTCTGAGCTGGATAATGGAAGGTAATACATTCTCACAGAACACTGATATACCACCAATGAAATAAAAGAAACATCTGTACATTCTAATCTATATCATAAACCATAGTCCCTAAACAGGTTTAACCCTTTGACTCCTGCACCCTATCCACCAACTGCAAAAACCTAACTCTTTGATTCTCTCACCCTATCCAACAGCTTCCTGCAGGAAGCTGGTAGATAGGATAGGGTGAGGGAGTCAAGGGTTAAGTTTTTGCTTTGCAAGAATGGTTGGCAATGAAGGATTCTGGTGGACAGGCTGCAGGAGTCAGAGGTTTAAAAAGGGAAAAATAAAGCCTGTATAGAATAAATGTATAAACATCCTTATAACTTAAGAAATGGCTGTTCTTGTATTAGCATATCACTGTTCCTGTATTAGTATAGGCCTATCACTTTCATTTAGTGCTGTACTCAGATGTGGGCTGGTTGGCTCTTTTGATAAAGCCATGGACTTGGGATCTGATGTCTTGAGTTCAGTCCCAGGCTGCAACATAAAAGCTGGTCTGTTCACTGCCCATCTAAATGCCTCAATCATTCTGGAGGTGTTTGTTAGCGTTTCACAGATCCTCATCCTGTCTTCTCCTTCCCCCAACCCCTCCTTCCCACCTGCATTTCAAGACACTGCCAGCACACAGGGTTTGTGCAGGCTCAAGAAGTCTGTCAGGCAACTGCTGGCAGATATGGGTGAGTACATATGGAATTGCCCGAGTGCAATGAATCCCACTTGAACAAAGCGCAAACTCTGAAAAACTGTACAATACCAAATAGGATAAGTAAAACCACAAGTACACAGATAATCTGCCTGTAACATACATCATACACATAATCAATGTACCTATACTGTCAAGTGGCAGTGGCAGTTCAGTTAAACTAAATAACATAGACACCTTACCAAAACATTACTAAATTCTAAGGTGCTGGTGTTGGATGAAAGCTGGTGTTGGATGAAAGGAGAACATCCAGATCCTGTATGCTGGCCTCACAGTCTGTCATGTCCATCTCTATCATCCTGCTGTTCGTGCAACCTTGCCCTTGAGATCCATGAATGACCCAGACATAAAGCCCTGCACACATGTACAAGCAATAGACTTCATTCATCTGTTATACTGTAAGACTTAACATCACAACATGGTATTTAAAACATGCACACATCTTACATGTACTTGTCTCTTTCCTTCATTCATTGACTAGCTCAGTCCAGGAGTCAAGAGGAGTAGGTTCACAGATTCACAAATCACCTGGAGACAAGGGAGATCTGTGCCCGCCACTAACTGACCAAATCCATTGTAGTTATTTCCAACTATTATAACTGAGTCCCTTCCCAGTCCTACCCTCTGCTGAGACCATGCTGTTTATATTGGCATGATAAAAATGTACCAACCACTTGCTGACCCTGAACATAGTACCAATGCAAGAAGGTCATGATAACGCATTTTGTGTCAATCATTTCCACTCTTTCGGTTTTTAACCTGTGCCTGTTTGAAGGAGAACTTTACTTGTTTTGTTTCTTATCTCAGAGAAGCATGGTGCCATTCTGTGTATATCATGCTGCTCTTCCAAATGCGTGTTATATTTGCCACAGACACTACCAGGTTTCTGATACACTCAGACAATTTCAGTTGGATTGAGTCATCAGACAAACTTGAAGAAATGATTTGGTCTCGTCGTCTTTCCAGTTTACAGCCATTTTGTATTATTAGAAAAAAAATGGTGGCAAAACACTGGGATGCAAAAAAGTAACTGCCTGCTTGATAATGCAATGTGGGAATGAACCAGCAGCTGACCCGGGAAATGGAACAGTCGGAATACCACTACCAGCGCAGCAGCCCGCTGGAATATGAACAGTTCTAGACCACATTGCAAGGTGGTACTGGACTATTTCAGTTCAGTACCTGCAGACAACATTGGGTAATAAACAGTTCGGTTCCCAAACCGTTTTATTTTGCCAGTGTCAGTGTGAGTGAAAACCGTGTGTTTTTATGTTTTCCAGAGTTTCTTAACCCTTTGACTCCTTCATCTCATCCACCAGCATCCTGCATTGTCAACCATGTTAGCAAAGCAAAAATTTAACCCTTTGATTCCCTCATCCTATCCACCAGCTTCCTGCTGAAAGCTGGTGGATAGGGTAGGGATTCAAAGGGTTAAGACTTTGCTGGTGGTGGACAGGATGTAGGAGGCAAAGGATTAATCTACCCCTCTGAACAATCTTGTACCAGATCCTAACCAATAGTTTAGTTTAGTTTTTTAGTTTAGTTTAGTAATAAGGACATAACACATTAGCCGTTTGGCTATTTCAAGTCCCATCATTTTTATTTTTATTTTCTTACACTCGTAGTCAAGGTCTGTCGTACGCCCAGTTTTTTTGATGATTCATTCATCATATTCGTATTTAAGTTCAATGTAATGTTTCTAATGGTCAAGCTGGTTTTTAAATGAGTTTGTGTTTTGTGCTCTTTTAATTTCGTTTGGTAATTTATTCCATACATGTGCAATTCGATTTGTAAAATAAAACTTTCTAATGTTAGTCTTGCAATATTCTATAAATATTTTATCAGTATTATTTCTTGTTTTGTCATAATTTGTCAGTTTGAAAAATTCTGTTCTATCTACGTCATCTATATTGTTAAAAATCTTGAAACTTTGGATCAGATCTCCCCTCATTCTTCTTGCTTTTAAACTGGGTAAATTGAGTAATTCTAATCTTTCTCTATATGAATAATTTTGAAAACCATGAATTAATTTAGTAGCTCTTCTTTGTATCTTCTCTATCAATGCTGACTGTCTTTTAAGACGTGGAAACCAAATAATGTTACCATACTCCAAATGAGGCCTCACTAAGCCTTTGTACAAATATAAAAATGTCTCCCTGTTTATGTATGAGAATGTTCTTTTTATGATTCCAAGCAACTTGTTTGATTTATTAACAACATTTTGAATGTGATTATCAAATTTGAGACTTTTATCAAATATTACTCCTAAATCTTTTTCTTCTAAACATTCTATTATTTCACAGGTAATACCATCATTTATCATAGAATATTTGTTACATGGGTTACTTTGTCCTAAATACAAGACTTTACAGTTTGAAGCATTAAAGAAAAGATTCCAAGTTTCTGACCAATGGACCAATGTATCTAAATCCTTCTGCAATATACTATGATTAGAAGATGTATTGTATATTTTAGTGTCATCTGCAAAGATCTTACAAAAACTATTAATTTTCTGAGGTAAATCATTTATGAAACAGTACATCAGTATATTTAGAGTAATCATTTCCAACTCTAACTAACTGTTTTCTGTCTTTTAAAAAGTCTCTAATCCAAGCTAGTAACTTACCCGTAATTCCATAATACTGCAGTTTGATAAGCAATCTTTCATGCGGAACAGAATCAAACGCTTTTCTAAAATCCAAGTAAATAATATCCTCTCCTTTATCCAATATATTAGTAAAATAATTCATTACTTGTAATAACTGGGTAATGCACGATCTATGTTGTCGGAAACCATGCTGACATTCTGTGTAAAGTTTACTTAAAGTCATGTGATCAACTATAACATCCCTTATTATAGATTCCAATACTTTGCGTGGTACTGAAGTTAGGCTAACTGGTCTATAATTACCAGGATCACTTTTTGTACCCTTTTTGAACAAAGCTGTGACGTATGCATTCTTCCACTCTGTAGGTACTATTTCCCTTTCCAGCGATTTATTAAACAATATGCTGAGTGGAACAGATAGTTCTTTACTCAGTTCTTTTAAAATCCTCGGATGAATATTATCAGGTCCTTGAGCCTTATTTACATTTAACATCTTTAACTTATTTTCAACTGCCTCAGGTGTAACTACCAAATCTGTTACTGTTTTGCCATCTGACCAATTTGCTATATTTATAGATGGTAGATTTTCCAAGTTCTCTTTTGTAAATACATTAGCAAAAGATTTATTTAAGGTATTTGCTTTATCAATGTCGGATAATGCAGTGTCACCATCAGCCTTAGTCAATGGGTTAATACCTACTTTTACTTTGCACTTTGATTGCACATATTTCCAAAATCTTTTAGCGTTAAACTGACAGTCTTTTGCTATATTTTTTTCATATTCTTTTTTTTTGCACGTTTAATTTCTTTGGTACAACTGTTTCTTATCGCTATATAATGAAGATAGTCTTTCCCCACTTTAGTTTCTAAAAAAAACCCTTAAAAAAATAATGCTTCTTTTTTTATTAATCTCCAAACTTTTTTGTTAATCCACAGTGGTTTAGTTTTTACATGATCACTGGTTTTTATTTTTGGTATATTTTGTTCCATGGAAAGTAGGATTTTATTTTTTATTGTGTTCCAAGTCTTATCAATGTGAGGTTTGCTATTGAGACTGTAATTTGTAATGCAGCCTTACATACCCAATGACAAGACATTCGTGTAAACATGATATCCGTGTAAATATGATATTCGTGTAAATGTGAACCGATTGCTGTTCATGTTAACATGTATATAAATGTCAGTTGAGAATCAGTTAGTCTCCGGAGTCGTCAACAGCAAGAATGTAATATGGTGTCAGAAGTGGGATTCATCACTGGAAGATCCTATCTATCAGAAATGCTTTGCAGTCAATTTTAGTACCGACGCTCTGCAGTCATGAATGATTCTGGAACAGGAACGCAGAGACATTTCTCTGCCAACATTCCAGTACCATCGAAGTTGGATTTGTCCTGTCAACTAGAGCAGAATTGGAAAAAGTTCTCACGGCAGTGGAGGAACTATTCTGTCGCCAGTAGACTAGACAAGGAGTCAAAAGCATACCAATGTGCTGTATTCCTTGCCGTGATCGGTGGAGACGCACAAGAGGTGTACGATGGGCTACACTTTACAGAAGAAGAAGATCAGAACGACATTGACACCGTCATGCAGAAGTTTGAAATATTCTGTGTGGGAACAACCAACGAGGTCTTTGAGTCTTACAAGTTCCACATGAGAAACCAGGAACCCAAGGAGACCATTGACACATACATTGCAACATTGAGGAAGTTAGCGAAGCAGTGCAACTTCAAGGAGCCAGATCGCATGATCCGTGATCGAATAGTGATTGGCACCTGTGACAAAACGGTCAGAGGGAAACTTCTGGAAGAGAAGAACTTAACCTTGGATAAGGCCACTCAGATCTGCCGTGCTCACGAGACGTCCAAATCACAGACCCAATGCATGTCAAATTCCAGCCAAGAGCTAGCCCGTCAACGTACTGAGACGTACACAGCTGAGTCAGCGTGGCGGACAGAACAAGAATGTAGGACAGCAGCATGGGGGTGGAAGACAGCAGCATTATAAGAACAGCCAGAACGACCACCAGAACAACTCACAGAAGTGTTCCAGGTGTGGAAAAGGCAACCAAAAGAAAAACGTGTGCCCAGCCAAGAATGCAAAGTGCAGAAAGTGTCACAAGGTGGGACATTATGCAGCACTGTTTAGGAGCAAAATTGTTCACGTACTTGCCGAAGAAGAGGAAGAGGAAGTGGAAACTTCAGGATTTTTTCGGACCAATTATAGGGGAAGTGAACAGAACCCGTGGATGGTTACACTCAAGATGGATGAGCTGAAAATGAATTTCAAACTGGACTCTGGAGCGGACGTGACAGCTATACCCGAGAGACTGATTCCTCCAAACAAGCGACCTCTCCAAAATACGACAAAGAAACTGTTTGGTCCAGGACGTGTTCAGCTCACAGTCCAAGGGAAATTCACAACAATGTTCAGCCACAATGGGAAGTCCTGCAGCCAGGATGTCTATGTCATCAAGGGCTACAGCTGGTTCAACAGATGAATCAGGTCACACAAAACCTCAAGACCAAATATCATCAGACTTTCCCTAGACTCGACCAAAGGACATCACTCTTGAGAGTCACGTAGAAATTATCTCCCATGTTGTTGAACTTCTCAAATCTAACATAGTTTGCGCTACCCATTCAGCTAGCATAGAAGCAGATACAAAGCACAAAAACCGTAAGCTCAGAACACTCCTCAAAAAAGGAGCGCCCAAGCCTACCTTTATACTCTGCAACTACCCTACACACAACTATGAGAGAGGAGAGAAATAATACAATATATTGGTCTTATGTTCAAGATTGACATAGTCTTTTATTCTTGAACTGACCAAACACACACACACAGACAAGACAGAACATATACAGGGTTGCTTCCAAGGCATATAGGTAATACCAAAGAAATAAGAGGAAAGCAGGGAGAATTTTTATAATATCAACCAAAGGACATCACTCTTGAGAGTCACGTAGAAATTATCTCCCATGTTGTTGAACTTCTCAAATCTAACATAGTTTGCGCTACCCATTCAGCTAGCATAGAAGCAGATACAAAGCACAAAAACCGTAAGCTCAGAACACTCCTCAAAAAAGGAGCGCCCAAGCCTACCTTTATACTCTGCAACTACCCTACACACAACTATGAGAGAGGAGAGAAATAATACAATATATTGGTCTTATGTTCAAGATTGACAGTCTTTTATTCTTGAACTGACCAAACACACACACAGACAAGACAGAACATATACAGGATTGCTTCCAAGGCATATAGGTAATACCAAAGAAATAAGAGGGAAGCAGGGAGAATTTTTATAATATCAACCAAAGGACATCACTCTTGAGAGTCACGTAGAAATTATCTCCCATGTTGTTGAACTTCTCAAATCTAACATAGTTTGCGCTACCCATTCAGCTAGCATAGAAGCAGATACAAAGCACAAAAACCGTAAGCTCAGAACACTCCTCAAAAAAGGAGCGCCCAAGCCTACCTTTATACTCTGCAACTACCCTACACACAACTATGAGAGAGGAGAGAAATAATACAATATATTGGTCTTATGTTCAAGATTGACATAGTCTTTATTCTTGAACTGACCAAACACACACACACAGACAAGACAGAACATATACAGGGTTGCTTCCAAGGCATATAGGTAATACCAAAGAAATAAGAGGGAAGCAGGGAGAATTTTTATAATATCAACCAAAGGACATCACTCTTGAGAGTGACAGTTTGGTGGACTTGGGAAGCTGAAGAACGCATACAAGGTCAGTCTGAAGGCAGATGCGAAGCCGTATGCAATCGCGACCCCAAGACGCCTCGCTCTTCCACTCCATACCAAGGTCAAAGTCGAACTTGAGAAGATGGAAAAGCAAGATGTCATTCAACCAGTAACGCAGCCCACAGAATGGTGTGCGCCGATAGTGGTTGTGCCAAAACCCAACGATAAAATAAGACTTTGTGTGGACTACACAAGACTAAATGAGTCAGTCAGAAGAGAGAACTTTCCATTGCCCTCAAGTAACGAACTTTTAGCACAGCTAGATGGAGCTCAAGTTTTCACGAAAATTGATTGCAACAGTGGATTCTACCAGATTCCGTTAGATGAAGACGGTCAGCTCCTGACGACCTTCATAACACCGTTTGGCAGATTCTGCTACAAACGACTACCGTTTGGAATAAGTTCAGGCCCTGAAGTTTTCCAGAGAAACATGACACAGCTACTTGCGGGTCAAGTAGGTGTGATCTGTGACATTGATGATCTAATGATCCATGGGAAGACGCAGCAGGAGCATGACAGTCATCTGAGACAGGTCTTGAACAAGTTACAGGAAGCTGGAGTAACATTGAATGCTGAGAAATGTCAGTTCTCACAAACAAGTGTCAAGTTCCCAGGACACATTGTCTCAAAAGATGGAATTGCCACTGACCCAGACAAAGTTAAAGCCATCACCAACTTTCCCCAGCCAGCGAATCTCACTGAGCTGCGACGATTCCTCGGGATGGCGAATCATGTCGCGAAGTTTGCAGGATGCAACCTTGCTGAAGATACCAAGGCTCTGCGAGATCTTCTGAAGGAAAATGTTGATTGGATCTGGGACAAACCGCAGCAAGTCACATTTCAGAAAACCAAGCAGCAAAATAACCTCAGCGCCTATCCTAGCTCACTACAGTCCCAACAAAAAGACAAAAATTTCAGCTGATTCGTCGTTCTTCGGTATGGGAACTGTTTTGTCTCAGCAACAAGAAGATGGTAGTTTCAAGCCAGTATTCTACGCATCCAGGTCCTTGACTCCAACGGAGCAGCGGTATGCGCAGGTGGAGAAGGAGGCACTCGCTGTTACCTGGGTGTGTGAAAAGTTTTCAAGCTACATCACAGGCCTAAAGGAACTGACTATCGAGACAGACCACAAGCCACTACTAGCACTACTGAAGACAAAGAGCTTAGATGAGCTCTCACCCAGAATCCAGCGATTTAGGATGAAACTGATGAGGTACAACTACAACATCATCTACACCAGGGGAAAAAACCTCGTCACAGCTGGCGCTCTCTCCCGAGCTCCAAGACAGAACGCCGAAGAAGAGGGGAAGGATCTAGAGGAAGAAGTCGAGCTACATGTTCACATGTTGATGCAGAACTTTCCAGCAACGACAGGAAGTCTAGACGATATCAAACAGCAACAGCAGATAGATGATCTGTATCAGAAGCTGAAGAACTACCGTCAGTCAGGATGGCCAAGTTCGTGTCCAGATGACCCTCGTATGAAGCAGTACTGGTCTATACGTTTCGACCTCAGCGTACAAGAAGATTTACTTCTGTACAACTCACGTCTTGTTGTACCTGAGAAACTGAGACCACAGATGCTGGAACAACTTCACACAGGACACCAAGGTATCACAAAAACGCGCGCGATCGCCCGTGACACTGTGTGGTGGCCTGGACTCTCCACACAAACTGAAGCCTTTGTGGAGAAATGCCCCATTTGCGCCCAAGAACGCAAACTGTCCCCAGAACCTTTGATCCCTACCCCAACTCCAGATTACCCATGGCAGAGAGTAGGCACTGACATATTTGAACTGAACAAATACACTTACCTACTTGTCATTGACTATTACTCCCGCTACATTGAGTTGGCCATGCTACAGAACACGACTGCCACCAATTTGATATGCCACATGAAGAGCATGTTCGCAAGACATGGGATTCCCGAAATTGTCGTATCAGACAATGGACCCCAATATGCAAGCCAGCAATTCAAGGACTTTGCCAAGGCCTACAAATTCCAACACATCACCAGCAGTCCGTATTACCCACAATGTAATGGTGAAGCAGAACGTGGAGTTCAAACCATCAAAAATTTGCTGAGGAAGGCAGAAGACCCTTACCTCGCGCTAATGATGTACCGTGCGACACCACTACAGAATGGAAGCAGTCCAGCTGAACTTCTGATGGGGAGGAAGATGAGAACGACAGTCCCCACAGTGTAAGCAAATTTGACCCCCAGACAGCAAAATGATTTCAAGGCCAAAGACATGAAGATGAAAGAGAAGATGAAGAACAACTTCGACAGAACTCATCGAGCGAGAGATGCTCCTTCTATGTCCGTTGGTCAGCCAGTGTGGGTGAAACCTCAGGACACTCCAGGCACCATTGTCAGACCATTGGGAAATCAGTCATACGAAGTCGTTACGCCATTTGGAAAACAGAGAAGGAACCGCCGACATCTGTTCCCAAGACGACTACAAGGCAGGCCATCGATTAACCACCCTCATGGGAACAGTCTTGTACCCAAAGACTTTGCCGAGCCTGAAGAGCCCAACACTTTCGAGCCGCCGCCACAAACCCAACAGCCCTCGACAACAGTTGATGTACCATCTACGTCTGATAGTGCAGAATCTTGCCAGAAGCCAAAGACAGTATACACCCGATATAGCCGTGAAGAGAAGAAACCAAAAGTCTTGGACTTGTGAAGTGATAGTTAATTTGCAGCAGCTGTCATTGTCCATTGAACTCAAGAATGGGGGATGTGAGGTTTACTATTGAGACTGTAATTTGTAATGCAGCCTTACATACCCAATGACAAGATATTCGTGTAAACATGATATCCGTGTAAATATGATATTCGTGTAAATGTGAACCGAACGTGTATCTGATTGCTGTTCATGTTAACATGTATATAAGTGTCAGTTGAGAATCAGTCAGTCTTCTTCCATTAAAGACTAGAAGCATTGCTCTGTCTCCGGAGTCGTCAACAGCAAGAATGTAATAATCAACATCCATGGAATTTAAAACTGTCCAATCTTCCTGGCTCAGTTCTTGTTTCATCTTTGCATAATTTCCTCTTTTGAAATTAAACTTATAATTTGTGGTATTTTGAGTTTTGGGTGTTTGAACATACAACTCGAAAATCAGTAGGCCCTACCTCATGGTCACTTTTGCCTATGGGACAATAATGTTTAATTTCAGATATAAATTATTCATCATTTGTTATCACCAAGTCAAGAATATTTGATTTTGGTCCCTCCCTATCACTTCTGAATACTTACCTAGATTAAGGACACAGACTTATAGATCTATTAGCAATGCATACCTACTTTCACTTTCAGTATGAATTGGCTTCCAGAGCATGACTGAAACACTCTCCTGTATATATATTAAAAAAAAGAAGAAAAAAAAGACTAGTTCCCGAAAGAGAACCATCCTTTTACAGGAATAATTTATTATATGTTCTGCAGATCCTAGACTGTAATCACTTTATTTTTTGTTTGTTGGATGTTTCTGTGTAATTAAAAAAAAAAAGGTAAGTCATTCTGACAGTCCCCTCCCCCTTTTTTAATGCAAACATTATCACCAGAAAATCACGAAAATAAAATAAGATCGCATATGCACTTCACAAAACAATACAGGCGCTAATTTGTGGCCAGCTGTCTTTAGTGAGGCAAAAACGAAAAACAACAAAGAAACAACTTTATAAACAAAACTTAAAACAGAAACAATAATAACAACACTTCCCTGATGTTTTGTTAAGTTGGAAAAAAGTTTATCTTTTGGTTTGTTTGTGTTGTTACAGGCCAGACAGCGCCTTACATATAATTATTTTGTTCCTGGCCAGACAGATAATTTTATCTTGAAGCATTTTCATTTATTACCCCCATGGCAGATAATCTTGCTTGTTTTTAGAAGAATTCTTGTCCATTGCCTTTTTTATTTATGTCTTTCTTTGCCCCCCCCCCCCTTTTTTTGTTGTTGTTTGTTTTGTACTTCTCTTAAGCTTTTTGTTATTGCAATTTATTTTTGTTTTGTTTTGTTCAGGTAAAAAGGCACGCCTTCAAATCTTGTTTCTTGGCACAGAAGAGTGTTCAGTGTTTTGTCAACATAAGCGCAACGTTGTCAATATATATATTTATATAATATATATATGTGTGTGTGTGTGTGGATGCCATTGCATGCCATCAGTGGCAAGTAAAGGGATCATTGGTAGATCCATCCTTATGCGATAGTCATCTTGAGATATGTATCTTTCCTGTGCATTGCAGGACAGCTCCTTTCCACATCTAATTTAATACTATAATACTAATAGTCATCTCCCATGTACTGACGTAGCCAAGCCCATCATTACCGCCGAGTCTCGATCATTTTCTGCCTTGCTGGTCCATTCATCCGTATGTGCTTTGATTTTGTCTTACATACTTACTCTTATCACGTACTTAGGATTGATAATTGGATACATGTATTAACTTATTAAGTGCATTTTTGGCCCTAAGGAAATGAGATGTGCTAAAGCAATTTTAGGTAATTTACTTTTAGGCTCGTTTATAAATAGAAACAGGCCAGACTGACATAATACATACTGTATACATATGTACATATATATGTATATATATATATATATATATATATATATATGTGTGTGGACTGTGTGTATGTATTATATATTAGTGTCCATAGTTAAATTTGTATACAGGTATGTTTTTTAAATCCCCAGTGCAATAAATTGGATCGAGTGGTGACACCAGGGGCGTCTCCTTGGATTGCGTGCATGACTGCATTGGTATGTGTACTTAATTTTCTTTTCCTTTTTTTCTTGTTAAAGTAATGCGTATGGTTTGAAATGATTATAGCCCTGATATGGCTCTACGCAGTTGGCTGGGTTTTAAACAAAAATAGCAATGACAGCATGTGGCTTTCATGGTGGAAGAGGCACGAGTGACATGGTGTTTGCCATATGCCAGCTGTAAGACAAATGTCACGAACACAATCCGGAACTGCACATTTGATCTGGTGGAAAGCATTTGATACCATTCACTCAATGGAGACGTGACTTTCACTGTTTCAGGAACAAATTTTAGCCATTTTGAAAATTTTGTAATGAAAAATGCAGCCTTTCCCCTTAAGTACAGTAACCAAATAAATTTGCTGAAAAGTTTATTACTTTGACTATTTTCATATCAGTTTTGTTTTTCATTTCACTGCATATTTTGATCATTCTTTAGAAAGAAAAAAAAAAGAAAGAAGGGAACGAAAAACATTTGTGTGTGTGTGTGAATGACACTGTTCTGTGCATATTCATATATCAGGGCTTAAAACGTTCCGTGTCTGGGTGGAATTCGGCGATTTCGGTTTGTCAAAAAAAGCAAAAAAGCAAAAACAAAAACAAAAAAACAAAAACTAAAGGAGAAAGGCACCTGTGATCGGCTTGCAAAGCGTTCATAGCAATGGTGCACAAGTTATGGCCCCTGATTTGCCCCCGGACCCCCCTAGTTTCAGTGGTTTTTTCCTCCTCCTGTTTTAAGCCCTGATATATTTTTCTATATCCAAAGCCAGAATCCATGAATTCTGCTTTCAGAAACTGTTTTATTGAATGGTAAAACTCTTAGGAGAAAAATAAATTAATACACACTTTACTTGTTGACAAATATCCTAAAAACTGTGATTGCTACTCTCAAAATACAATTTGACAGTGAAGGGAAACATCATCAGAAGGAAAATATTTGTAGGCCTACTTGCTTTTGATCAGCTAGTTTCCTTCCTGTAAACATCTATCTTTTGACTGGAAATGTTCACCATCTATCACATCATATGTTTGATTCATGTCCAGCGCTTGTTGTGGGATTGCTTTGCAAAGTCTGATATAACATCACTGAGTTAACCAGAAGGGCCAGTGGAAGATAGGAAAGTTTGGTTACCCTCAGAATTTTGTCTTGCTGATTGTGTCCTTCCAGAATGGCATGCTGGCCACGGTATAAGAGAATAGGGAGGCATCTAAACCCTTTCCAAGTCAGAATGGAGTGAAACAGGAATGCATTATAATGCCCACTTTCTTCTTCATACTCCTTGCGACAATGCTGAGTGATGAATTCAGACTTTGACAGGTTGTGTAAAGCAAGTTGCGCATAGATGGAAAACTCTTTAACTGTGGAGACTCCAAACCAATTCCCATGGGAATTTCTCTTCAAATGTGACTGAGTACTGGCTACACTGTTGTATGAGGACATCAGCACATCACTGACCAGTTTGCTGCAGCCTGCAAATGCTTCAGCCTTGCGGTTAGCCTCAGCAAGGCAGAGGCT
Source organism: Monoplex corrugatus (assembly GCA_030674185.1). Classification (NCBI taxonomy): domain Eukaryota; kingdom Metazoa; phylum Mollusca; class Gastropoda; order Littorinimorpha; family Ranellidae; genus Monoplex; species Monoplex corrugatus. The sequence continues at coordinate 43,716,260 of JAPXFY010000014.1, read as the reverse complement.
ATGTTTCAACTTTCAACCGACATCATCTCAGTCCTCTGACACTTCAACATCTTTGACGGTCATCAGCAATCAGGAGGTCAAGACTGTACACAGATTTTACTATTTGGCAAGATAGTGAACAGTAGTGGGTCTCACGATGCTGAGGTGGCGCTGCGCATCTCCAAGGGTAGCTCTGCCTTTGGAAGGTTGACTAAGAGATTGTGGCAAGTCCGTGGCATCAGGCTTGCCTCAGACATTGCTGTGTAAAAAGCAACAGTCTTGAATGACCTGCTGCACTGTTGCAAGACATGGCTACCTAACTGTGGCACATTCAACAACTGGAACAGTTCCACTAAAGATGGAAGGCAATCACATTCCAGGGATGCTTTCATGTGGAGAGCTGAAGCAAGGATACCATGACCAGGGAAGACCGCTAAAGAGAGTCAAGGACACTGAGCTTCATCAACTGGGAAAGACCACTAAAGAATCGAGGACACTCTGAGCTTCATCAACTGGAGAAGACCACTAAAGAGAGTCGAGGACACTCTGAGGTTCATCAACTGGGGAAGACCACTAAAGAGAGTCAAAGACACTGAGCTTCAACAACTGTGACATCAACACCACCGAGTGGGAAGATATTACCTGCACCAGAATAAGCTGGCAGCACCAATGCATACAGGGCACAATCACATTTGAACAGGGCAGAACAGCTGCTATTCAACAGTATGTCACCATAAGAAATAGAACCCAGGGCATTGAGCCTCTTCCCTGTGGAAAAACTGCTGCCTCTAGAATCAGTCTTGTATCCTACGTGGAGACACATACCAGGTGATAAAGGACCAGCATGCCTACACACCCGTCAGATCAACAGGAGAATCCATCATAAAATGTCACTTGATGTTGAGCTTCTTCTGTACAGACCTGCTGTAATTTGAAAATATGTATAATAGTATATTACTTATTGTTTGACATTTATTGTTTTTGTTATGATTTTCTAGGTGATTAGTTACTGGTTGTGAGTTTGGTTTTGTTTCTTTACTTGTGGTTTTCTGTTTGCAACCTCAGCATAAGGATAAACATGTTATCAATCACTATATTTCAGATGAATGAATGAATGAAAAAAAAGGAAACAATTAAAGCAAAGTTTTCTGTTATGCAGGATCAAGCTCCACCTGAAAAATAACCTGTCTCATTGGATCATTGGATCCACAGTGTTAAGTTGACAATAGTCATTGTGAATATAACCTGCAAAATTGGGCAGAGAAGTAGTATGGCCTACCAGTATATGGTAGAAAAGCAGCCGCACTGCTGGTCTTTGCTTTCTGCATTGGACAAACAAAGGCACACAAGCGGTGAAGTGATGTGTGATGTTCGCTTTATCAAGGGGAACGACTGTGTATATGCTCACCGAAGTGTTCTGGTTGTCTCCAGTGGTTACTTTCAGGTATGTATGTTTCATAGCTGGTGCACCTTACAAACCCACACAACTTTCTTTCCTTTCCTCTTATGCATACAAGCATATGTGTGTGCTCAAACATATGTATATACATGCACAGAGGCAACAGTGCACTTCCAGTAACATATAAAATAGTTCAGTAACTAATTATTTATAACTTCTTGTGACTTTGGTAGTACTTGTTGTGTTTGGCTAGTTTATTATTTAACTAGTTAGTATTTTACTAATTTGGTTATCTCCTCTCCTTCTCCATTTGCAATTTCATTCCCTCCTCAGTATTTTTATACACAAGTGTGCGTTTGTCACCCACCCCCACCTCCAATCCCAACACACCATTTTTGTTGTCTTAAATCACTTAGAAGTGAACAGACATTACATCAATGATCCCGACACTTCCACTAGTTCCAGTCATCAATCATGTTCAGAAAAGAACTGTCTTGTAAGATCACCACTACACAGACATTTTTTTTCTGGAGGAAGGGGGTGTCTAAAATCAGGTCTGATATTTTTTTGACCAGTCTAAATTAAAAAATATTTTCTGTTTTTATCTGTTCGTGAAATGACCAATGACATTGAGTTCTGCAGTATAGATGTGCTGAGATTTGAAATTGTACAGTTACTTTTATTTGACATTTGCTGTTTTTTCTTCATGATTTTTCGGGTGATTAGTGTATTGCTTATTACGTTGAGTTTAATTTTTTGTTTCTTTAGTTGTGATTAAAAAATATGTATTTAAACACATTAAAATCATTGTTTAAAATCAATTTCCACTACTTTTTCAATCGTTTAGTCAGTATTGAGAAAAGAACCGTGTCATGCACATATAATTCAGATTACCATTATTGAAGTTAAAACACCCCCAGCTGGCATGACCAGTTGGTAATGGTTAGACATAAGAATCCTTGTCTCCTAGTGACCTGTCAGGCTATACCTCCTGGACTGTGCTGGCTATTGAATGAAGGAAAGAGATATATATCCATGTTTTGAGTGCAATGTTCTGGTGTTACTACAGTCAGATTAGCTGCATAATTGTATGAATATAAGTCTATTGTTGTGCGTGTGTGCAGGGCTTGCTGTCTGGGTCATTCATGGAATCTCAGGCGGAAGGTTGCACAAACAGCAGGATGATGGAGATGGACATAACAGAATGTGAAGCCAGCACACAGGATCTGGATGCTCTCCTGTCGTCCATCTACACTGGCATACTGGATTTGACGCCTGGTAATGTTATGGGTAAGTTATCACTCACACTCACACTCACACACACACACACACACACACACACACACACACCCCACACACACACACCACACACACACACACACACACACACACACACACACACACACACACACACACACACACACACACACACACACACACTGGACTGTGGCTTTTTGGCCTGCTTTTGACTCTAAGTTCAGCAATGAATTGATAATATCTTCTTTTCTATCTTCATTCCAAGTCACTACCAAGATCTACTCTTTGCTCCCAATTCAAAACATTTATCAGTGTTTATTTACCTTTTTCGTTTGATCTGTCCCCTTTCACATTCTCAGTCGTTTTGTCAGCCTTTGTCTGAGATCAGCTGTGGGACTGCCATGATAATGAAACATCTTTGTTGAGTTGCTGTAACATTTGTATAGAAACCCATGTTTGGCACAACAAAATCAACAGAGCTATAGATGGTTGTTGCAATATTTGATAACTTATGTTGGAGAAGGGCAACAGAATGGTCACTTTAAATTCTCTTTGCTTTGGTCAGTCTGGAAGTTAAAATAAAGTGAAGAGGAAATGTGAATCTATCTATACAGGGACCACTACTAGCATTCACATGGGATAAAGATATAGTTCATCCCTTGTCAAAGTCATGGCCAAAATCAGTATTAAAAATAGGTGGCCACTAAACATGTTTTGCAAAGTTTTTTGTGGTATGGTTTTACTGACATTATAACTGTCACACAGTACTGTCATGGGATGTTTACCTGTATTATCTTCAAGAGGCCTGATTGGCATAGACTTCAAGCTCCTGCTTTCTAGTCTGCAGGGGTCTGGTTTAAGAAACTCTTATATTACTTCATGAAAGTGCTGATCATGCTCTGACCATATGTGGTTGGCATGTTGATCAGTTACTACCAGAAGTGTAGGCAACAATACTACAGTGGGTTCCTCTTGCATCATACACTCTACCATGTCTAAGTAATGCAGAGTAGCATACAGTCGCTCTATTTTTCACCAGACCTACCCAGATTTCATTGAGAATTCGTCATAAGATGCCTCAAGGGGGTGCTCCACCCCACCTAACCACCCAGTTGTGTGAGAATGAGAATACCCCTCTTTTTCTGATAAGACATCACAACAAGCAGGCATGCCTCCTCATTGCTCCTTTTCAGCCGGATATCTTGATCTCAACTGGCTCCCAAAACTGAGTGTTCTGTGGTGTGTGTGGAAGGACAAAGTCCCACAATTCCAGGCCTTGCCCTTTGGCCTCTCCCAAACACCCTGTGTCTTCATTAAGGAGGAACTAGTGTTTCTGGCCTGAGGAGAAGCCATCCACCTCTCACGGCGCACAAATCCGAGATACTTTAGTTGGCCACTTTCTGCCGGCTATTAATAGCGCGCCCCTTCCCTTCCACTCCCCACACCCTTTTCACCCGTCCCTTTATCACTAGTGCGGGAGCACAAAGACGCTCTACACTGATGGACTTTGGTCGACCCTGCCTGGCTAAAAATAGCACACACGCAGGCGACACCTGGCTCGCAACTAAAGGGTGGCAGAATGCTGGGAAAATGCAGCTGTGTGCAGCTCTCCTCCTGCTACCTGGACAATCGGCTGATTCAAGCAGATTCCAGATTCCTCTGCCAGACACATATCCAGAGAATCCGCAGCCCTCTCCTGGGATTTCACATGAATCCCCAGAAGTATGATCTTACATGCTCTCAGTCATTTGAATTCCAGGGCATGTGGTTTAATACCGTCACCATGACTGCCTTCCCAACTCTGGCCAAGCTTCAGAAGCTCTGGCTCAAACTCACTTCCCTGCGAAGTGCTCCTTTGACTTCAGTCAGGCAAATCTCCTCCCTGATTGTCCTCATGAAGTCCCTTGCCCCATTCCTCCCATTGGGCAAGGTGTGAAAACGCCCTCCTCCAGTGAGCCTTCAGGACCCTGATAGCTCCTTCTTCTCCCTGACTAGCCGTATGTATGGGTGCTCTCTGCACAGGCTGGGGAGCTCACATAGCTGCGGCCCACATTTACAGATCTTAGTCTCCAACGGAAGCCCTCCTTCACGTAAAACTAAAAGTACTTGAAATGGAGACTGTTTCTTGGGCTTTACTGCCCTTCAGACCACTTCTCCAAGGCAAACCTGTCAAGCTGGTCATGGATAACATGACAGTTGCTTGCTACGTGAATAGACAGGAGGGGCCCTCTTGTCGTCCCTCTCAATGCAAGCCAAAAGTCTCCTTCATTGGTGTTGGATCAATAAAATCTCACCATCAGCGGCTCACATTGTTGTGAAGTCATATGGCATTGATGACTCTCTAGACAGGGGCCACTTGGTCATCCAAACAAAGTGGATCCTCAAATGCCAGTCCCTCCAGTGAGTCTGGGACAAGTGGTTTACTCCCATGATGGACCTCTTCACGATGAAAATCAGCAAGAGCTTATTAATCTATGTCTGTGGTCCAGGACCAGGAAGCCTAGCAGTTGCTGCCCTCTTTCTGAATTGGAATCGTCTGTTTAGCTGTGCATTTTCCCCATTCCCGATCCTTTACCTAGTGATCCAGAAACCAAGGGGAAAAAATGGATTTGATGATTCTCATCGCACCTCTCCGGTACTCGGTGCATCCTGCCATTAGTAACTGAGAAAAAGAGTCCTTCTTCCCATTCTCACCTACATACCAGAGCTTTGTCAGCAGCTCTGTCCACACGGCTGGAGTTCTCCCAGCTACCCACTCTCTCACCACCCTCTCTCACAGGAAGGGTACGAATCACTTGACAGCACTAAGTGAAAGAAGTGGTTACTCTCTTGCAACTGCAAAAAAGAGGAAGGGTGTTCTCATTCTCATATAACCTGGCCTGTCAAGTGGGGTGGAGTGCCACTTGGAGGAAGTTTATGACAGAATTTTCTCTGAAATCTGACTAGGTTCTAACCAAGAATAGAACAATCCTATGCCATTTCTGCATTTGTTTGATGAGATAATGTACTAGCTAAACTGGAATTTGTTTGAAAAAGTCCTCTGTTTTCTTCTATGCTTGGTATGTTTTTCATCTTTTTGTTTCATATGCGGCTGAACTGTTATTCCAACTGTCAAATTTTATGACAGAAGGGATATTTTGTAGTTTATGCAGGTGGGTATTTTTGTGGCTCATATGATTGAACTGATGTTCCTGCAGCAGGTGTAGTTTTGTAACAGAAGTGACATTTCCAAGGTGTGACAGAGATGACATTTCCTACAGGAGTGTAATTATTTGGCAGGTGTGACAGAACTGGCGTGTTTCCTGTTGGTGGAAAGAGCTCGTGATGTGTGTCAGTCGTTCCTGATAGAAACCTTAGACACCCATACCTGTCTTCAGAGGCTGAGGCTGGCTTACAAATATGACCTCAGGACAGTGCTTATAAACTGCCAATACTTTGTGACCAATCGTTTCCATGACTACTTCATTCACCAGAGTGACATGCTGGACACCCCCGCTTCCTGTCTGCACAACATGACTGACATCTTCAAGTATGTGAACCTTCATGACATGGTGCAGTTCTTGGTGTCATGGGTTGACAGGCATTCCACTGCATCAAAAGGGGTCTGTGGATCAGAAGAAAAGTCCAGAAGATTACAAGCAGCTTCTCAGTGGTTGGATGACACTTGTAGCAAACTGAATGGCAAACATCTACACATTTCGCAGCCTGACTTGGTTGGAAGTCCAGATGTCCTTGAGCTGTTGCTCAGTCACTGTTCCCAGGGGTTGAAATGTTCTTCGAACTCCATTTCACATGAATCAAAATGTTTAAGTCCTTGTGGGAACTCCGGTGGCAAACAGTGTGTAGATAATCAAATGGGTGAAAACTGTAGCCAACTGGATGCAGATTTCAGCGGTGCAAATAAAAACACTGACAGTAGTAAATGTAAGGCTGCTCATAGCAATGTTCAGGCAGTGGGAGCTGTTGTGGAATAGAAGTTAAGAGCAATGATAGTCAGTGTTCCGTGCACAAAGGTGAACCGGTTGATCTCGGTGGTAAAGAGGAAGACAGCGGGACACATCGCCCAAGTAAAATCAGTCACACAACACATGAAGAGCCCAGTGACAGTAGCCATGCAGTGGAGCAGTGTGCTGCCAGCAGGTACAGCACTAAAGAGTCAGATGGCAGCACCAGTCAGGATGGTCATGACCACGACGGATCCCATGCTGACACCTGTGACATGAAAGCGATCAAAGCATGTGTCACCACCACTGATGGCAGGCCAGACAGTATCACCGGTGTTGACCGGTTCTGCAGCAGTGATAGTGGGCACAGGATGAGCCGAAAGAGGTCGGATTGTACTGATGATCACCCCAGCTGCACCCACAGCAAAGTACTGAAAATGGAAGATGATGCTTTGGACACATTGAATGTGTTGGTGGCTTTTGTGCCAAACAAGAAGTCTGTGAAGTTTTTCACAGCTTCAGACTGTGAGGACAGACCCCGACGCAGCAGTTTGGAGTTCCATGTGTGTCTATACCACATACGTCAACGAAAGTGGCTCTTGGCTGGCTCTTCATACTTTCCCTTTAAGCTTCAGGACAAGGACTCATGGCATGTAACGTGTGTCAACTCCAACGCCTATTTTGTCAGGTGAATTTACTCTGTTACTGTCTTTCTATGTCTGTTTCTATCTCTGTGTGTCTTTCTTCTGTCATTCCACCTAACAGACAATAATAACATCAAAATGATTTAGGTATTATGTGTCTTTCTTCCCTTCTATCAGTCCACCTAATGAATAAACGAACAAGACACAAAAACGAAGTAAAATATTGTAATAATATAATATTAATAATGTTAAATTACAACATTACTATTAATGTATAATACTGATCAGTAGAAGCTGGGAACAGAGGCAGTCTTCGTATATTGCCATCATCAGCCTGACCAAAGCCTTTGAGCCGATCAGCAGAAGAGACCTCTTTACACTCCTGCAGAAGATCGAATGCCCACTGAAGCTGCTGAATCTTATCAACTCTTTCCATGGTGGAGCGAGTACAGTTTGACTGATCATGCTGAGAGCCATTCCTCATTCAAAATGCAGTGAAGCTGCATCCTTACCCTGATGCTCTTCAAGATCTCTCTCATACAGTCATATGCTTTCAGATCATCTGATGATAGAAGTAAACCTATACACTGTATCCAGTGGCAAGTTGTTCCACGTTGCTCACTTCAGAGCAGAGACCAAAGTGCATCAAGTTCTGATCCTGGAGATATGTCTTGCTGGTGATGTCCCCTTGACATGTCACATACAGCCTGGTCTCCAGAAGCTAGTCATCTCCCTAGCACATGCTTGCCATGAGTGGCTGCATCATCAGTCTGAAGCAGACAGATCATGGGGCAGAGCATCAGTGAAGACCCTAGTATCAGCACCGTTGGTCACACTCTCCAAGTTGGGAATGAAATTTTACCTACCCCGAATCAGTAGTCTCAAGCAACCTGTTAATGGTGAATAGAAAACTATCTGCACAGAATTATGTCTGCAAGACTGACAAGACTGTGAAGACTATAACCAAAAACAGTATACATGTATTACAGACAATTTATACAATTTAAGTTGAATTATAGGAAGCATATTGATTATTACTAATATTAGACATGATTCCATAAAGTCAAGATTCGCGAAATTTCAACTTAATTTGTCAGACTTTTCATTGATTCAGTCTGCGGTGTCGTGCTGTGCACTCATTGAACTTGGAGACAATGACATGGACTGCCCTGCCTTGTGAAACACTGCTTCAGGACATGTCCTTTGGCTGCAGAGTGAAGAGTCTTGTGCCCATTGCTGTCGATGGAAAGCTGTACGTCCTGGTCTCTGACAAGCAAGTTGTGACAGAGGTGGGTAACAGTTTTGCATTTGATTATTGTTGATAATGATACATACTCCGCTTGTAATTGTATACAGGACATGACATAGTATAAATCTGAAATTGTTTTTAAAAAATGATTTGTTCATGACACATGTGCTTTTTGTATTTTCCCCTGATTTTTGAGCAAGAGCACTAGCTTTTGTTATCAAAATACCAGGATGCACATATATACTATAGAAAGAAACCATGGTATTACTAATGCAGACTAAAGGTCAGATTCTTACAGAAATATACCTTTAATTAGAAGTGAATGAAACTTCTCTGTGCATAGACTAAAAGCTAAAAACCTTTATCACAAGATGCAAGTGAACAATGACAAGAGAGCTAGCTCCCCCACCACCTCCCAACAAGGTGATATCCACAGACAGTGCCAGACATGGTCATCTAGTACATTCTACATTCATGGTGAAAATGCTGTGGTGTCCTTTTTTTCTGGATCAAAAAAGAAAATTCTTGTGTGTGTTGTGCGTGTGTGTGTGTGTGTGTGTGTGTGTGTGTGTGTGTGTGTGTGTGTGTGGTCTGTCTGTCTGTCTGTCTGTCTGTGTCTGTGTCTGTGTGCATATGTGTGTGTGCGTATGTGTGTGTGTGTGTGTGTGTGTGTGTACAACCTCTGTGGCGCCTATCCCTTGCTGCTCATTCCAGCTCCAAATCACACCACCAATCCCAAGGTCATTAGTGGAAGATGCAGTGGCAGGAAGCCCATAGAAGCCAGAGATGTCAGGCGGCCATTCGAACAGTCTCTGTCTTTTAACTTTATGTGGACTGTCAGCTAGGTAGGTTAGAGCACCAATTGTTAACACAGGGATTGTAGGTTTGACCGTTGAGCAGACCACAAGGTTTTGGACCTGTTAGGTTGGTGTTTAAAACACCATAATACAGAGGTCATGCTTTTGACCCTCAGGGTGACCCGAGAAGCATCAAATGAAACAGTTGACTGTCACAACAGTGACACAAAATTTAAAATTTTCAAATGTTCCCCCTGAGAGTGTTGTCTTCCTCAAAGAGTGCTGATTTTAGAAACTGGGTCTGTTTGACCTTGAGTTTGGCACGTGACTTCCAAATTTATTCATTTGTATCTCCTCAGCAGCCCACAACTTTGACCCGAATTTGTTAACCCTGTGACTCCCGCACACTGTCCACCAGCATTCTGCATTGTCAGTTATGCTAGCAAAGTTAAAACTTAATACTTTGACTCCCTCACTTTGTCCACCAGCTTCCTGTAGGAAGCTTGTTGTGTGAGGGAGTCAAAGAGTTAAGTTTTTGTGGTTAGTGGATAGGGTGCGGGAGTCAAAGGGTTAAAGATCCATCCAATGACAGGAGAGAGTTTAGAGTTTATTCAAGAGAAATTCATTGCACTTACACAACTCCGTTACTGCTTCCCCCCCCCCCCTCACCCCCACCCTGCCAGTCTCCAAGTCTGTTATCTGCCAAACCCTTTGAATGTTTTGAAAACCCTATGTGCTGGTTTTGAAATAGATGAGGAGAGAGGGGGCAAGAGAGAACAGAACCTATGAGACATGAAGCTGACACCAACAGAATGATTTGAGCATTAAGATAGTACTTAAGATAGCTGAGAAAATCTTGCTAATCTATAGTACTTAAGATAGCTGAGAAAATCTTGCTAATACATTATTCTTCCAGATACAGATCTCACTCTGGTCAGAACTTGTTTAAAATCTCAGACATGAAAAGACAGGCTAACACATGTGAATCACCATTTGTGTTGGGGTTTTTGTTTGTTTGTTCTTTACTTTATGACAGTTTCAGTGCCTGATGTATAAATGGTCTCATAGTACTTTTGTTCACTACATCATTAAAAAATTGTTGGTTATACTTCACTTACCTATTGATAATTTATAGTGTAACTAAACTTGGAGTTGTTATTAACAGTTCATTATGTTTATTTGGAATATGCCCCGGCAGGAATAGTTTGTCTCTGACTTTTTTTAGTTTGTCTCTAACTTTTTTAACTTTCAGATTGGTTACCCAGAAACATTTAGTGCTCAGCAGCGGTACTTCCTGTTAAGTGAAAACAACACGTGGAAGCCAATTGCTGATGTGCATCATGTACATCCATCCACACCTCTCAGTATCATCTCAGTCAGCGATGAAAAAGTGTACGTGGTGAAGGCAACAATCACGTTAAAACTTCAGAAGAGCATGCTCCTTGTGCAAGAAGGTCACGTCTTTGACAGCAGGAAGGGTATGAATTTTCCATTTCATCTTAATTGTGAATTACTTAATAGATGTTAATTCTTCATTATAAATTCATTATAGTGTGTGTGTGTTGTGTGCGTGTGTTTCTTCGATTCCGTGGATGACCCACGTATTTGTCTTTTATGATGTTGAATATTGTAATTGTTGTGAGGCGTGAGTGTGATTGTATGTTAGCCAAAATATTTTCCTTGTGTCTATGCACTGGGCTGAAATAAAATCTTGTTATCTTGTCTTGTTATTATAACTTTTAACTATGAAAAAGCTACAAAATGATTTTTCGCCATTACATCTTTGAAAACTAAGGATAGTGTCAATTCTTCACAGTCTTTAATTTGGATTTTGAAAAGTTATGAATTTATTGTAAAATTCACTGGAGATTTTTGAATTTGAAAAATCTTTTAGTCCTGAAGAACCATTGGGTAATGTTTCTCATCACAACAAAAAGGCATCTGTGGTGACTAGTTCTTTAAGGAAATTCAGTTCCTTTGACAGTGATCTCAGAAGTACAGGCGCTCTTGTACCAGAAGTAGCACCTGTACTAAATAGATTAGTCAACCATTATAGAAGTCAGAACAAAATTGAGGCAACTGAAATGTGGTTTCTAAGAAGAATGTTGAGAGTTCCATGGACAGCAAATAAAACAAACATAACAGTCTTGAAGGAGGCAGACACAAGAAGAACATTAATGAAGAAGACTAGGAAAAGACAAGCAGCATTTATAGGACATTTTATGAGGCAAGAGAAATTAGAGTACCTGGTCACAACAGGAAAGCTGGAAGGAAAGAGAGCACCAAGTAGACCCAGGGAGAAACTATTGGACGGACTTGCAGAGTGGCTGAGGACAGAGAGGGTGGAAGATGTACTTACAGCAATATGCAATAGATTCGTATGGAGGTCCATGATCACCAATGCCATGCGGCAGGAGACATGATGATGATGATGATGATGATACAAGAAGTAGTGTCTGTACTAAATACATATGTCAACCATCATAGAAGAAGTATCATGTGTATTAAATACATTTGTCAACCATTATTTAAGAAGTGGTGCCTGTACTGAGTACATATGGCAATCATTATACAAGAAGCAATGCCCATACTAAATACATATGTCAACCCTTGTACAAGAAGTGGTGCCTGTACTAAATACATATGTTAACTCACTCCACCCTGGCCGAGTGCTTATTCTCACAACCTCTCCCCCCTGGCCAAATTGTATATATTACTAATAAATTTGTGAAAAAAATAACTTGTAAAGATAGAGGAATGAAATTTTGTGGAGATGTTGTCATTAGAATAAACTAGCTTGTGTGCAAGTTTGAAAGTGTTCGTTCGTGAAATAATGAAATAATTCAATAATCGTGCGATGGGGTAACTTAATACTCAAAAGAACAAAAAAATCACAATGTTTGTTTGATACACTCCAAAATTCGTTTATTTTGTGTACTTATGATTGGTTAGTGTGTATACCAAGTTTGGGAGTCCTGCATTTATTCGCCGTGCACAGCTAGCTGGTGTTTGACTCGACGCCATGTTGACCCCACGCGACCATGTGGTGAACTTGAGTCCCAAGTCACTTGCTTTGACCTCACCTCAACCGATGAACAAAGGTCACCAGCACTCGGGAAGGGTACACACGTACTCTTGATATGTTATACAAGGGGGCCAGCATGTTTAGTTTCGCATCAAACCTTGACCCTGTCCCCCCCAAATCCCCAAAGCTTAGGTATACATATGCGCATGTTCGGGCTGAAGCGCTGTGCGTATGGGGTACGCATATGCATATGTTCGGGTGGATAGAGTTAATCAGTAGAGAAGAAATAACACCTGTACTAAATACATATGTCAACCCATGTACAAGAAGTGGTGCCTGTACTTAATTCATGTCAACTATTGTAGAAGAAAAAATACCTGTACTAAATACATACGTCAATCATTATTTAAGAAGTGGTGCCTATACAAAATTTGTAATGTCAACCATTATAAAAGAAATAATACCTGTACTAAATACATATATGTCAACCTTTGTACAACAGATAGTGTCTCCAGTAAATGCACATGTCAAATATTCTAGAAGAAACAACGCATGTTCTTAATGCATATCTGTCAACGTTTCTAGGGGAAATAACCAAGTTCACTGGCACAACATACACTACTTCCCCGATGCGTTTGATGGTATGCAACGGTGGTGTAAACATTGTGGACAGTGAAGGTCTCCATCAGGAGTTCAACATGGACAGCCAGGAGTGGGAAAAGAAGGGGGAAGTGTACATCTCTGATATCAAAAAGTAAGGAAAGACAACTACAGTATTGCCTAAATATCACTTTGGTTTTGGTGTTGTTGATTAACTTCTTAGCTGATTTGTTTTTAATTTATATATATATATATATATATATAATTATATATATATATATATATATATATATATATATATTATATATAATATATATATATATATATAAGTGCCAAAAGGTGGGACCCCGATTTAGGACAAGGGGTTGAAAAATAAAGCCTGCATTAAAGAGTTCTCTTTGGTACTGTCTGATAGTGATACCTTTCAGTACCAAGCATGATTCTGTAAAAGCAAAAGATAATCAAAAGCTTGGTTTTGGAAATATCTCAGTTTAAATGTTGGAATGTCTAAAGTGTCGCACGTCAAATATTAAACACAAATGCTCATAACAGATTTCTTTTTTATAATGCTGCAGACCCAAGATACTGTTTTTGTGTCCATGTAGCATGCCTAAATGTAATGCTATCATCTCTTTCTGATTTTCACACCCTGAAATAATTTATGGACATGTATTTTAGTAATGTTTGACATGCGACACCAGACAGATTTTTAGCAATTTGCCACCAGGCCCAATCACAGTTTTTCTTCTAATAAAACACATCTGCACATTCAACACACACAAAACAAGACAAGCTGTATTTAAGTATTAAAAAAATGAAGAAATATATTTGAAGAAAAGGATGATTTTCAAAAAAAGTGCCGCACATCAATATTACACCAAATCACAACATGGGTCTTGGTTTCAACATCACCAGACTGACACAAACAAAAAATGATGCAAACATTAACTTATGGACCAATCTGAACTAAACATTAATCCACTAAGACTATTGAGTCATTGTAACCCGTGCCAACAGCATGGGTCAGAGGTGGCTCATCGTCATTAGTAAAGGTCTGAAGCCAACCGTGCTAACAAACTTTGAACAGCTTGCACCTTTGCTAGGAAACCTTGTCCATTAACTTAAGTGTGACTTCCCTCACAAGACAAGTGTGTGGCTCCCAAGAGTACATGTAGTCTGCTACACTCCAGCACCAAAGGCCATTTCTGGCTTTTGACATGAAGTGCACGAGTAAGGTTCGATACGTCCCAGGTTTGATGCGTCCCAGATTCGACGCATCCCAGGTTCCATACGTCCCAGGTTTGATATGCCCCACATCCCCACACACACACACCCCAGACCCCTTGACCCCACATACCACCCACACCCAGACACCATCCCCCATACTCACACAGATACCACAAACCACCCACACCCCCTACACACCCATACCAACACACCCCACACCCACACCACCCAAACCAACACCCACCCCACCCAACCCAACCCACAAACCACCCTCACCCAAACCCCACACCACCCATATCCCCACCACCCACATCCCCAAACCCACACCACCCACACTCTCACACAACCCACACCACCCACACCCAGACCTCCACACCACCCACCTCCCCACCATCACACCCACACTACTCACATCTCCACCACCCCACCCCCACACTCACACCACCCTACCTACACCACCCACATACACACCACCACACACTCGCACCACCCACGCCTACACCACCAACATCCACACTCACAGCACCCACCCCCACACCACCCACACTTACACCAACCAAATCCACACATCCCCACACTCTCACACCCACACCTAACACCACCCACATCCACCCACACACATCATCCACACCACCCACATCCCCACCACCCACACCACTCCACCACTTCCACCCCCACACTCACACCACCCACACCCCACCCACAAGCATACCCCCACCACCACACCAAAGACACCCCACACTCACACCACCTCACCACACCCCACACCACCCCCACACACTCACACCATCCACACACACACCCACAAGCACACCCACACCACTCAAGGGTGGTTGGTGTGTGGGTGGTGTGAGATAGGGTGTGGGTGGTTGGGGAGTGTGTGGATGTGGGTGGTTGGGGTGTGGGTAGTGTTGGAGGTGTGGGTGGTGGGTGTGCTTGTGGGTGGGGTGGTGTGAATGTGGGGGTGTGGGTGGTGGAGGTGAGGGTGGTGGGTGTGTGTGGTTGGTGGATGTGGAGGGCTGGGTGGGGGTGGTTTTGGGTATGGGTGGTGTGGTTGGGGGGTATGGGTGAGGGTGGTGTGTGAGTGGGGAGGGTGTGGGTGGTGTGGATGTTGGTGTGGAACGTATCGAACCTGGGACGTGTCGAACCTGGGACGTATCGAACCTGGGATGTATCGAACCTGGGAGTATCGAGATGTCCCCGAAGTGCACACAGACTACTCTTAGCAGTCCATCCGTCTCCAGCACCTGACAGGGATATTCAACACCTGACCACCTAATCATATAGGTGTTTCCTATAACAGGAAACTGACATGGCTTCCTGAGGATGACCAAGGGAACAAAATGGTTGGGGATCCAGTGTTCTGCAACCATGTCGTCCCTGGACGAAGACCACATCACTGTCAGCTTCTTGTTGTTTGTGCAGCCAGACGCACGGATGATCCTGTTGCAGTGCTTCTGGTATACTGGCCATCCAAGTGATGGAAATACTGACTGCACAGGTCTGTTCAGGCAACGGAGGCAGCAAAAAAAAAAACTGCCACAAACCTGTGTAGACAGCATTCCCAACCACTGCCATACATTCATTCCTGAAAGCATCCTCTGGTGTAGCACGGGGTGCAGAAGATGTCAGCACTGCAACATGGATCACATGCTGTGCATTGAGGTTGTCTGATGGTGCACACCAGTTCTGGCCTTCAAGAAATAATTCTTCCTGCAGACACAACAAACTACAAATTACAACAAAAATGTATTATCAAACGTCAAAATTACCACAAATGCCTTTGTTGTAAGAAAGCAAGAAAACCATTTCTTTATTTTGATGTAAGCTAAGATGCTTTGTTCTGTCGTCAGAATACGATTTCCATCGGCTTACTGTATGAAGCTGACCAAAATCAAATGAACCACAAAACCTGCTTTGTCGATATTTGTAAAAAAAATAGGCCTACTGCATGGTTTGGTGTCGGTCGTCAAAAAAGTATCACACGTCAACACAAGGAAGAGTATTGCAACATACCTTCAGATGCAGACAGTTCCTCATCAGCAGCAAAACTCCTGCGAAATGCACGTGACCACAAACCAGCGTGTAACCCATGTGTGTACTGGAAGTGAATAACATCGATTTTTGCGTATCGTTGAAATGAGGCTGGGTTTTGGACGTCAAAAATTACAACACATTTTCGCAACGGTAACAATCGCAATTAAAAAACAGATGAGAATACGCTCAATACTTTTCACACAAATAATGATTAACAATCGTTTCCAGAGTACAAAATGACACTATTTTGGAATCTCTAACCCAAAACATTTGTAAGAACAACACACTCGAAGTTTCGACGGTGGTCTTACAACACGTTATCACGTGTGACACTGAAAATTTGAACGGCCAGCATAGACGCATCAAGAAATTGCGATCCATTCGGCAAGTTTGTGTATGTTAACCCTCTGACTCCTGCACCCGGTCCATCAGCATCCTGCATTGCCAACCATGCTAGCAAAGCAAAAACTTATCCCTTTGATTCCCTCAGTCTACCCACCAGCTTCCTGCAGGAAGCTGGTGGATAGGGTGAGGGAGTCAAAGGGTTAAGTTTTTACAGTTGGTGAATAGAGTGCGGGAGTCAAAGGGTTAATCAAGGTATATTTTGCTCACATGCTTAGTTTCAAGTGCTTTAATCACACCTAGGCTGAGCACGGCATCTTCATTTAGTGCTGACTACGAAATGTCTGTTTTCGACGCCATGATTTTTAAGACAGTTTTGTACAATATTGCACATGTAGAGCAAAATACAAAAAAATTAGGCTTGAAGTTATCTCCACTATCAGTACATTCATTCTTGCACACAAACCAAAAGGAGAACACGGGTTTCATATGTGAAAATAATGTTTTTATTGCAGTTCTTATGAACACCCTCTCAGCACCCCACCTTTTGGCACTTAGTCATATATATATGTATGTATGTATGTGTGTGTGTGTATTATATATATATATATACATGTACATATAATATATATATATATGTGTGTGTGTGTGTGTGTGTGTGTGTGTGTGTGTGTGTGTGTTGTGTGTGTGTTGATTTTTTTTTAATTGAAGAAAAGATGTTTATGTTGCTGTTTTGAAAATAAGCCAATAGTTTCACTTATATAAGTAAATTTTGTTGATCATTTTAATACCAGTTGAGACTTTCATTCATCACAAGGCCGTTTCAGCAAGACATGAATCTTAAGTTATGATGTGCTTTGTGGGCCAGTTGTACTGTATGTTTGCTCTGCAGTTAATGCTATACATACCGGCCTCTCAGCTCTGTTCTGCATTTTATTGTGATAGTTTTTCAATCATGGTGGAAAAAATGCAAGGAGCGTAAAGTTTAAAATTGAATCAAACATTTGTCTGCAAGTGTGAAAGTGTATGGAAACATTATCGAAGGCTTGAAATTGAAAATAGCGTCATTTGCTGTCTGGAATACTACCATACAAACTTGAAAGTAGGCAGATATGCATATACTCAAAGAACCCATATGCATACTCAAAGAACCCATGTAGTCTGGGTAGAAAAGAATATCAAAAACAGTAACAAAACGATTGCGTTTAGGACCTACTCAGGCAGGTCTCTCTCTTTCTCTCTTTCTCAATTTTCAGGAACTTTTAACATGTGGGAAAAGTTTGACTTCTGATTAAATTGTTTAAGAGGTATTTAGGATGAATAATTGAAGAGATTGAAGTGTCATATGAAAGTAATAATGAAGGTGAAATTGAGGTATAGTGTTGACATGGTAGTCAGGTTTGCTTCAGGTGTTGTGTAAAATTGCATTCAGATGCAGAATTACAGAAAATCTTTTTTTCTTTTCATTTAAAAAAAATGTACATGCTACTTTCAGAAACCGAGCAGTCGTTGGCGATCAGTACCTTCCATGTGCAAGTCACGCATCCACCTGCATGGGACCGTCGGTGTGGGAGTTCTTTGGCAGACCACAGAGCTTGCACAAATCCGTCTTGATAGAACTCCACCTGAACAGCGAAAACAAAATGTTTACCAAGAAACACATGCCACCTCCATTTCGCTACGTAGCCCTCATGACTGCCTGTCAGTTGAGCTCCAAGTTTGTGGCCGGTTTGCAGCAGTGTCGTTACCTCCATGATGATGAAGTGGACTGGTCAGAGCACAGTTAATGTGTATGATCAGAACCCGCTCAGTTGGTGTGTCAGTGCTGTTAAATGTGTCTGGTTTGAAGCAAATTACATGCTTCACATGTTACGAAATCTTTGTACCAATTTTGAAATGGTCAGTCCAAATAATGTAATCATTTATGTGTTTAGTGTGTGCATATTTGAAGACTTAAGTAAATGATTGCTTTAAAGCACCATCATTATGAAAATGTATCAAATGTAATGTGTTTTTTGTTGTTTTTTTTCCCCACAAAATATGAAATTATTAACATTTGACATTGTTATAGCTTGTTGACTTTGCATGAAATTTCTCTACACAGTAGATCCTTGTGTCAGGAGAGAGAGAGAAACTCGGAAACTCAGAAATTTAATGAATTTAGGCTAACGCCCCTTTCATGGGGGAAATCATAAGACACATTTATGTACAACATACAATTAACACATTTCAATGTATATCCATTAGAATATTCATAAAGTACTAATGTTGAAAAGGAGAACTGTTGTTTCAAGTATGTACATTCAAAATACTTTTTTCTATTCTTTTAAAGGCAGCGACCAAAAACTTTGCCAAGTTCACTATTGTTCCTGCAGAGTCATGAGAGAGAGAGAGAGAGAGCAATCTTCCATACTATTTTAGTGCCCTAACACCTTATAACATTCATTGTGGCTCTTCAACATCACTAGAAATGCCAGAAGAGTTCTCAGGAGATGTCTTAATAATGTGAAGGTGCCATGAAGATGCTCACATTGATATGGGTTATTTCAGTGAATTCAGTGTTCTTGTTTTACTTCATCATTATCATCATAATGTTCCCTGCTGCATGGCGTTGGTGATCATGGCCCTCCATTCGAATCTGTCCCTTGTTGCTGCAAGTACATCTCTCACCCCTCTGTCCTCAGCCATCTTGCAAGTCTGTCCAATATTTTCTCCCTGGGTCTACCTGGTATTCTCTTTCCTTCCAGCTTTCCTCACTTAAAAAAAAAGTTTAGCTTCTTCTTTCTTTTTTTCTTTTTATTTCTTTTTAAAGATAAAGCTGTACATCCATTTTGCACTCTTTTAATATGTTTCCTGCAATAGTTACTTTGAATTGCAACTGATATCAGTGCAGTTTTGGGCGATTATTTTTCCAGTTACATAAAGCATATACTGAAACTTAATTTGATTCGCTCCTTCCTAGAGTTGAGCATGCTATGGGCTCATTGGGAAGGTTTGGACCACACAGTTAAGTCTCATTTACTTTATAGATGCGTTGTATAGGATGTTGATCAAATTTCTGACCAGCTCTGCATATGTCTGCATTTCTTGGGTTTGGTTGAGACCAAAATGTGTTATGATAGTAAGCATAGAATACAGCCCTGTCATGTTGTCTCAATCCTAGATGGAACTCCATAGTACCATGATCATCATCCCTGTTGTCATGAAATCATCACATCATTAAAACAGCATGAAAATTGTCCTAGGTTCTGTGGCCATTCAGGGTCTGATCTTATGGTGACCTTACTTTTGGTTTCCTCTACATGTACTGCTTCTTCCCCCATGGGGATGCCAGGGGCTCTTTCAGTGTAAATAGTATCCCCCACCTGGACATTCTGTGCAAGAAATTTCCTCTTTTTTGTCACTCTTTGTTTCTGCCTTATTCCTTTGCTTTCTGTCGTTTCTTCCTATCGTTTTCTGCCTTGCTGGTCCATTCACCTGTACGTGTCCAATAAAGTCTTACATACTTTTTCTTAGGATTGATAATTGGGTACATGTATTAAGTGCATTTTTGGGCATATGAAAATGAGATATGCAGAAACAATTTTAAGTAATTTATGCCCATTTTTGTGTATGTTTTGGTGTCCTTAAGTATGTTTAAAATTGTATTCAGGTGTGTTTTTTAAATCCCTTGTGCGATAAATTGAACAGAGTGGTCAACGCCAGGGGCATGTCCTTAGATTATGTGCATGAATGCTTAATTTTCTTTTCTTTTTTTTTCATGTTGAACTTTGTGTGTTTTGAAGCGGTTATAGCCCTGATATGGCTTTACACAGTCAGCTGGGCTTTAAACAACAATAACAATAGCAATAACAATAACAGTAACAACGTACTGCATCCATGCTTGAGGTGAAATCAGATTGGGGTCCTTGGTGTCTGTGGTTAATGTACACCGTTGTTGAAGTGCTGTCTGTGGTCTCCTTACCAGGGCGTCTCCCATTTAGTCTGACTCCACAGCTGAGTGAATAGTGTCATTAGTAGGGGGCTTAGTAGGCAGTGTCCTTTGTGAGCTGTTGAACTCCACCTAAGTGACTTAGCAGCAATTCAATTTTTTGTTTTGTTGGGTTTTTTTGTTTGCTTGTTTTTTTTCTTTTCTTTTTGTTTTTGTTTTTTTCCCTTTTTTGTTTGTTTGTTTTCGGTTCCAAGTTTGCATTGCCTCAGTGACATTGATTGGTGGTTGGTCTCATGGCATCTTAACATCTTGAAGACTTGTGGACTGCCAGGGACTGGAACTTCAGCTGAATGAACATGGGGTTTGTGCGGTGGTTTGGAGCCGGAATGAGCAACATGGGATCAACGTCACTGAGGCAGTGCAAAAGTTGGAACAAACCCCCCAAACAAACAACAACAAAAAAAGAAAGAAAGAAAGAAAAGAAAAAAAAAGCAAGCAAAAATATAACTACAACAAAAAGAAAAAATTGGATTTAATCTAAGTTGATTAATGAACAGCTGAGATATGAATATAACCATGAAATTGATTGTATAAAGCCAATGGCCCCTTCAAATAGTGGTTACATCAGGTGTTTTGTTGTTGTTCATGTTCATTATACATTTATGTACATTATATGTTATCTGGCCGCCGACAAATCTTAACAATATTGACAGACCGCATGTGGGGAAAAAATTCAAATTTGCAAAATTTCACAATGTCAAATGGATTAACATCTCTTTCAATAAGAAGTTCAATCATAAATAGTCAACAGTGTATGTATCTGCTAGTGCTTTGTAGGAAGACCTGTCATTTTTAAATTTATTGTATGTCATTGTTCATGAAGGGATGTGGAACCAAATGTGTAGCCCTACTTATACATTTAAATTCATTTTCATTGTTTTGGATAAAAGTTATCCTCTGTGTGGATCAATATGTGTATCTGTGTGTGTCATATGTGTATCTGTGTATCATGTAGTGACAGAATAAAAGGTTGGTGTGGGGAAAGAAACTGAGAAACATTGACGCTGATTATACGTGTGTGTCGTGGAGTGTGTGGCCTAGTGGTTAAAGCACCTATATAAAATGTGAGAAACCAGTGTTCGAATCATGCATGGGACGATTTTTTAGCCCCCCACCCCCACTTCCCTACTTCACTATTGGATTTCATATGGTGCTCTGGGTGCTAGTCTTTTAGTTGAGACGATAAACTGAGATCCTGTGGGCAGCGCGCACCCAGCGCATGTTAAAGGTCCCGTAGCAACTAAAGAATTGTCCTTGGCAAGATTCTGTGGAAAAATCCTGTTTCATAGGTACATAGACGTGCATGCATACAGGAAGGGGTGGCAATGCACTGCGACAATGCATTCTCCATGAGGAGTGTAGCCGGAAGTTCATGTGGTAGCCTAAATCCATTGTAATAAAATAAAACACAATACAACAGAACACGGTACAATACATACAATACAATACAATACAATACAATACAATACAAAACAATACAATACAATACAATACAATATAATATAATGTAGGCTACCAGTAATCCTTGAGGCATTTCATGTGCACATTGGACTTTGATCTTAGCCAAGAGGGACTGGAGAGATTTCCTTCTGATTTAATGAGAAGGCAGACAAGTTCAGTTGCTGAAATTTATCTGAAGCAAGTACCAATGCGATGGAGAATATCCAGAATGACCAAGATGTCAAATGATGTGGAGTCCAGAACACAACCCTGCTTTAGCCCCCTGAAAGAGGGTGTGGATTTCTTTCCTTTTTCTTCTTTTTCATCTTCTGTTCTAAGTCTTGTCCCTTTGCCTTTTTTGTTGCTTTTTGTTTTTGTTTTAATCTTGGTTGATTGGGTGGTTGAAATAACTAAATTGTAAAAGGGAAAGGTTGTCCCATTGTCCTAAAATTGTATGGGAGTGAGATGGTAAAGATCTAAACTTCTCCCTGTGTCACCAATATGAGAGCATTGCTCATCTCCTTTTTCCCACAGCTTTACCTTCTGTAAACCCTGAACAGGATCAGGCAATTCATTCACAGTTGTGGTTCTTGCGGGCCACATGCATACTGCAACATTGTCTTCAAGTGCCACCATCTCCTCCAAGCCGTTCTGTCTTGACTTTTGACTTTTCTTGAATATTCAGGCCACTGATGTTGGGAATGAAGGTCTGCCTTTCTTCCTTTTTGCCACTGTTTTTCCTTGAAAGATGGTTGCCATGAGGTCCATGTTCTTGTTGCATGACACATGGCCAGTGTATTTTAGTCTTTTCTTTTTGATGTCTGCTAGTAGTTTTCTGGTGGTATCAAGTTCATCCAGGACACTTTCATTAGTTGTTCTGTCTGTCCATTTGTTATGTAGTAGTCTCTTGTAAAACCACATTTCTGCTGCCTCGATTCTTCTGCAATCAATTTTTCTCAGAGTCCAGGCTTCACAGCCATAAATCATGCTGACCAGATTAAACATTTTAGAAGTCTAACTGTCAGGCCATTTGGTATGCCTCTGTCTTTCCAGATGTTGTTGAGTTGGACCATTATTGCTTTGCCATTCCAGTTCTTATTTTGATGTCTTTGGAGCAGGTTCCATCATCAGTTTTTACAGAGCCAAAATATCTGAAATCCTTCTTATTTTCTAAAGGAACTTTGTTAATTGTGATGTCATGACTGTCTTCAGTGTCTTTGCCTTTGATATGTAGCATTTGTTTTCTTGGCGTTCAAGTTTAGGCCGGCCTTTTTGCCTGCTGCATCCACCCTGTATAGAATTCTTTTTATGCTGGCAATGTTGTCTGCTATGAGCGCAGTATCATCGGCTTATCTCAGGTTTGTAAGATTTTTTCCTCCCATCTTTATGCCCATGGCTTCTATGTCATCATCTGTCATGACTTGTTCCGTGTAGATGTTAAAGAGATACAGTGAGAGGATACAACCTCTTCTGACTCCCTGTGGATGTTGAATAATTCGCATTTCTGATTGTTCCATCTAACTGTAGCCTTTTGGTCTTTATATAATGAGGCAGTTAATGCAGTGATGTGTTTGAGAAAGCCCATTTTGACCATTGACTCTGTACCTTGTTCAAATCTGCAGGTGTTCGAGAATTAAGGTCATCGCCGATAATAAATTGTTAGGTGTAAACAGTGAAGGAATCGCACCAGTGCTACAGAACTGCTATTAGTAACACTGGGATTGCAAAACAGAGTAGTTTCTGGTCAATTGGTCTTCTTCTTGTGTCTCTTGTCTAGTGTCATGCACACACACACACACATGCGTGCGCTCATACAGACGGACACACACCACACACACACCCCCCAGACAAAAAACACACGCGCACACACATACACACACACACCTCTTGTCTGACGATATCTCACACACACACACATACACACACACATACACACACACACACACACACACACACTCACACACACACACAATTACACACACACGCACGTGCACACACACAAACACACACACTTCTGGTCCGACGAAATCTCACACAGACACACGCACACACGCGCGCGCGCGCACACACACACACACACACACACACACACACATTTGGCATCTCTTAACTATCACACATACACGCTTCTTAAAAATCACACACACACACACACACACACACACACACACACACACACCTCTGGGCGATCAGACACAAACACACATATGCACATACGCACGTACACATAACACACACACACACACACACACACACACACACACACCTCCCTCTGGTTGATGAGACACATAAACACACACACACTCTCTATGTATGTATGTATCTATCTCTATCTCTCTTCCTTCTGTCTTCCTCCCCCCCCCCCCCCCCCCCACTGTCTCTCATTCTCATGTGTGGAACGATGAAAGTAGGCTATTGCTCTTTGGATAACTCACAGATCAATGGAAGAACTGCATTAACAGTATGTAACTGATCAGACCACTTGTCATAATAACGACCACCTTGCATAGAACGACCACCTTACATAGAACACCCACACATACAGCCTAATTAACAGTGTATCAAGCTGTATTTTACATGCTAATTGTTATAATGATTACGTGGTATGGAACACCCACACATACAGCCTAATTAACATCGTATCAAGCTGTATTTTACATGCTAATTGTAATAATGATTACGTGGTATGGAACACCCACACATACAGCCTAATTAACAGTGTATCAAGCTGTATTTTACATGCTAATTGTAATAATGATTACGTGGTATGGAACACTCACACATACAGCCTAATTAACATCGTATCAAGCTGTATTTTACATGCTAATTGTAATAATGATTACGTGGTATGGAACACCCACACATACAGCCTAATTAACAGTGTATCAAGCTGTATTTTACATGCTAATTGTAATAATGATTACGTGGTATGGAACACTCACACATACAGCCTAATTAACATTGCATCAAGCTGTATTTTACATGCTAATTGTTATAATGATTACGTGGTATGGAACACCCACACATACAGCCTAATTAACAGTGTATCAAGCTGTATTTTACATGCTAATTGTCATAATGATTACGTGGTATGGAATACCCACACATACAGCTTAAACAAGTACCATTGTATAAAGCTGTCTTTTATATGCTAATTATCATAATGATTACGTGGCACGGAACACCAACACCCTAATTAATTAATATTGCATCAAGCTGTAGGCCTATTTTACTTGCTAATACTAGTAATAGTCATTAATGATAACACTGAGCGGAACACCTGATATTATTACTGTTTAACATTGAGCAGAACACCTGTTATTGTTATTGTTATTTTTTTAAAGCCCAGCCGACCTTGTAGTGTCACATCAGGGCTATAACCGTTTCAAAACACAATACTTCAACAGGGAAAAAAAGGGAACAGAAAATTAAGTACACATATCAATGCATTCGCACACATCATCTAAGGACATGCCCCTGGTGCTGACCACTCTGTCCAATTCATCGCACATGGGATTTAAAAAAAAATCCCTGAAATCAAATTTAAACATAACTAAGGACACTAAAACATATAAAAACGGGCCTAAATTACCTAAAATTGCTTCGGCATACCTCGTTTCCCTAGAGCCAAAAATGCACTTTTACATGTACCCAGTTATCAATCCTAAGAGAAAGTAAGTCTTCACCGAACACATACAGGTGAATGGACCAGCAAGGCAGAAAATGATAGGAAGACATGACAGAAAGCAAAGGAGGAAGGAAGAAAGAAAGAGAGTGACAGAAAAGAGGACATTTCTAACACAGAATGTCCAGAAAGTGGAGGAATGGAACACCTACACGAGCAGCCTGCTATACTAACGTTGTATCTAGGTCTATTTTACTACTTGTCATAATGATTACGTTGCAGGCAACATTTAGAAGTACAGCACGATTAGTAACATTGTACCCAGGAGTATTTCACGTGGCTTAAGGTGGTCCCAGACATGTTTTCAGTCCTGTAATTACAAGTCTAGGGTTACTGAACAGGGCAGTCATAAACGTCAAATAATCATAGGGCTGGTATTGCTACCATGGTGTGGGTTTTAATTTAGCTCAGCTGGAATAGCAAAAACACGACAGCCAGGCCATCATAACAATTTCCCTTTCTTGCGGTTGGAGTAAAGGGGCACTGCTGTAAGACTTTTCTAGAAAAAAGGGAATGTTTTAAAAGGTGTGTAAGTGTGTGTGTTAAGAGAGTGAGAGAGAGAGAGAGAGAGACTATGTGGTGTGGTGTGGTGTAGTGTGGTTGTGTGTGTGTGTGTGTATGTGTGTGTGCACGCGTGTTGTGTGTGCGTGTTGTGTGTGTGCGTGGTGTGTGCGATGTGTGTGTGTGCGCATGTGTGTGTGTGTGCGTGCGTGTGTGCACGCATGTATCTTCGGATATATATTTTATTGACCAGGTACAAAGGTTGGTGTTATTAAGTTTGACCATTTTAATGTCTCTGTCGGTCTTTTTCTTCTGTTGTGAGATGGCTATGACGTAAAAAAAAACCCATGATGTCATGTAGGCATATATGTCTTTTGGTTTTACACACATTTCTATTGGGAACACATAATTGGCCCATGTGTGAGTGTGTTGATGCATGCGCGCATCTAAACTAGAATAGTCTTCTTTTGAAAAAGGATATCTACATCTATCTCTGTGTGTATGTATGTGTACGTGTGTGTGTGTGTGTGTGTGTGTGTGTGTGTGTGTGTGTGTGTGTGTGTGTGTGTGTGTGTGTGTGTGTGTGTGTGTGTGTGTGTGTGTGAGAGAGAGAGAGAGAGAGAGAGAGACAAAGAGAGAAACACAGTTCTTTTTGAATGATGCTTTATTCCAATAGTTGGCATTACATTTTCTTCAAGTGTCGGGTTGTTGCAGAAGTTGTCTAGATAGATGGCCTAAGAAAACTACAAAACTGCACGTTGACAATTAAAAAAAAAAACATAACAAAAAGTAAGCATACTATGCCTTACATAATGCATGCATCAAAGCAGAGAGAAAAACGAAATGAAATTAACTGAAACTCTTATTTTTCAGCATTACAGATATTCGCATTTGCACATAAAGTACACAATCTACTAATCTGCTTGTATTAAAAACAAACAAACAAACAAAACAAAACAAAACCCTAGAAAGTATGATGCTGGTACTGCAAAAGAATTCAGACTGAACAAGGTAGACCGAGGAACAATAACAACAACAACAGGAAACATACAAACCGACCAACCAAACAAAACTGAAAACAAGTCAAAACAAAAAGTAAAGGAAGAGATGTTCTCCTGAATACTTGCGTGTATGTGAAAGAGAGAGAAAAACGACTGCTTATCATCTGATCTGCAATCTCAATGAAATGTATAGCCATAACAATACATGAAT
>JAPXFY010000014.1:43676431-43686431 GCA_030674185.1 Monoplex corrugatus | reverse complement strand
GAACAAATAAAATGAAAGAAATAAAATAGAACAAAATGAAATCATTTAAAATAAATTGAAATAAAATGAAAACAAAATGAAATGAACTGAAAAGACACCCCCCTCCCCCTTCTCCCCCCAAAAAAACAACAACAGCAAACAAACAAACAAATAAAACAAAGCAAAACAAAAAAAGCAGTAAACGAAGCAAAAACAAAAACAAAAACAAAACATTGTTCGACTCAACGTCACCTCGAAATCAATTTGACAGAAGGTAAGATGAAATTCTGGATTATAGTATAAAGACATGCTTTAGATGATATTACATTTTTTTAAGATATAGGTATAGGCTACACTAAAAAAGAAATTCCACGTTCCGGGGTCGTTTCAAAGTAAAGGACTGCGCTGCGAGGAAAAATACGCCAACAGTCCGGTGTCAGATTTGATTGGTGCTCTACTGCTCGCCGGACGCGACCTTGAGCAAACGGTGACCTTCAGCTCGGCGGGAGCGTGTCCAGGCAACGATGACTGCTATGGCAACCAACGTGGCTAGGGCTGTTATGGCCCCCATCACCATCACCACTGGAGAGGTCATCGAACGCTTAGTGGCATCTGAAATAAAATCAAATAAATGAATAAATAAATAAGTTTCAAGCTCATCAGGAATACTGTAGGAAATCTATACAGGTGAAGCCTGTCGGCCAACTTTAATTAATGCAAATCTTTTCGCATGTTTACTGAATTTGATTGGGGGTGGGGGATGGGGGAGGGTGACAACGTACACACTGTAACTATGCCCATGAACTGACGCAATAGTAAACAAATGCCCCAAAATACGCCACCAAAACCAAATCGAGGAAAACAACAACAACAAAACCAATAACACATTCAACCATACCGTCATTATCAGCATCCATCAGCAACAGCACACCTTCTGCTGCATTCACGCCTTCCTCTTCGCGCTGTCTTCTTATTGTTGGTTTGAGCACCAAATGATGGACATCATAGCCATGGTGGTTAATAAGGTTAGCCAGACTTCTGATCAGAGGGTCTGAGGATTGACCCTGACTGTCACCACTTGGTACGTGGGTTAACCCTTTGACTTCCGCACCCTATCCAACAAGATCCTGCATTGTCAACCACACTAGCAAAGCAAAAAGTAAACTCTTTGACTTCCTCACCCTACCCACCAGCTTCCTGCAGGAAGCTGGATGATAGGGCAGGAGAGTCAAAGGGTTAAGTTTTTGCGATCGGTGGATAGGGTATGGGAGTCAAAGGGTTAACGAGAAGTCTCCTTTGATCTCGCAGGCTAACGTTTGTGTAGACTTGCCATAGCGAAGCATCACCACCAGTCGTATGCGTTAACAAGAAACACCTGAGGGTGCTGGATGGGACCCAGAGTAACAACGCCTCACCACTGGTCAAACAATCACCCTCCAGCTCCCACGCTAAGGTCATTTCATCAAGCAAATTGGGGGGGGGGGGGGGGCTGTCCATGCGCTGCATGACCCATTCGGACCCAGTCATTAGTTACCTCGTTTACAAGCCGAATGGCAAGGTGGGGAAATGACAAACCTAGGGAAATGTCCACACAATGCTCACCGGCTCTTTCCAGTCCCGTCACAAGACCAGGAGAGAACGAAAGAACTTTTTGTCTTACCCCAGAGCCACGTCTGTCTATTAGGCAGCATCCCAGCCACCAGCTCGCACAGCTGTCAGCTCTTCTCCTCTTTTTAGAGTCTCGACACTTAGCAGTCAGAAGCTCACCAACGTCGTTTTGCCACAACCACGGGACAAAAGCAGTCAGACATGAAGCACCAGACACACATCCTATTTTGATTTTTAGCTAAGCCTGACATGGCCCTAAAGGTCTCCCAACTTTGTCGTCTTTCCGAGCCATCATCAGGACTCCCCCTACAGTCATCAGGTCTGGTTCCTTGAATCGAGCAGCCAAGCCACAGATCAAAGTGAACAAGAAACACCCGAGGGTGCTGGACAGGACCGAGAGCAACAATGCCTGACCACTGGTCAATCAATCACTTTTCAGCTCCTGACGCCACAAAGCAGCCTTTTCATCAAACAAAAGGTAGACTTTGCATTTATGTATAAATGATTTTGCAAGCATTATTATAAGATCAATAACTCTATCTTTTTTAAAAAATTTTTTTTTTACATTTTGATCAAGTGGTTGGAACATCTAGACGAGCAGCGAACAAACCAACCTTTAGTTTGCTCGGCCGGCTTGAACTCGAGATATCAGATCTTAAGTTCACGGTTGTGTCAAAAGAGCCAGCCAGCTCGCGTGAAAACGTGACACGACAGCTAAAAATA
Organism: Monoplex corrugatus; assembly: GCA_030674185.1. Lineage (NCBI taxonomy): Eukaryota > Metazoa > Mollusca > Gastropoda > Littorinimorpha > Ranellidae > Monoplex > Monoplex corrugatus. Next base: position 43,684,121 of record JAPXFY010000014.1, on the reverse strand, counting down.
CATAAAAATGCCATGGAAGGTGATACATAAAATCTTATGGAAGCCGATAAATAAAAAGCCACGGGACTCTTCAAACCGCTCACCTTGTGGGTCAGATATGAGGGGACTACAAACCGCTCACCTTGTGGTCAGATATGAGGGGACTACAAACCGCTCACCTTGTGGGTCAGATATGAGGGGACTACAAACTGCTCACCTTGTGGGTCAGATATGAGGAGACTACAAACCACTCACCTTGTGGGTCAGATATGAGGGGACTACAAACCGCTCACCTTGTGGGTCAGATATGAGGAAACTGCAAACCACTCACCTTGTGGGTCAGATATGAGGAAACTGCAAACCACTCACCTTGTGGGTCAGATATGAGGAGACTACAAACCACTCACCTTATGGGTCAGATATGAGGAGACTACAAACCACTCACCTTGTGGGTCAGATATGAGGAGACTACAAACCACTCACCTTGTGGGTCAGATATGAGGAGACTACAAACCGCTCACCTTGTGGGTCAGATATGAGGAAACTGCAAACCGCTCACCTTGTGGGTCAGATATGAGGAGACTACAAACCACTCACCTTGTGGGTCAGATATGAGGAGACTACAAACCGCTCACCTTGTAGGTCAGATATGAGGAGACTGCACAAACCGCTCACCTTGTGGGTCAGGCATGAGGAGTAGCGGTCCGGTAGACAGGTAGTGAGCGTTGTGGCCACTGCTACTGCCCAAGTCACTCACTGCTCTCCTCACACGCTGACCAGTCGAGGCTGATGTCTGATGGCACTGGCCTTGGGTGGAACAGGACTGGATGGGGCACAGCTTCACGCGACAGTGGACGTAGACCAGCTCTGCAGACGACTTTTGAGGGTTTGCCGGGTTGGAGAACTCGACTGGCTTGAAGCTGAAGCGGAAATGACGTAAGGAAGTATTTCGTCTCCCTGCTTCGGATTGGTCGCCAGAGACCAGATGTACGTCGCCATTGGCTGGGCAGCTGACAGAACGTATGGGATTGTTAAGAGTGTTGGACACTTACATTGCTGTTTTCATTGCTGAAATTTAGATTTTACATTTTCTCATATGTCCAAAACCATGTCAATAATTCAATTACTCGACTATCAAATCAGCTACCGCATTAGTTAACCAGCCAACCAACCAAAGTAAAACAAGCCAAACCATACAAAATTCAATTTAAGACAACCAAACTTACTGACACCTTCCAATCTACTGACTGACTGAATAAACACAGTGTATAAAAAAATAGAAGTTGGAAAGAAAACCCCAAACAACCATTCAATCAACCAGCCAGACTGGATACAACAAAAAATCAACCAACTGAAGAAACACTACGAAACTACCTCCTGTCCTCTCCCTCCCTGTCTGCATGTGCATTGTGCCTTGGAGATTTGGTCGTTGTTGAGTGATTGCTTTGGTGAATGATGAGAGTGCGCGCTTTGGTTTGATTCTGGTATCAAGATTTGGCGCTTTATAAATATCATCATCATTATTATTATTATTATTAGTAGTAGTAGTATTTTACGATGATGATGATGATTAACCCTTTGACTCCCACACCCTGTCTATCAGCATTCTGCATTGACGACCAGGCTAGCAAAGCAAAAACTTGACCTTTTGATTCCCTTACCCTATCCACCAGCTTAATGCAGGAAGCTGGTGGATAGGGTAAGAGAGTCAAAGGGTTAAGTTTTTGCAGTTGGTGGAGTCAGAGTGCAGGAGTCAAAGGGTTAAGTGACTGAGCGAACTTTTTCAACTACTTTGTTTGTAAACAACCCACCTGTCCTGGATAAGCTCCTGACTGTTTTCATCTTGGACAGCCATTATGGAGGACGAAGAACTGGCCACGCACTTTAACACGTCCATCTTGTAATCCTCCTTCTTCCCTTCAAAAACCGAATCCGCCAGACTCAACTGGATGTAGATCTTCTCCGAGGTCGATACCTTCAGTGGGTACGAGGACTCCGAAATTCTGGACGCAAAGGAGGCATCCTGGAACTGCTCGATCTGAAACTGGAACTGGCCAACCCCAGTCTCCGTGAAGAGAACCCGACGAACTATGGGCAGGTAGGCAAGGTGGAGGTCTGCAGTACTGTTGTAGCGGCACTCGATGGGGATGACGTTCTGTACGTAGCTGGTTTTGTTGTTGGGGTTGGTCGATGGCAGGACGACGAAGTTGGAAAAGACGAAAGTGTCGTTGATAAAGCGAACTGAGGTCCCACAGTCATTGAGCAGTGTGCTTCCGTTCAGGCGATCGCCTATCGTGTCCACGGCGCACTTGGGGTTCGACAGCGTCGCTCCCTGAAGACAGAAGAAAGTGACCATGAAACACGCCAGGAAATTTTTTTGTTTTCACGGTCCAGTATAATTCTTAAGTATTGTGGAACAACACACACACACACACACACACACACACACACACACACACACACACACACACACACACACACACACACACACACTCACTCACTCACTCACACACTCACTCACACACACACACACACACACACTCACACACACACACACACACACACACACACTCTCTCTCTCTCTCAAACACAGACACACACACATACACTCACACACAGACACACACACACTCACTCACACACAGACACACACACACACACACGCATACACACACGCATACACACACGCATACACACACGCACATAAACACATACGTACATACATACATACATACATACATACATACATACATACATACATACGTACGCATCATATGTGCACATACACACACTATACACACATCACACATAAATCTAACTCATACATAACACACATACATGCCAACATACATGTATATACATACGCAACATATGTGCACATACACACACTATACACACATCACACATAAATCCAACACACAGAGATAAACACACAAATGTTGTATTATACATTTTCATGACGTCCCACGTATTGTTTACGTGCTTGAGTTTTCAGTGATTACTTCATAAAAAGGCCAGTTCCTTGTAAACGTATCCAGATTAATTTCCAGTTTGTGCAGCACAATGCTTTTCACTGATTTTTTCTTCCACAATTGTACTAAAAGTTATACTTGGTACAGTATTTTGCAATATGCAACTGTACACATGAAACCGTGCTAATGAAATGATCCAGTCCATTGTCGTGTCTGTTTTTTGTTTGTTTTTGCAAGAAATATAACAAGACCGCCAGAGAGAGCTACATTTATACAATTTTGACATGTGTCCCTTAACCAAGATGCTATCTATATCTCTTCAAAACGTTCGGATAAAATGAGCATCCCCAACACAAATGCGCAGTTCTTTTTCAGTGTTGCAAAATGAACACGAGCGTGGGTCAGAAAGCCTACGGTCAAATCAAAACGTTCGTGAAGGTAGTAATCTGTGTATAATACTAAGCTGGAATCATCTTAACTGGATGTGGATGACAGAGCTAAATGGTTTTGCAAATGTGGGTTTTCAGTTTAAAGAGGTTAAGTAAGATGGGTTACGCCCTAGTCTGTGAGAATTTTATATTTTTTTTCTTTGGTCCTCCGTACTGTTTGTTGGTACATATTGAGTTTTTGTTGATAACTTTTTAATGATCATCTATGTTTGATTTTTCTTTGAATTTCTGTAAAGCTCTTCTCAAACTTTCATGTACAAAAAGTGGTATATATGTTTCAGGATTTTTTTCAAAGATCATCAAAACTGAAAAAGTGATCTTCGAAATCGATTAAATCAACAGTGATGGTTATATTACTATCAATCTATGATTTTAAATGTACCGTTTTGTTGCCTCTAATTCAATTCATTTTTTAGTGGATTGTTTTGTGCCTGAGAGAAACTTTCTGACATTTTCTGGTCAACATTTACAACATAAATTTTTATAGTGTCTTGTTTCATCAGAACCAGAATTCATTGATACACGATGTCATGATCCTATTTGCGTACTCTCTAGCATATCTTGATAAATTCAATACCTCTGGGCATGCACACTTTAATATTTTCTTCAGCAGTTTCCACCCCGAAAAGTTTCCGTAACCAACTTATTTTCATTGCTGATAGAAAATAGCAGGTATCCATCAGACATATGACTTTCTTAATTTACTTTGTTTTCCGTCCCATAGAAAATCTTATTCAGTTTGCTTAGAAACTAATTAGGCGAATCAGGTTATTGCTATTGATATTGTTGTTTAAAGCCCAGCCGACTGCTTAGAGCCATATCAGGGCTATAACCGCCTCAAAACATACGTAACTTCAACAGGAAAAAAGAAAAAGAATATTAAGTACACTTATCAATGCATTCGCGCACATAATCTAAGGACATGCCCCCGGCGTTGACCATTCCGTCCAATTCATCGCACAGGAGATTTAAAAAACACATCTGAATACAAATTTATGTTTACCTAAGGACACCAAAACATATAAAAAAAAAAACGGGCATAAATTATCTAAAACTGGTTCCGCATATCTCACCTCCCTAGAGCCAAAAATTCACTCAATACATGTACCCAATTGTCAATCCTAAGAAAAAGCACGTAAGACTTTATCGAACACATACAGGTGAATGGACCAGCAAGGCAGATAATAACAGAAAGAAATAACAGAAAGCACGGGAGGAAGAAAGAAACAAAGACAGTGACAGAAAAGAGGAAATTTCTAGCACACAATAACCAGAAGGTGGGGATACTATTTATACTGAAAGAGGCCCCGGCATCCCCACGGGGGAGGCAAATCAGTTGGAGTCGTTACTAAGTGTATTATTCTGGAAACTGTCAATATTTTGATACTCGTAATAATCTTTTTTTTTTCTAAAGGCGTCAGCTGTCTCCTTGACCTGGCAAACAGCAGCCATTGGGTAATCTCAAGTTTTCTATCATCATTCAGGGTGGCAATGTCATGTCAGTTCTTTGAGAACACAGTGCCAAGAACCTTATAAACTACTAGATTCCATGCAAACATCATTTCATGTAGCCTATATACTCCAGACCTGAATTATTCTTTGATCCAATTTAAACTCTTTACTTTTCTAAATAAATCTTTAAACCAGACCTTCGTGGAATACATACAGTATTCAAAAGACTCTCTACTACCATCTAAACAAACTGTTGTATTATCTGCAAATTGAATTAAGTATATATCTGTGTCACATGAACATTTGATACCTTTTATATTGTTATTATTTCTAATAAATAACGACAAAGCCTTTGCAGAGATGAGATATTCATACGGGGAACATGGGTAACTTTGACGTACACCTCTTTGGATATCAAGCCAGCAGGTAATAACTCACATTTATCAAAAACAAACATTGAGAGCGATGTGAAACATTTCTGTCCGTTTCATAAAAGGCGAGGCTGGTGTATTTCACAGCTAACCTCTATAATTATCTGAAAGCTATCAACCACCCCCACTGCAACCCCCTGGGTTGGGTAGGGTCACCCCTCTACCAAGTTGCAGGTAACCTTTCTCAGATTGTATAGGTTGAGTCAATCTGTTTATTTATTATTGTTTAATTAGAGAATACATGCACAATGTTGTCACACTATTCCTTACCTTACTTGTGAGGGAAGGGGAGGGAGGAGATGCTATTTATTATAGTTTATGTCTTCTAAAACCTACTTACTGACAGACACAGGAATGCCATATATCTATTCAATCCTAGTTAGTGGGCACAGGAATGCTATCACCTTTCACTGATGAGGGACACAGACACGCAATAGTGTGTGTTTGTACAATGTACTGCCTACTGGTAGATACTTACCTTCTGAAATCTGTTTGCTCAAGGGTACTTATTTACTTGCTGAAGTCTGTTTGATTAGTGATATCCATTTGCCTTTTGGTACCTATTGGTCTTATCAACTGAAACCTACATGCCTATTGGTACCTCTTTGTCTAATGACTCGTTCATACCGTAGGCATAGGATGTAGATCCAGGGGGATGGAGAAGGACATGTCGGTCTGGCCACAGGTGACGTCATGGCGATTCTTAGGCTTAAGGACAGCTAAACATAGAAAACAAAATCAATTAATAAATGAACGGTATCAATCCCCCACCCCCCAAAAATAAAAATCCGTTGTTTTAAATCTGTGTTGCTCTGGGAGCTGGCGACAAGCGAAGACAATCAGGAACTGACGCCATAACCGTCAAAGGCTGGTTTGTTAAACCTCTGGACAACAGAACAAAGAGAACAGAATGAACGGAAAGCGCATCGTGGACGATCCATCTCTGGAACTCGACAACAACTGATGCTCAACAGCATCTCTGAAACGGAAGAAAAGTAGTTATTTTCGCAAGCTTTCGGCGGCTGTACCATTTGATGTCATTGCGGTTGACATCTGCAAAGAGCAGCTCGGGCGCGTGGCTTTTCTTTTTGTACCTAAGTTTTACTGAATTTGCTCGAAGAGTACAGTCTGCGACTGTTCCTCTTCTGGCGCTTCTGAGCACTTTGCAAGGGGACAGCAGAAGGGAAACAGGAAGATTTCTGCAACAACCTATAGGCTTACTGCGCAGCATTTTGATTTTATGCCGTGTCGATGTATGAACGACATAGCTTCGATGTATGAACGACATAGCCTCGATGTATGAACGACATAGCTTCGATGTATGAATGAAGGGATCTATGAAGGATGGAATGTCGGCGTGAATGATACTCACCAATGTCCTCGTGGCCAAATGAACGAGTTATTCACGTACTCACGCTTTCCCATGACAAAAAGTTCCCTTTTTTCAAGCGTCACCTGACCCGTCGCGTCCGGGACAGTAAACTACGTCACTGATTCGTCACGTCGTGTGACGTCTCTCTGCCCTGATGACATCACTCCCTGCCCTGATGACATCACTCCCTGCCCTGATGACATCACTGCCGCTGATGAGTTACGTCACAAGGCGTGTCGGCGTTACTTTCCCACTGCAAGGTGACGAAGGATGGGCTGGCTGAGCTGTCGTTGTATGGTCACGTCACGTGAGTGAAGGATCGTCTGAAGATGATCCAAAAGACTATAACAATGGGAGAAGGTGATCCAAAAGACTATAACAATGGGAGGAGGTGATCCAAAAGACTATAACAATGGGAGGAGGAAGTGATCCAAAAGACTATAACAATGGGAGGAGAAGGTGATCCAAAAGACTATAACAATGGGAGGAGGTGATCCAAAAGACTATAACAATGGGAGGGGAAGGTGATCCAAAAGACTATAACAATGGGAGGAGAAGGTGATCCAAAAGACTATAACAATGGGAGGGGAAGGTGATCCAAAAGACTATAACAATGGGAGGGGACGGTGATCCAAAAGACTATAACAATGGGAGGGGAAGGTGATCCAAAAGACTATAACAATGGGAGGAGAAGGTGATCCAAAAGACTATAACAATGGGAGGGGAAGGTGATCCAAAAGACTATAACAATGGGAGGGGAAGGTGATCCAAAAGACTATAACAATGGGAGGAGAAGGTGATCCAAAAGACTATAACAATGGGAGGAGAAGGTGATCCAAAAGACTATAACAATGGGAGGAGAAGGTGATCCAAAAGACTATAACAATGGGAGGGAAGGTGATCCAAAAGACTATAACAATGGGAGGAGGTGATCCAAAAGACTATAACAATGGGAGGAGAAGGTGATCCAAAAGACTATAACAATGGGAGGAGAAGGTGATCCAAAAGACTATAACAATGGGAGGAGGTGATCCA
>JAPXFY010000014.1:43666431-43673931 GCA_030674185.1 Monoplex corrugatus | reverse complement strand
GTGTGTGTGTGTGTGAGTGTGTGTGTGCGTGTGTGTGAGTGTGTGGGGTGTGTGAGTGTGTGTGTGAGTGAATGAGAGAGAGAGAGAGAGAGACTCAGAGAGAGAGAGAGAGAGAAATAATATGTCCGTGTGTGTCTGTGTATGTGCGTGCGTACGTGCATGTGTGTGTGTGTGTGCGTGCATGTGTGTGTGTGCATGCGTGTGCGTGCGTGCGTGCGTGCGTACGTGTGTGTGTGTGTGTGTGTGTGTGTGTGTGTGTGTGTTGTGTGTATTGAAGCTTTAAATCACAACAATTGTTGAGAATTTGTTTTGGTTATAGGAATACTGTTCTGACATTATTCTATTATTTCTGAATCGAGTTTTTTTTTTTATACAAATCAAAGATATTTCAGGTTTATTCGTGTGATTTTGTTTCATTATGTCCAGGTCAGGCTATGATCTTTATTCAAATATTATCACAACTTTAATTCTATCTGTCAAAAAAATGATTTATGATGATACTGATGATGATGGTGATGTGTGGTGATAATGGTGGTGTGCGGTAAGGGTTTTGGAGTGTGTACGTAAGTGAGCGCGCGTGCGCGTGCGCGTGTGGCGGCAATGTACGAGTTAGCTTGTGCACAGCTGTTTTGGTTTGTTCTTTTTGTGCATGCTGTGTGTGCATATTTTAAAAACGTCTGCTTCCATTTACTACTATTTTTTAAATACATTACAGCAACTAGGATCAGAAGTCCCGTGCAAGTTTGATGTCAATAAGAGCAAACGAAACATAAAAAAATGAACAAAACTTTTTCACTTCTTAAATGGATGTCGAACTTCCTGGCTCAGAATTCAGTGGAAGCTGCACGTCAGTAAAAAACAAAACAAAACAATACAATACAAAACAAAACAAAAAACAAAACAAACAAAACAAAACAACAAAACGAAACAAACAAAACAAAACAAACGAAACCGTTCTGGTTTTCTTTTCTTTGTTTTTTCATTTCTTCCTTCCTTTCTTTCTTTCTTCTTCTTCTTCTTGTTTTTTTCTTCTTCTTAATTGAGTGCGGAGTTTCCCCTCCTTTTTAACTGGGTACTGAAAACTTCAAGTCGAGAAGACAGAGCAACATCCTGGCTCAGCGACTGAGCGATTACAGTAGTTAGTAAAGGACTTAGAAGGCAGAGTCATCAGTCCATTGTGGCCCACTGGTTCAGATGTTAGAGCACAATGCTCATAACTCAAGGGCTGTGGGTTCAACCCTTGGGCTGGTCACAGTTTTTACGCCGGATGGTTGGTGCCTTTGACAGAACCGTAGACCCAGGATCTGATATGTGGAGTTCAGTCCCAGCCTACGATACTGAAAACTGACTGTTCGCTGCCAAACTCAATGTTTCCATCAGTCTGGTGGCCTGACGCCGTCAGCTTCTAAGTTTTTCCATAGATTCCTTGTCCTTCCCGCCTTCCCAATCTCAAGCCATTACCAGCGTATAGGGTTTTGCGCAGGCTCAAGGAGTCTGCCAGACGACTGCTGGCAGACTTGGGTGGAGCGCATATGGTGTTATCTGAGTGTGATGAATCAGTCTGGAACAAACTGCAAAGGGAGAAGAGTAGCAGAATGGTTAAGACGTTCGCCTGCTAATAACTAAACTCGAGGTTCCAGGGTTCGTTTCTCGTTGAGGCCTCGACTTTTCTCCTCAGTTTGACAAGAAAATCAAACTGAACGTCTAGTCTTTTGGAGGGAGACAAAAAAAAAAAAAAAACGAGTCGGAACCGTGTGCCTTCTGGCCCGCTCACGCTTAAGATTCCCACGACAGTTGAAAATCGTGAAAAAAGGGCATTCGCCCGGTTGCCCTAGTACAAAATATTGGAAAGATTGGTATATTTCCCAGGTTCCTGCCCTTGAAGGCCAATTAGCCTTCTTGCATTTCTGAAGTCCTGGTTTAAAAATGCGTAGCGCTGCATTGCGGTGACGCACTCTCAAATGGGAAGAGCAGTTCGAGTTTCACATGGTAAATCCATTGTGAAAAAAGAAATGAATATGAATATGAACATGAATATGAATATGAATATGAACTTCGAAGCTCGGTAAGCTGGAATTAGAACAGGCACAGTTAACCCTTTGACTCCATCACCATATCCACCAACTGCAAAAACTTAACCCTTTGACTCACTGCATTGTCAACCATGCTATCAAAGCAAAAACTTAAACCCTGTGACTCCCTCACCTTATCTACCAGCTTCCTGCACGAAGCTGGTAGACAGAGCGAGGAAGTCAGGAAGCTGGTAGACTGGGCGAGGGAATCAAAGGGTTAAGTTTTTGCAGTTGGTGGATAGGGTGCGGGAGTCAAAGGGTTAATATCCACCAGTATCTCTATGTGCCAGGCTTCCCGTTTCATCAGGTCAAGCTGTAGGAAAATGTACCGATGTGTGTATCCACTTGACAGGCACCACACACACATCCTTCACACAGACTACTTCAAACTTGTTGATGGCCTGCACGCACACTGGTGGTGACAGCTTTAACCCTCTGATTCCCGCACCATATCCATCAACTGCAAAAACTTAATCCTTCGACTCCCTCACCCTATCCACCAGCTTGCTGCAGGAAGCTGGTGGATAGGGTGAGGGAGTCGGAGGGTTAAGTTTTTGCTTTGCTAGCAAAGTTGGCAATGCGGGATGCTGGTGGACAGAGTCAAAGGGTTAAGTTTTTGCTTTACTGGCATGACTGGCAATGCAGGATGCTGGTGGACGGAGTGCGGGAGTCAAAGGGTTAATTTAGCTGGTCGTGCTGTTTGTGAGGACATGGGGATGGGGGGGGGGGGGAGAGGGTTCCTGATTGGTTATAGTCTAGGCAGTACCATCCATTCCTCTTGTGACAGTCTCCGGAATGAAGAGCTGGTTTCCTGTCCCTGTTGTTCTGTGTGCATCATAGATCTCCTTGGCCGTTTGGTCGGTTGTGTTAACTTGTTTTTAGGTCAGTAGCTAATGTCAGAGCCAGCTCTGGGGAAAACGGAGGGAGGGGTGTACATATAGGATTTAGGGCCAGAGCCTCTTGTGAGAGCCTGGGGACAAAGCCCCCGATGCCTGAAGCATTTTTGCCATTTGAAAGCACAAACAAAACAAAAGAAAGAAACAAACAAAAGACAAAAAAAATCCAAAACAAGTGTGATTGTCTGCGTTCAAGCAAACAGGAACAAGAAAAAAAAACACGAAAGAAGAATAAGTACGCGTATTTATGTACAACATGATAAGACAGGCGCAAATTTTCGGCCAACTGGCCTTTCTCAAGCGTAAGATCACAAACAATCAAACACCAAAGACAAAAATCAGGAGAAAAAGACTGAAACTTCCCTGCTGCTGGTCTAGTGTGAGAAAAGGAAAAACAAAAGACAAACAAAAATGCCTTATATTGAATCTTTTCTTCTCATCTTAGGTATACAAATGACAGTAAAAACTGAAACAGCAAAATGTTAAAAATATATAAGGAAAACGTACACCAAAACTACGACTTTTACTTGACCAAGCCCCTTCTGAAAGTGTGAATATAAACTACAATCAACGCAGGGACATGTCATCATGGTGATGAATAGGCAATCCGTTCATAAGAACAGGATAAATATAAGAATTACATTGATCTCGTTTTAGTGCTCTGTCACCTCCCTTCTCTCTTATTTGGGGTAGGGGGTGGGGAGCGGGGGAGGGGAAGAACGGATTTAAAACCCAGGTAACCCGCCCCCATCCCCCACCCCCACCTTGAGTCCGGCCTTTGGTGTGGTACATGGTGTGATTGTGCAGACTGTTTAGTTGGTTGGCTGAATTTCATTGTGCGTATGTGTGTGTATACGTGTGCGTGTGTGTGAATATACATGTGCCTGCGTTTGTATGTATACGTGTACGTCTCTCTCTCTCTCTCTCCTCCATGTGTCGGCGTTTGTATGTATTTACGTGTGTCTATCTAATCTATCTATCTATCTAATCTCTCTATCCCTCCATAATATATATTATATCTGTGTGTGTGTGTGTTTGTGTGTGTGTGTGTGTGTGTGTGTGTGTGTGTGTGTGTGTGTGTGTGTGTGTGCGCGCGCCTATGTGTATGTGTGTTTGTGTGTGTGTGTGTGTGTGTGTGTGTGTCTGTGTTCGTGTGTTTGTGTCTGTGTGTGTGTTGGTCACATCCGGACAGACAGACAGACATACAGACATACAACAGACAGACAGACACTATGAGCCGCTGTGATTCAATCCCCCTTTAAAAAAAAGGGATCAGCTAGTGTCAGTTTGAACTTTGGCCAATTGATAAGACAATGTGTTTGTCCTGTTTGCATGGAGAGTCACAGGCTCCGGGTTTGGGACAGTTTGCTGTCAGAGCAACACCGTCAGCACTCTTTCTGACAGTCACTCACATGAGGGCTTGTATCCTGTCAGTTTTCCCCATGTTTGGTTTGGTCTGGTTTGGTCTGGTTGGTCTGGTTTGGTTAGGTTTGGTTTGGTTTTGGCCTGGTCTGGATGGTTTGGTTTGATCTGGTCTGGTCTAGTTTGGTTTGGTTTGGTCTGGTCTGGTCTGGTTTGGTTTGGTTTTGGTCTGGTCTAGTTGGTTTGATCTGGTCTGGTTAGTTTGGTTTGGTCTTGTCTGGTTTGGTTTTGGTCTGGTCTGGTTTTGGTTTTGGTCTGGTTTGGTTTTGGTCTGGTCTAGTTGGTTTGATCTGGTCTGGTTAGTTTGGTTTGGTCTGGCTTGGTCTGGTCTGGTTTTGGTCTGGTCTGGTTTGGTTTTGGTCTGGTCTAGTTGGTTTTTCTGGTCTGGTTAGTTTGGTTTGGTTTGGTCTGGTCTGGTCTGGTTTGGTTTTGATCTGGTCTGGTTTTGGTTTTGATCTGGTTGGTTTTGTTTGGTCTGGTTTGATCTGGTTTGGTCTGGTCTGGTCTAGTTTGATCTGGTGTGGTGTGGTCTAGTTTGGTCTGGTGTGGTGTGGTGTGGTGTGGTTTGGTGTGGTTTGGTTTGGTCTGGTCTGGTTTGCTTTAGTTTGGTCTGGTTTGGTTTAGTCTAGTCTGGTTTGGTTTGGTTTGGTTTAGTTCGGTTTGGTCTAGTCTGGTTTGGTTTGGTTTGGTTTGGTTTGTTGGTCTGGTCTGGTCTGGTCTGGTCTGGTTTGGTCTGGTCTGGTTTGGCCTGGTCTGGTCTGGTTTGGTTAAATGAAAAAAAAATGGGGGGGGGGGGGGGACTGTTCGAAATTGTCTGGCGAACAAAGAACGAAGAAAGGAACGAAAGTCTAAACGAACAAACCAACGAACAAAAGAAAGAAAGAAAGAAAAAAGGAAACAGGCACGGACAGACTGGATAATACATGTACATACACACAGAAGAAAAACAAAAGGAGAATACCGAGTCTGATGCAGCCACTGTAACTCTTTCTCCCGATGTCGAATGCTTGCGTCAGTTCAGACATTCTCAAAATCTGCACACCAACATTGCAAACATCGGATTACAATTTCAAAATCACGCACAAGCGTACATGTACAGTCCTAATAGATCAACTCAACACTGCATATCAGATATGCCTGAGAAGTGGATTTTTCCTAAGTGTTGTTTTCCTATATTCCTATGTTTAAAACGAGATGTACACAAAATTTGACTATTGCACAACTTTTTGTGATCCATTGATCAGAGTGCAAAATCAATTAGTAACAAAAATGTGAATTGAGAATTACTATTACATTTGGAAAGAAAAAAGAAAGAAAGAAAGAAAGAAAGGAAAGAAAGAAAAAAGAAAAAGAAGAAGAAGAAGAATTCATTCTGCAGTAGAAGAAGAAAAAGAAGAGAAAAAAAAAAAAGAAAGAAGGTTATTCTGCAGACGCACGTCTAATCTGACCAAGTGTATTGGGGTTTGCGCAAGAAACAAATAACGAAGGGAACAAAGAAATAATCTACAAGGAACGAACGTACGAACGAACGAATGAACGAACGAACGAACGATCGAACGAATGAACAAATAGGTAAGCAAACCGTACACAGGTGTGAAAAAACAAACAAATAAAAAAAAACCCAGTTCAGTACTGGAATGAAATTCGAATAATACTTACCACAGACGAAGTCATGCCGCAGTGAAGCCGCACATTCACTGATAACGAGTTAAGGTAAGGAATAATTTAAACAGCCATGCAGCGTGTTTTGCCCCGCCTTCACTACTGCAGAAGGCGTGGCAAGTATGAGATCACTACTTCCACCCTCCCCGGCCATAGGCCTACCACTTCACTCCCTAACTTCACAATTCACGGCCATTGGACAACATTTTTAGTACACATAACATTTGCATAACCAGATCAGGAAGCTCTCTGCTGCGGTAGTGACAACACTGACGTTAGCAAATTTCGTTGTTATGGGGCACCTCCACCACCCTCCATTTCTTTGACCTAAGCATTTACTACATCGAAAGAATGAGATGATGTGTGTTTCTTGACATGTTTACGGGTTTCATTGCCAGAAGAACAAACAGTTTTTGTCCTAGACGATCCTGCATTGAGCAGATCTTCACCTTGAGAAAGATCACTGAGGGGTGTGGAAAATACCAAACTCCGTTCGCTATCAGCTCCATAGATTTCACTAACACCTTCGATAGCATCCACACACTATCACTTTAGAGGACCCTGAAGTAATATGGCATTTCAGAGAAATTTTGATCAGCCACACAGCAGGTTCAACTGTCGGATTAGGGCAGAGAATGGCTCTAGCGAATGGTTGGACGTCCTCACTTGGTGTCAGAAATTGCCACTGACTGCGTGCTGAAACACGCAACTCAAGGAAAAAGAATCCAACAGATCGAAAAAAAAAAAGAAAAAAGAAAAAAGAAAAACGTTTATGATTTAAATTTTCTGACGATCTAGCTTCCATGACATTTACCTTGTGTGTGTGTGTGTGTGTGTGTGTTTTTACGACGATTGTGACATTCTACTATAGCCCTCCTTTCACCTCAGGTTTCATTTCATCCTTTAAATTCCCAATGACATAGAGAAGTACAAAATCTGGATTTTTCCTCCTGATGACTGCAGTGAAAGACCTGCTGGCTGCTCGGAAAGACGGTAAACTTGGAATCCTTTTCGGGGCATGTCAGACCTTGCTAAACAGCAAAACGGGCTGTGTCCGGAGCATCATGTCTGGTCATTTTTGCGGCCGTTCAAACAACCTCTGCGGTTGAAGTAAGGAAACGTTGGGAGCTTCCGACTGCTAACTGTCGAGACTTATAGAAAGCGGAAAAGAGCCGGCAGCTATGCGAGACGGTGGCAGGGCGGGCTGCCCGAAAGAGAGCGCTCTTCCAGTGCGCGTTGAGTGGCTGTGTCTCGGGAGATGACAAATCTCCCCACCTTGCCATTCGGTTTGCAAACAAGGTAACTGATGACTGGGTCCGAATGGGTCAGGCAACGCATAGACAGCCCCTTTACTTGATGAAATGACTATCGAGTGGCGTCGAAAGCTTGGGAGGTGATTGTCCGGAGGTGATTGTCCGGAGAGTGGCGAGGCATTGATGCTCCGGATC
>JAPXFY010000014.1:43661431-43663931 GCA_030674185.1 Monoplex corrugatus | reverse complement strand
AGGAAATGACCAGACAGACTCTCTGGCGAAGGCAGGAAGCTATAGGAAATGACTAGACAGACTCTCTGGCGAAGGCAAGAAGCTATAGGAAATGACCAGACAGACTCTCTGGCGAAGGCAAGAAGCTATAGGAAATGACCAGACAGACCCTCTGGGGAAGGCAGGAAGCTATAGGAAATGACCAGACAGACCCTCTGGGGAAGGCAAGAAGCTATAGGAAATGACCAGACAGACTCTCTGGCGAAGGCAGGAAGCTACAGGAAATGACCAGACAGACCCTCTGGGGAAGGCAGGAAGCTATAGGAAATGACCAGACAGACCCTCTGGGGAAGGCAAGAAGCTATAGGAAATGACCAAACAGACCCTCTGGGGAAGGCAAGAAGCTATAGGAAATGACCAGACAGACTCTCTGGCGAAGGCAGGAAGCTATGGAAATGACCAGACAGACCTTGGGGAAGCAAGAAGCTATAGGAAATGACAGACAGACTCTCTGGGGAAGGCAAGAAGCTATAGGAAATGACCAGACAGACTCTCTGGGGAAGGCAAGAAGCAGACTACAACAGCAGCATATCCCATCTCCTTGAGAGAGGAGAAGACCATCATAAAAACAAACGGGTACCCTGAATGTAATAGGATGATCCCATCGATTACCAAGTGGTGCAACAGCAAACCACATTCCTCCACCTGAGCACTAGACACCGCCACATACTCCAATATATATGAGCCGAAGGGCTGTCCCACAAATATGCATGTCCATACCGGACAGGACCACGATCTCAAGAGCAAGTTCTATCGTTTTGCCCATCGTTCACAAAGAGAATGCGGTATGGGTTTCTACATATAAAATTGAACATTTTGTCGTTTTCCCATGTATTGATAAATGTTGGAATTTAGAAAACGGAAACTTGATATTGCGACCTGAAGTTCTGATTCAAGGGGCATACCAGAAAAGTAATCATACTCATCTTTGACTTCTATCATGGCACCATTTCAGCTAGTTCATTTTAAACCCCACGATCGTCTTTCCCAACGAGTAAGTTAGTAAATTAGGCACAGTTTGAATCAGACTCAATGGACTATTAGTGTTCACGCAAATGTAAACCAGAACCATGAAAACTAAAGAGAACGAGAACCAGAAAAAACACACACAAAAAACACGAAAAAAGAATCAGAACGCGTATTTAATACAACCAGACAAGAAAAGGCAAAACAGGACAGGTGTGTTCTGATTCTTTTTTCGTGTTTTTTTTCCTTTTCTTTCTGGTTCCTGTTTGCTTGAACGCGGGCAGACGCACTAGTTTTGGATTTAAAGAGAACGAGGATGTGTATTTCATTGACGAAACAAGAAAGACGGTAACTAGAAGTTAGAGACAAGAAACACTGTCATAAAAACAGAAGAATGAGTTCCACATTTAACATACAAAACATGACAGGCACAATTTTTTTGGCCACCTAGCCTTTGTCAAGCATCCTAGATAGGCGGAAATTTTCGGCCAACTGGCCTTTGTCACGCGTCTTGACAAAGATCAATTGGCTGAGGAGTCTTGTTTTGTATAAGAAATACACATTCCCCTACTATCTTTGTGTCTTTGTGGTTCCTACTTGCATGAACACTGGCAGTCATATACTTTGATTTAAATCGAAAGTTACAAGTTACTACATTATGATACGACAGGTCAGGTCCAGTGTTAAATTCTCCAGTTTAATGAATGATCAAGGAGGTTACATAACCTGTTGTTTTTATCCTAAATCCTGTAAATTTGTTTCTTTGTTGTCTTTTGTGTGTGTATGACAAAGTCCAGTTGGTAAAAAAAAAAAAGGCGCTTCTCTTGTTTCGTTGATTACATACGAGTTCTCATTCTGTTTTCATGTTTTTGATTGATATGGAATAAGCTGAAACTGAAGGACATACTCCAACTGGCAAAAGATTAGCCGTGACTAAGCTTTCTGAATTCAAAACAAGTGTGACTGCCCGCGTTCAAGCAAACAGGAACCAGAAAAAAAACACGCAAAAAGAATAAGAACGCGTATTAAATACAACAGGACAAGACAGGCGCAAATTTTCGGCCAACTGGCCCTTGTCAAGCGTAAGATCACAAACAAACATCAGATACAAAAATTAGGAGAAAAAGGCTGACACGGAGCAGCAGGGACGTTTCAGTCTTTTTCTCCTGATTTTTGTGTTTGGTGTTTGTTTGTTTGTGATCTTACGCTTGACCGTTGGCCGAAAATTTGGACCTGTCTTGTCTGGTTGTATCAAATACTCGTTCTTATTCTTTTTTCGTGTTTTTTTTTTCTGGTTCCTGTAAGCTTTCTGAATAAAGTGTTCATAAAGGAGATACTGGGTGTAGAATGTGTCATATGAGTGAGAGGTTGTTGTATGCATGACCTGCACAACTGCCAAACAGAAAGAGTTGAAATGGCTTTCCTTGTCATACAAAGTATATCCGCTTCTTTCAATTTTTCATCTGTACAGTTTGGTCAAAGACCGTGTATAGTA
>JAPXFY010000014.1:43516431-43656431 GCA_030674185.1 Monoplex corrugatus | reverse complement strand
AAGAAATAATGAAACGAACAAACCAAGGGATAAAAATATGAAATTTCTTTGGTATTTTAATCCACTTGATTGTTAATATTAGAAATTCCATATGCACTCCACCCAAATCTGCCGGCAATTACCTAGCAGACTCCCTGGGCTTGCACAATACCTTATGTGCTGGCAAGGTCTTGAAACGGGAAAGGGGGAGGGGAGGAGAAGGGACCTGTGAAACACTACATGTAAGCTGACAGCACCAGAGAGTTGACAACATTAAAATGGACAGCAAACAAACCGGTTTTTACTGTTGCCGACTGGGACCGTCGTCAAGATATCAAATCTGGATTCGACGGCTCTGTCAAAAGAAGCAACCACCCGGCCCGCAAAACAAAAAAAAAAAAAAAAAAAAAAAAAATCCTGTTGCCCTCAGCGTTAACCCTTAGATTCCCGCACCCTATCCACTGACTGCAAACACTTAATCCTTTGATTGGCATGGTTGACAATGCAGGATGCTGGTGGACAGCGTGCGGGAGTCAAAGTGTTAAAGGCTGAACCCACAACCTTAGCGTTATGAGCATGTTACCCTAACAACTGAGCTAGTACTCGTATGCCAATGGGTAGAGTTTATATAAAGGCTTTTGCCTTGTACTATGACCATTTTGGATCTTTTCCCGTCAAAATGTGTTAGTGGCGTTAGTGCATACGAAATTTATTCCGAGCGCAGATGAACTATCTTGGTAATCATCATCATCAGGTGCCCTGCCGCATGGCGTTGGCGATCATGGACTTCCATCTGTCTCTATCTATCTCTTGTTGCCCCAACCATCTCCTCCACCATCCTCGTCTTCAGCCACTGTGCAAGTCCGTCTAGCATTTTCTCCCTGGGTCTACCTGGTGCTCTCTTTCCCTCCAGCTTCCCCGTTGTGACCAGGTGCTCCAAATCCCCTTCCTCATAAAATGGCCTATAAATGTTGCCTGTCTTTTCGTAATCTTCCTTATGAATGATCTACTTGTGTCTGCCTCCATCAAGACTTTCTCGTTTGTTTTCTTTGCTGTCCATGGAACTCTTGGTAAATCTTGGTAAAAGAGTGGGAAAAGAGTGGCAGAATGGTACAAACGTTCACCTGCCAATAACTAAACTCGAGATTCCAGGCTTCATTTCTCTTTGAGGCCTCGACGTTTCTCCCCAGTTTGATCGGAAAATCGAACTGAATATGTAGTTGTGCCTCCTTCGGAAGGGGACGAAATACGAGTCGGACCCGTGTGACTTCTGGCCTGTGTGCTAAAGATCTCATAGCAGTTGAAAACCGTGGAGAGGAAGGTATTCGCCCGGCTGCCTGGTATCAAATACTGGAGAGATAGGATCGTTTCCCAGGTCCCTCCACCTCCTTGAAGGACAATTGGCCTTCTTGCTTTTCTGAATTCTTGTTAAAAAAAAAAAAAAAAAAGGCGCTGCATGTGGCTACGTGCTCTCAACAAGGAAAGAGCCCGAGACAAAACGAAATGAACGTAAAATATGAATACGAAATATACAATAAAAAACTAAAAGCCTAACTGTATTGGTTCTACACATACGTAGGCTTTCAGACCTTGATAGGTAGCGAAAAACGGGTTTTGGCACGTTGAACTGGACGAAGACAGCAGCTACCTGACAACATTTGAGACGCCTTTTGGCAAATACCGATGGAAACGAATGCCCTTTGGTATTTCACCTGCCCCAGAAGAATTCCAGAGGAGGATTGACATCGCTCTGGCAGGACTGCCAGGCGTGGTGGCGGTTCATGATGACATCTTTGTTTTTGGCAGAGGACCAACCGACGAAGCAGGAGCACAAGTTCATGATACCAACCTGAACCGTTTGCTACAACGATGCCGAGAGACTGGAATCAAACTCAACAAGGAGAAGGTTGAGATGAAGCGAACAGAGATATCATATTTGGGACACATCTTCTCAAGAGAAGGTTTGAAAGCCGACCCAAAGAAATTGGACGCTGTCCAACAACTCCCAGTGCCAGAAGACAAAGCAGCTGTGCAGAGACTACTCGGTGTAGTCGGATATCTTCAGAAATTTGCACCAAACCTGTCTGAGGCAGCAGCACCACTTAGAGAACTGGTCAAAAAAGACGTCCACTTCAGATGGGATGAAGACGTCCACGGAGAAGCCCTGAAGAAAGTGAAGAAGATACTCTCTGAGCCACCGGTACTTCGCTACTTTGACTCTTCAGGAAAGCGTACAACCACCCTTCAGTGTGATGCTTCACAGTTTGGACTTGGAGCTTGTCTCATGCAGGATGGTCAACCAATTCAGTACGCATCACGAGCCTTGACCGAGACAGAAAAAAGCTATGCTCAAATAGAAAAGGAGATGTTGGCAATACTCTTCGGTCTGGAAAGGTTTGAGAGATACGTCTGTGGAAGAGACATCCTGGTGGAGACCGACCACAAACCACTAGAGACCATTCACAAGAAGAGCCTGCTCTCAGCACCTAAGAGGATTCAGAGGATGCTACTCAGAACTCAGAAGTTCAGATACACGGTAGTGTACAAGCGTGGATCTGAGATGCACCTGGCTGACACCCTCAGCAGAGCAGTCTGTGGAAAAGCGGAACAGCAAGTCACCCACAAGGAAGCCGTTTTCCTCACAGACCTGGAGAAAACAGACTCATTACAAGAACTGGCCATCAGCCAAGAGAGACTGAACAGTCTGCAGCAAGCAACTCAGGAAGATGCAACCATGAAAACCTTGAAAGCTGTCATTCTACAAGGCTGGCCAGAGGAGAAACAACAACTTTCATTACAGTTACAAGAATACTTTCCTTTCAGGGAGGAACTGTCAGTCCACAACGGACTTGTCTTCAAAAGCCACAGAGTAATTGTACCTGAAAGCGAAAGAGCAGACATCCTTGAGAAACTTCATGCAAGCCACTCAGGAATTCAGAGCTGCATAAGAAGAGCACGTGAGGTAGTCTACTGGCCCAAGATGAACATGGACATTGAAGATTTTGTCAAAACATGCAGCGCCTGTAACACATACCAACGTGGTCAGCAGAAGGAACCACTTATCAGTACAGAGATCCCTGACCTGCCCTGGCAACACATCGCTTGTGACATCTTTGAACATAATGGCAATGAATACCTGGTCACGGTCGACCACTACTCTGATTTCTTTGAGATTGATCGGTTACAAACAAGAGAATCCAAAGAGGTCATTATCTGTCTGAAGAGACACTTGGCAAGACACGGAATACCAGAACGCCTGACAACAGACTGTGGAACTCAATTCACATCAAACCAGTTTGGAAAGTTCAGAAAAACATATGGGTTTGAACACGTAACAAGCTCACCACACTACCCTCAGTCCAATGGAAAAGCAGAGAGCGCGGTGAAGGCTGCAAAGACATGCATGAAGAAAGCAGAACACAACAATCAAGATCCCTTCCTCGCTTTACTCGAGCTGAGAAACATCCGACAGAGACTGTAAACAGTTCGCCTGTTCAGAGACTGTTCGGCAGAAGAACACGAACACAGGTACCGACGTCAAAGACATTACTCCAACCTACAATTGTACCAATCAAGAAAGAACTTGAGAAAAGAAAACTGAAGCAAGCGCACTACTAAAACAGAAGCGCAGTAGAGCTGACAGAACTGAGTCCGGGACAGATTGTGAAATTCCAACCTCCAGGATCCAAAAGGTGGATCAGCGCCAAAGTAGACCAACAGGTGAACATCCGGTCATACAACATTCGCACAGAGGACGGACGTCAGTACAGAAGGAATCGTCGTCAGCTACGAGACACAACAGAAACGGAGCTTCAGCAGACAATCAACCCTCAACGACTTGTCCAGAGAAGGATGATTTCTGGAAGACATCAGGAAAGCGACACATCGGGCAAGCAACAGCAAATCATCATTCCATCAAAACAGATGCTGGAAGATAACAAGAAAACTGGAACTGGAACAGATGTCAGGACGCCAGCATCGTCTGTCCGTGAGAACTCTTCTGATCAGTCACCAGTCATCAAAATGTCTGAGACAACCAGTATCAAGGAGCCAGATGAAGTTATCAAACAAACAAGGACAGGACAACCCGAACCAGTTAGTTCTCCTTACAGAACAAGATCTGGAAGACAAAGCAAAAGGCCAGATTTCCTGAAATATGAATGAAACTGAAAGCATTGCGAAATATGGACATGATGATGATGGATAGTATAATGATCAGAGATAAAATGAGGTGAATAAATGATTGGGCCCTGTGCGTGAGAATGAGTGTTTGTTAAGTTAATGTTGTGACAAAGGGGAAACACATTTATTTCGTATGGACTGAAAGATAGGAAAAATGATGAATTGATTTTGTTTCCTTAAAGAAAGGGAGATGTGACGTGTGTTAACAGTAAACAGCGTGCGGATAACAGCACGGCATGATATTCGTTTAAATGATAACTGATTGCTGTTCACTGTGATATGTATATATATAAATAATAATAAAATAATAATTACAATATTTATATAGCGCAAAATCTTGATAAAATCAAATCTAAGCGCTGAAACAAACACACACGCATGCACGCACACGCACGCACGCACACACAACACACGCATGGCTATAAATGGGGAGAAAGAATAAAAGCAATGGAAAATTATAGAGAGCATATTATATAAATTATATATTACAATGTGATTCCCCTCCGAGTGGAGACAGGCTGCAGAGGGGGTTCAGTGAGGTCAGGATTTTATGCAGAGGAGAAAAGGTGAGTTTTGAGAGCGGACTTGAAGGAGACAAAAGTAGGTTGATGACAGACTGAGAGAGGAAGTTTGTTCCAGGAGAGTGGACCAGAAACAGAGAAGGCATGTGGACCAAAGGTATTGAGCTTAGTGCGTGGAAAGCGAAAAGTCAGAGAATCGGAGGCAGAGCGGAGGGTACGTGAGGGAACATAGATCTCAAGTAGGCTTGACAGGTAATCGGGGCCTGCGTTATTGAGGCTTTTGTAGCACATAGTGTCTAGTTTGTAGTGTATGCGCTTTGATACAGGGAGCCAGTGAAGTTGTGCCAGTAGAGGAGATATGTGGTCAGCTTTTTTCTTTTTGAGTACAAGGCGTGCAGCATTGTTTGAATGCGCTGTAGGATGTGAATGGTGGAGGCAGGAAGACCAGACAGGAGTGAATTGCAATAGTCAATGCGAGACATTATGAAGGAGAGAACGAGTTTTGCAGTTGTTTCCACAGAGAGATAGGCCTACTTCCTGATCAGGCTTATACGATGGAGGTGATAGTAGCAAGATCTGGCAGTTTGAGAAACAAAGTTTTCATGGAGAGGGTAGAGTCAATGCAGACACCAAGGTTTTTAGCTGAATCAGAAATTGGGACTGATGTGTCACATAATGGGAGAGAAGAGGAGGCAGCTGAGAAAGTTTCTGACGGGTGCCAATGAGGATAGCTTCTGTCTTGTTGTCGTTAAGCTGAAGTTTATTGTATGTCATCCAGTTCTTAATGTCCAAGTAACACTCAGTGGTGCGAGTCAAGAGGCGCTGTATATTGTCAGTGACTGTAGTCAATTGAGAATGAGTGAGCGAGGAGTAAAGACGAAGAAGCATTGCCCTGTCTTCCGAGTTGGCTGTAGAAAGAACGAAACAGACAGAGACAGACAAAGAGAGAGACAAATAGAGAGAGACAGAGAGACAGAGAGAGAGTGTGTGTGCATGTGTGTGTGCGCTTGTGTTTATGTGTGTGGTGTACGTGTCTGCGTACGTGTATAAGTGTGTGTGTGTGTGTGTGTGTGTGTGTGTGTGTGTGTGTGTGTGTGTGTGTGTGTGTGTGTGTGCATGACAAAGTATACAGCAGTAATACACAGTGAAACAGCTCGTAGAAAAGACCTGTAGTCTACAATTAACCCTTTGTCTCCTGCACCCTATCCACCAGCACCCTGCATTGCCAACCATGCAAGCAAAGCAAAGCAAAAACTTAACCCTCTGATTCCCTCAACCTATCCACCAGCTTCCTGCAGAAAGCTGGTGGATAGGTTGAGGGAATCAAAGGGTTAAGTTTTTGCAGCTGGTGGATAGGGTATGGCAGTCAAAGGGTCAAATTACTACCACGTACCGGCTCTGTATGGTCCCCAAGTCCCCACACTGAATAGAATCCTCACTGTGCACAGGTCAATGTCCAAGTGGATGTTGTTCTTTTTTTGATGTAGTATGTGTATGTGCACCACTAAAAGAGAAATGCACATAGCCAGCCAGCCAGCCAGCCAGACCCGACGGACGGACGGACGAACAGATAGACACACATAAAGTCACACAGATACAGGCACACTTATAGGCCTATATGTATGTATATATATCATTTCTGACTGGCCGGATACAAAAGATTATATCACTTCTTATTCCTGTGCCGGCTATTCAGTTGTTCTGTTGTTCAGTTACGCACACACAGACACAGACACAGACACACAACACACACACACACACACACACACACATATATATTATATATATATATATATATATATATATATATATATATAATATATATTATATGTATGTATGTAGAATTTAACCACTGAAAAACAAAAGAAAATAACAAGCGATCGAGCTCTTACCTCTCAAACAGGACTTGACGTAGGCCTAGTTTGTAAAAGAAAAAAGAAATCAAATACATACGTATACGTTGTGTGAGTGTATGTATATACATAATATGTATATGTGTGTGTTGTGTTTATATATACAAATGTCTGTGCATGTGTGTGCGTGTGAGAGTGTGTGTGTGTGTGTGCGTGCGTGCCTGCTGCGTGTGCGTGTGCGTGTGCGTGTGCGTTGTGTGTGTCTGTGTCTGTGTGTCTGTGCGTAACTGAACAACAGAACAATTGAATAGCCGACACGGGAAAAAGAAGTGATATAATCTTTTGTATCCGGCCCAGTCAGAAATGAGTTCACATTAATGATCTAACGGCGACAAAGGACTTGTCCCTGGCAAAATTCTTTAACAAACAGTAAGTACAATCATAGGGTGAACAGAAACGCACTCATTCAGGAAAAAAAAAAAAAAAAAAAAAAAAGGGGTGGCGCTGCATAGCGGCAACGTCGTGCGCTCCAGCCACGGGAAGAATTGCTGAATTTCGTATGGTAAATCCATAGAGACAGAAAGAAAAGAAGAAGAAGAAGAAGAGAAAGAAAAGAAGAAGAAGAAGAAGAGAAGAGGAAGAAGAAGAAGAAGAAAAAGAAGAAGAGAAGAGGAAGAAGAAGAAGAAGAAAAAGAAGAAGAAGAAGAAGGAGGAGGAGGAGGAGGAGGAAGAGGAGAAGAGGAGAGGAGGAGGAGGAGAAGAGATGATGATGAAGAAGAAGAAGAAGAAGAAGAAGGAGGAGGAGGAAGAGGAAGAGATGAAGAAGAAGAGAAGAAGAAGAAGAAGAAGAAGAAGAAGAAGAAGAAGAAGAAGAAGAAGGAGAAGAAGAAGAAGAAGAAGAAGAAGAAGAAGAAGAAGAAGAAGAAATAAACACTGAAAAAATGGACTTAATACATGTATCCAATTATCAATCCAAAGAAAAAGTAAGACCTTATCGAACACATACAGGCGAATAGACCATTTAGGCAGAAAATGATAGGTAGAAATGACAGAAAGCAAAGGAACAAGACAGAAACAAAGAGAGTGACAGAAAATAGGAAATTTCTAGCACAGAATTTATACTGAAAGTCCCCGGCATCCCCGCGGGGGAGTGGGGGGGGGGGTGAATTTAAAGGCAATGGAACAGAGTGTATGGTTTGATGATCTCGTTATCAAGCAGGAAGTTTGGCGTTTTTATTTTTTAAATTTTATTTTATTTTATTTTTGTTATCAGTGTATGGTGTCTATGTGCTGATTTCTATCCGGGTCGGTCGGACTACCGCACGTATCCGTAATCCGTTGACAGGCAGTAAAGTACAGGGACCTTGGCAGGGTAAACTATTTGCACCTCTGTAGGTTTGAAATTAATTCGCGCGCGCGCGCGTGTGTGTGTGTTGTGTTGTATTGTGCATATGTGTGTTTCTGTCTGTGTACATCATGTTTGTGTGTGTACATCATGTGTGTGTGTGTGTACATCGTGTGTGTGTGTGTGTGTGTTTGCGTGTGAGTGTGTGTGTATGTGCTCGCACGGGCACACCTGCGTATGTGCATGTGTTCGAACAGATCTTCTCTCTGTGGTGGTATGAGCGCTTGAGTTGCGTGTGCCTTTGTCAGTGTGCATGTGTGTGCGCACCTGTTCAAGCATGCCTTCTGTATGTACACACACACACACATATATATATATATATATACAGTCCCTGAGGAAGGCCACTGGCCGAAGTACTGGGCTCAACATTCTAGTTTGTTCTTGTTTCTATGGTTTATCTACAATATATAGATATATATATATATATATATATATATATATATATATATATATATATATATATAGGTAGAAAGAAACTCTAGGGAGAGCTAGACAACAGAAGGTCTTCAGAGAAGTAACCCCCTTTAGACAAGTGTTTCGGCCCTGAATTCCTTACACTCTCGGGGGCCGGGCCACATCCAGGTCATGACTCCTGGATGCCCTTCTGCTGTTGTATATATATATTTTTTTTTTTTCCCACGCCGGGGATCGAACCTGGGCGATTCTGCGCTTTAGAACTGCGGTACGCGGTTTTACCAATGTGCTAACGGGGCACACATCATCTGTAGGGAATTTAATCCTTATGAAGTTCACTTTTTTGGTTCCTCCTTGCCCAGATCCAGCTTGAGCTCCTTTCTGCTGCCTCTGCCATCGCTTTAAGGGCTCTAGTCCTCTTCTTCCCAGAAATGGCGAGTTGTTTCATGAGATCATAAGCTGAGGTGCCCACAAACCCTCTTGCCCCGACCTCTATGGCGAAGATTTTGACCCGCAGACCTGCTTTCTTCAGGGTGCTGGCAAGACCGGCGTATTTTTCGGTCTTGTAGATATGTGCTTCTTCCATTCTGCTTTCGTATGGCACAGTGAGTTCTATCAGAATCACTTGTTTCGAGGAGTCAGAGTGGAGAGCGATGTCTGGTCTCATGCCTGTCTTGCTGATGACATCTGGGTAATTTCTCCACTCTGGGAGGTCTGCTGTACACTCCCAGTCGACTGCTCCATCCAGAAGACCCTTTGGCAATGTGCTGGTTGTCATAGCCCTTTCGGGCCAGACCTGTTTCCCTCCTGCTTTGTAGAATGTTGTCATAGCAATTGGTGCGTTTGGGGTCATGGTTTTTTCGCTAACCACATCTGTGATCACTTTCAGAACTTGGTTGTGCCTCCATGTATACCTTCCTTGGGCTAGCGCTACTTTGCAAGAGCTTAGGACATGTTCCACTGTTTGTTTCTTCTGACAGAGCGGACATGCTGGGTCGTCTGCTTTCCCCCATTTCACTAAGTTTGCATTCGAGGGGAGCAGGTCATATACAGATCTGAGGAGGAAGCTTATCCTTAGAGGAGCCATGTGCCACATATCGTTCCAGCTGAGACTTCTTTGGAGTGCACTGTCCCATGTTGTCCATTGCCCCTGTTGACCTTGCTGGACTGCCTTCTGCACTCTTTTGACATCTTCTTCTTCCTTCAACTCCTGTATGATCATGTCTCTTTTTTCCTTCCCTTTGGCTTTGGACCACCACTGCATTTTTGTTGCTCCCAGTCCCTGTCTGTTGGTTTGCGTGTGTCCAATTATTTCTTTGATGCTGAGGTTTCTCTTGGCATTGTTTACAGCCTCTTGGACTTTCCACTTTCTGCCAGTTCTCAGCTTTGGATGAACTGCTCTCACGATATTGTCCTCCGATTCCTCCAGCATGCTCAACAGTCTTGCTTTTCCAACTTTGTATTCCTCCACTATGGATTTCAGAGGTAGCTTCAGCATTGCTTGACGACAGTAGAATGCAACATCAGTGAGACCAGGTGGGACACCGAGCCATTTTCTTGTGTATTTGTTGATTTTGGCTTCCATTGCTTCGACTGTGCTGGTGCAAATGTCATAGATTAGCAGTGGCCACAGCAGCTTTGGTATCAGCATGAACTGTAGACACCAGACTTTGTATTTGCCTGGCAGTCCGCAGTTATCTATTTTCTTCAGGCCTTCTTCTGCTGTTTGCTTGGTTTCACATCCCCTTTGTGTGTCTTTCAGGGAGTCATCATACCATCTTCCGAGACTTTTTACTGGCTCTTCTGTGACAGTGGGGATGGCTTGGTTGGCTACCATGAATTTGACTGAATCTGCCACTTTTCCTTTTCGCAGTGAGAGACTTCGGGATTTCTTAGGTTTGAACCTCATTCTTGAAGAGGCCACCAGCTCATCCAGCTGCTTTAAGATTTGGTGTGTCTCTTCCTCATCCGTGGACAAGACTGTTGTGTCATCCATGAAAGCTTTCAGAGGAGGCATCTGGTATCCATCTCCCAGATTCACTGGACCTGAACTCTTCATTGCAGCTTTCAAGATGACTTCCATTGCCAACACGAACAGTATGGGAGAGATTGCACAGCCCATTGCAATGCCCACCTCTAGGTCTATCCAGTCCGTGGTGTATTCTTTGGTAGAGAACCGCATTGAGAACCCTTGGAAATACTTCCTCAGCATTGTTCGGATGTTTTCTGGGATGTGATACATTTCAAGAGCCAGCTGGATCATATCGTGTGGAACTGATCCATATGCATTCGCCAGATCAAGCCAAACTACGTCAATGCCTCTCTTCTCTGTTCTTGCTTTTTGGATGGCATCCCAAATCAACGTGGCATGTTCCAAGCATCCAGGCATTCCTGGTATGCCTCCCTTTTGGACTGACATATCCAGATACTTGTTTTCAGTCAGGTATTTTGTCAATCTTGCTGCCATAACAGAGAAGAAGATTTTCCCCTCGACGTTCAGAAGTGATATTGGCCTCAACTGATTGATGCTGCTGGAGTTCTGCTCCTTCGGAATGTACACTCCTTCAGCTCTCATCCATTGGTCGCTGATCTTCTGGTTCCTCCATGCTGATCGAATCATCTTGTGGAGCCACTCGAGCACTTTTGGGCATTTCTTGTAGAGCAGGTATGGTATTCCGTTTGGTCCAGGTGCTGACTTGGCTCTGGCTTTCTTTACTACGTTCTTCACTTCATCCAGTGTTGGTGGTTTGTTATTGAATTTTCCTTCTGGCGCTGCAGGCCAAACCAGATTTTGGATTTCAAGTGGTGCCTCGCGCTGAGAATCGGAATATGTTTCCCTGAGATGCTGCTCTAGGGTTTCCTTGCCCACTGTGAGAGTCCCTGATTTGGGTTGTTCAAACAGCTTTCTTGCAAAGTCAAAGGGATCTTTGAAGAAACGATCTTGAGTCTTCTTCTTTTTGCTCTTTCTTCGCCTTGCTGATTCCACTTTGCTGAGAGCATTGTGTTTGGCCTTCAGATCTTTCCAGAGTTCCAGGAGCCCTTGCTTCTCGAATTCTGAGGCAGTTTTCATTCGCTTTTTAAGCTTCCTTTTTCTCCCTCCGGATGCTCTCCATCTGTTGCTGTCTTCTGGATTTCTGGGGAGGCGTTTTTGTCTTTGGCTGCTTCACTCCATAAGTGTCCCTGCAGATAGAGTATATGATGTCTCCGTATGTGTCAAGTTTGTGTTCCAGCGTACTGTTCCCTATTAGCGCATTCAGCTTAAGGACAAGTTCCTCATCTAATTTCTCCCATTGTTCTTTTGCACCGGCAGGCGGCAAATTGAGTTTTCCACGTTTGGCGTTAAGAGCTTGTGCAAAATCCGCATCAGAACCGTCAGCGTGGATGTCCTTGGCACTA
Organism: Monoplex corrugatus; assembly: GCA_030674185.1. Lineage (NCBI taxonomy): Eukaryota > Metazoa > Mollusca > Gastropoda > Littorinimorpha > Ranellidae > Monoplex > Monoplex corrugatus. The sequence continues at coordinate 43,644,681 of JAPXFY010000014.1, read as the reverse complement.
TGGTTTAATTCCTGGCCTTGGTCATCCAACGTCTCACCTGCTATCGCAGTGCGCTGCTGCTGGTTCGTATGTGTCTTCAAACAGCCCATTTTTGTCCTGTGGATCTTCATGCCGCGTTTGGTGGTGAATCTCCTTCCACACGCACATATATATATAGGGAGAGAGAGAGAGAGAGAGAGAGAGAGAGAGAGAGAGAGAGAGAGAGAGAGAGAGAGAGAGAGAGAGAGAGATGTACGTGCACGCAGGAGTGTTTTGTTATTGATTCAAGCCATAGGCCGTCAGGATCGCTCATTAGGCGTATTTTAGAGCTAACATTTGCGATACCTATCTCTTTTCCAGGTGCTAAAAAATTTGCACCTTGGCCAGGGTATTGCAAGACCGAGGTCGGTGAGACAGTGAGACAATAGGCCAACAAAGTCTGAAGCAGGGTAATCTCTAAGTGTGGAAAACATTCCCTTCAAGTTTCCCTGTTCGTTTGCTTGTTAGGTTTTTCATTACTCCTTGACTGTTACGTTTTTAATTCGATAAGGTTATCCTCTTTTTCCCCTTCTACCTCACCAGAGTAACAGATGGCTTGTCATATGCCTGCACAGGACCTTACATGCTCATAGCCCGCGCGCGAGCGCTCGTGTACACACACACACATGCGCGCACGCGCACTCGCATGCACACACACACACACACACGCATTCATACACACACACAACCCCGATCAAACTGATGTAGCCTAATCGTTTTAATGTTCTGACTGCTTTTCTCTTGTTTGTTAGATTGTTTGATGTTGTCTTATATGATACAATGTCTTTATGATTTCACATTCTTCCACCCCATAGACATCTCTTCATCTATCTTATGTATTATTTACCTTTTTTGAAAAATATATTTACTAATTCATTTTTCCCCCATCTAAAAGCACATATGTGAATAGATGTTAAAAGAAATAATGAACAAAACAACAATGGTCTTCACAGCATTATGTCAGAAGATACAGGAATCCAAACAATGCCCCATGAATGCACCAAGTCACTTGTAATACCACTCCATATACAGGAATCCAAACAATGCCCCAGGAATGCACCAAGTCACTTGTAATACCACTCCAAAAAACAGGAAATAGCCAACTATGCCAGAATTAAAGAATCACTAAACCCAAAACAAGTGTGACTGCCCGTGTTCAAGCAAACAGGAACCAGAAAAAAAAAAACACGAAAAAAGAATCAGAATGCGTATTTAATACAACCAGGCAAGACTGGCGCAAATTTTCAGCCAACTGGCCTTTGTCAAGCTTAGACTAAGATCACAAAGAACAAACACCAAGTACAAAAATTAGGAGAAAAAGACTGAAACTTCCCTGCTGCTTCATCCAGTGTGAGAAAAGGACTAAATTGACTAAAATGACATCATTATGTGTTTGTGAGTAAATATGATGTTTAAAGCCCAGCCGACAGAGTAGAGCCATATCAGGGCTGTAACCGTTTCAAAACATACACCATACTTTAACTGGAAAAAAAAGGAAAAGAGAATTAATCAATGCATTCACACACATAATTTAAGGAGATGCCCCTGACGTTGACCACTCCATCCAATTTATCACACATGTGATTTAAAAACCAAACCTGAATACAAATGCAAATATAACTAAGGACATTAAAACATATACAAAAAGGGCCTCAATTACCTTAAATTGCTTCTGCATATCTCCATTCCCTAGAGCCAAAAATGCACTTTATTGAACACATACAGGTGAATGGACCAGGAAGGCAGAAAATAATACCAGTATGAAGAAATGACAGAAAGCAAAGGAACAAGGCAGAAACAAAGGGGGTGACAGAAGAGAGAGAGAGAGAGAGAGAGAGAGAGAGAGAGAGAGAGAGAGAGAGAGAGAGAGAGAGATACAGACAGACAGACAGAAAGATAAAAACAGAGAGAGAGGGAGGGGGAGAGAGAGCAATTGACACTATCCATCTTTAGACAGAGATAATAGAGAGACAGATAGACAGACAGACAAGAGAAAGAAAGCATATAACACCATCAATCTTTAGGCAGAGAGAGAGAGAGGGAGAGAGAGAGAGGGGGAGAGAGAGAGAGAGAGAGAGAGAGAGAGAGAGAGAGAGAGAGAGAGAGAGAGAGAGAGAGAGAGAGAGAGAGAACAATTAACGCCATCAATCTTTAGGCATATGTTTATTATAGTGAACATACATTTTCAGTTCACTGTTCAATGAAGAAGTTTTGCACAGAACTGGCACCATGAAGGACAATGCAGCCTATCACATCTTCACACAGTTTTCATCAGCACAACAATTATGACTTTGTCGATAATGGGTACATGATAAGAATGATAACATGAACAGATGAACACTGAGGTTGGTTTCCAGTACGTGGCTAAAAACAGAATTAACATGAATCTGAAATTTGTGTGCATTCACAATGATAAACAAGACAGCAGCAATAACCTGTGACCACAATAAATTACTCTAATGTCAGAACATGTTGCAAGCACACATGCATGAAGCAAATAAACACACACAATGAAAATATTCATGTTAACCTGGTATGATTTTACTACTGCACTAGATTAAACACAGATGCCAATAATGCTAAAATGAATTCTAATTTGAATTTTATATTTTCAAGCCCTCGCTGTTTACTTTCCTCTATTTTCTTACCAAATGCCATTTCACTTATTCATGTGGCAATTAATCCCTTCCATAAATATCAAGCTCTAGGTTGGATTCAAATCTGTGTCAGTATAAACAACAGCAGAGAAAAATGAACCAGGAATCTCCATGATTTAGCTGTCTGCAGAATCACTGAGATGGGAAATTGTTATTAGTACACTGCAGAATCAGAAAGATGGGGCATTGTTATTAGTACACCTCTTCTATAATAAAATGCTCAGCCACTGAGCAGCTAGTCACCACAGTCCACCAGCTCCAGACAGCATAACCTTTCTGCATATTGAACATCATAAGGAACATTTATATACAGCAACATCCCAGGAAGCAAGTGTTTAAGCGCCATGTACTTTACTGAACATACACAATGCAAGACAAGATAAAAATGAATTGCCCTAAAAGATAAATTCTTGTGATCTTGAACAAGGGAAGAAACCAACAGTATAACCTTACCAGAAAAATCGTATGCACATGCACAAACGAATACACAGTATTCTGTCTCAGGCGAAAATGACTGGGTATACTATCAGCTAAGCGAAGGGAGATAACTTTACATTTTTTCTTTGGAAAGTTCTTGCACAAAACATAAAACAAAAACAAAACAATAACAAAATCAACAACAAAGAAACAAACTGTTACTCTTACGGTTATTGTTGTTTAAAGCCCAGCTGACTGTGTAGAGCCATATCAGGGCTATAATGGCTTCAAAACATACAAAACTTCAACAGGAAAAATAAGAAAAGAAAATTAAGTACACATATCAATGCATTCATGCACATAATCTAAGGACATGCCCCTGGAGTTGACCACTCCATGCAATTTATTGCACAGGGGATTTAAAAAACAAACCTGAATACAAATGCAGTGCTTCAGATACTTCGACAATTCTATTCCCTCTTACCTGTCTGAATATCTTCAACTATACGTTCCATCTCGTCATCTTCGTACCTCAGCCGATACCCGCTTATTTCGAATCCCAACTTTTCGAACAAAATCATATGGTGAGCGATCCTTTTCTTTTCAAGCCCCTTCCTCATGGAATTCACTTCCCTACCCGCTGAGGCACAAAACAAGTCTTCAGTCATTTAAATCTGGCTTGAAAACGCATCTCTTTCCTCTCTGAAATTTATTAACCTAAAAGAGCTATGCTGTCTGCGCGCTAGCGTGCTTCTGTGTATGTTATTGCTGTGCGCCTATAGATATGTCTCGGGGTGGGAGGAGGATATGTGTGTGTGTGCCAGAGAGTAGGTACTAATATTTGATATTATTAACGGTGTGTATGTGCTTGTGGGATGGAGTGACAGAGGTCCGCCATGTATGATGAAAATTATATTAGGCCTATGTTTCTATGTTCGATGTAATGTGTATTGTACAGTTTGTAAGCGCTTAGGGCTTTCCAGAAAGATTAGGCGCTCTAAATGCCCTTAATAATAATAATAATAATAAAATGCAAGCATACCCAAGGACACCAAAACGTATGTAAAAAACAGGCATAAATTACCTAAAATTGCTTCGGCATATCTCATATCCCCAGAGCCAAAAATGCACTTAACACATGTACCCAATTATTAATCCTAAGAGAAAATACGTAAGACTTTATCGAACACATACAGGTGAATGGACCAGCAAGGCAGAAAATGATACGAAGAATTGACAGAAAGCACAAGAAGAAGAAAGAAACAAAGAGAGCGACAGAAAAGAGGAAATTTCTAGCACAGAATTTCCAGAAGACGGAGAAACCATTTATATTAAAAGAGCCCCCAGCATCCCCACGGGGGGAAAGAAACAAAACAATCCCCAAAGAATTCAAATTTGGAAGAGATTCAACTGAAAACGCAACATAAGCTACTAGCTTGTCACTGATTTGGCAGCTTTGATTTGGAGAAAATCTTTTCCCCTGATTTTGAGGAATTTAATTAAGAAAAACACATGGTGAGTATGCAATATAGATTTTAAATGCACTGAAAGTATCTACCTGCTAAAAGACCTATGCACACTGAGAAATGGAATGGGCATCTGAGAAGAAAAGGGGACTGCAATCTGTAACATTCCAACATTCTCTTCATTTCACTCTTTACAAGTTTCTGTACCACCTTGGTTTGTCCTGTACATCGTATGGCTACTCACAGTTGTATGAGCACACACACACACACACACACACACACACATACACACACACACACACACACACACACACACACACACAACAAAACACACACACACACACACACACACACACACACACACATACATATATATCTATATATATATGCTATATGCACCACTCCTAATCATCCTTTGGTTTTAAAAACTTTTTCCTCTTCTTTGTTGAAAGTGCTGTATTTATCAGCTGATCATCATCTTCACTGATGACATCATCTTCATCATTTGCTTCATTTTCCTGTAGCAGTTCATTTCTGTTCCTTTTTATGGCAAATTTCTTGCCAATGAGGCCAACCAAGGCAGAGTACCTGAAACATCAAGCAACCACATCTCCATAATGCAATCAAATTGTTCTAATATATTCCTGCATAAAGCCCTTGGACTCAACTGTGCATAAATTTTTTTACACATTTGCAAGTCACAAAGCATAATATGTAAAAGCACTAATGTATCACACACACCCACACATGCACACACACACACACACACACACACACAGACACACACACACGCACACACACATACACACACGCGCAAACACGCACACAAACACACACAATACATTAAGTATAACCATACACATATGCCCATCATCATAAACATACATAAATAATGGTAATACATTATTCTTGAATAATGCTCTTCTCCAAACTCACACAGACTCACTGAACATTACACATAAGTAGCAGAGTGTAACAGGACAAGAAGAACTATTAACTCTTCCCAGTTCAGCTGCAAGTCTGCCATTTTCCTCCGATTTTTTTGTTCTGTTTTCTGTTTTTGTTGTTGTTGTTCACAAGTGATGTAATAATCTACCTGTTCATCACCTGTAAGACACATACCTGCTTGCCATTTCTTGTGGGCTCACTCCAATCTCATTCTCTCTCTCTTCTGATTGCTCCAACTCAGACTGTTTGTTATATATCAGCATCAATTTCTGAAACCAAACGTGGATTTGGTAATTAGTATTATTATGTTGATTTGAATCAATACTATTGAAATTTTTCAGTAAAATGAAATCTCATCAAACAGATAATTCAATTTTACCCAAGAACAACCAAATGTCAGGAAAATCTTGCTGTTTTTCCACTGGATTTTGAGTATTTAAATGTTCTTTGTTGTCTTTTGTGTGCATGTGACAAAGGCTAGTTGGCCAAAAATTTGCAGCTGTCTAGTTTTGTTACATTAAATACATGTTCTGGTTCTATTTTTGTGTTTTTTCTGGTTCCTAGCTGCTTGAAACTGGCGGTCTTCAGCCAGTCATAGCTATGGCGAAAGATAGCTAGACATGGCGGTACTGAAAGTCTGTAGTTTGGCCTGCTAGCCTTTAGCTGGTACTGCAAAACTTTTACCAGCCAGACTGAAAATAATACCAATCAAATTGAAAACATTATCGGCCAAATTGAAAATATTACCAGCCACAATACGATCCCAGCCATAGCACACAATAGCAAAAAGTTGTCATGAGATTTTACTTGCACAGATTGATTCATAAACAACCACAGCACCAGATTTCTTCAAATCTTATGTTCCAGTGAGTACAGCGGTACAGTGTAATGGAAAACCGAATGAACTGTGATGAAAATAAAACATAACAATATGAAACACAAGCCTGTTTCTCGGTCTCAAACTCTGGTACAATCTTTTTATATATATCTACACCTTTATGAATCAAGTCCAGACAGTCTGGCCACTCATGTGTAGTGGAGCTTCCTTGGCTCCTGAGAGGAGATAGTCCACTTTGGGTTTTGCTTTTATCTTGTTTCTTTCTTTAAATAATCTCAACCACTCACAAAGAACGACTTGCCTACAAGTAACGGATTTCTTGCACAGATTATACATGTCATTAGACTTGATGATTCATCAAAAGCCAGCCATGTAAACTCCTTCCACTTGGGAAGAAAGCTCTACTGACTTCCTGATGACTTGATTTTCTTCTCACCAGAAGTTTATCATTATGATCTAAGGGCTGTAGCTTTTGAGCACTTCATCACAAACAGACACATGTAGTTTTATGGAAAGAAGCGCAGTATCACAGTTTACTAATATCTGGTAAAGCTGGGCAATTGTATCGAAAAATTTACAAAGTGGGGTTAAACTTAACTGTGGTATGCGGATAGATTTAAATCATTAGTCTGTACTCACCACTGGCAAGTTGAGTATCATTTCATTTACAAATATTTTTTTTCTAGTTGCTATGGAAAGTGAAACACTTGCCACATTCAGGGCTGCATGGTCAAAATTATGACAACTGAGATTTCTCCATATTTCCAACTTTAATAACATCTAATCTTTCTTTTCCTGAGGTTTATGACTAAAAGCAATCTGAAAGACAATCAAACTTTTTCTTTTAATTTCAAAATTGTCTGACTTTATTATCTACCTTGTCAAAAAGGCACAAGAGTTACATAGTTTAAATTAAACAAGTCTAAAAGAAAACTATACTACACTAATTATTTCATTTTTATGGATGTTCATAATTTTGCACTTTTAATATGGCTTTTCTAGAATGTGTCACATTTAATTTACCCAGCTTTCTAATGGTTGTCTTATCAGGAAATACACAAATTTTAGCATTTTCAAAAAATCATGATAACAAGGTATCTTAGTCAACATATCCAAATAAACTTTGCTCCAAAGTTTATTGCCTGATCTATTATCAGACAAAATGGAGAGCAATCCATTTTTTTTTTACCTTACTGTAAATTTTGTAAGTAATGAGACATTTTTGGGATGTGTTGTTTTTGTAAATTATACCAAACTGCACATATTCACATATTTTCCATATCAAATGCCAGAATCCATGAATTCTACTATCAAAGTCACAGTCTGAATCCTTGCTGTTTTCATCAAAGTTGCTGTCTCCACTGAAATTCCATAGCTCGCACAACTATGAGTCATTTTCGCTTTGCTGTCATTTTTGTGTCCTGTCGACACAAAAAGTAACAGTGTAAAGATTGTGACTGGTACGCCCAAGACCATTTTGATGATCAAAGGGAGGCTACATCATTCTGAAAATGGTTGCATTTCCCTGTGATCAGTATCCACCTATCTTTTGACAGAAAATTTTCACAATCTGTTGAAGCATATGATTCAAGGCTTGTTATGGCTATGGGATCTTATGATCTGATGTGACGCATTTACTGTAAATATCCCAAATGACAAAGTCACATTTTCATTCCAGAAACAAAGTTAACTTTCAAAATGAAATTTTATGAAGGAAAAGCAAACAAAAAAGGAAAGAAAAAAATAAAGGAAGGAAGAAAAAAATCAGAAACTAAAGCCACAAAATGAATGAAAACACACGAAAATGTCAAAGGTAAAACAAAGAAATCAAGAAATGTAAATGTCACGAACCTCAACTTCTGGGTTAAATCCCTGAAAAGACATCCTTCCAAACAGCAAATTTTCACAGGCAGTGTAGCTAGGTTCTGTCACAAATCTGTCCCTGTAAATGCAAACAGGAACAACAGCATTTAACATTCACATAAAAATGATGATAAACACAGTACAGTAGGCACTTTTTATGACATGTACTTTGAATACATATATAGATACATAGCTGATTCAGTGACTCTTGTCAAAAGAATGTAACGATCTAAGGTAAATCACAAGAACTGCTTCACCAGGGAAAAAAAAACTGAAGCATATTTTTACAGGCATCCTGTATTTAAGTATCTATACAGCTGTACTATTAATACTAATTTACAATCATTAATGATTTCCATTATATCACTAAGTTTGTGTAAGGTAGCTGACCTTAAATTTCTGTCTGTTAAGTGTGAACCCTTGATGTTTCCTTGTCGAAATTGTGATTTTTTTCCAATATCGTATATCGTGACTTACATTAAAAGTTACAGAATTAATACATAATCAGATCTTTCTTTTCAGAAATAATACACAAACTGGTCTTTCTTTCTACATATAAAGATAGTCTGATTACCATTTTAAATGTACACTGGCATTCCGCAAAATGTACGCTTGTAAACTGTCACTCCTATGAATGAAATCTGTGTGAGCACCTTTCTTCTATTTCTTATACTGACTTACAATTAATGCAGTATTAGCATGACAGTTGTGTCTTTTTTTTTAATGAGCCTCATTGCATGCAGGTGCACCCAGCCCTTTTTTACAATATTTTTCTATTTTCCATTTTCAAAATTTTCTATATCTATAAAAAATTTTTTTCATTTCTGGTGCTGTATGTGTTTTTCTTTATAGATGTTTTTCTTCTTTTCTTTCATTTTCTTCTACTTTTTTCCTTTCTGATTCTCTTTTCCTTTTTCCCCCCCTCTTTCTTCAACACAAAATGGATGATATGATGTGCATGACAATCTATTATGTCAATCTGCTCTCTTGTTTATGAATAGGCAATTTGAAAAATGTTCCTTAATATTCTGAAACATATCATGCGTAGGTTAAAAATTGCAAAAGCTACAAGTCATATTTACTGTAAGAGTTTTGTCGTAATAAGGACATAAAAATTTCCACACGGTGGAGTGCAATGCATCATTAACTCTTTGACCCCCTCAGCGTATTCACCAGCTTCTCGTGTTTATCACTCATGACAGCAAAGCAAAATGATAACCATCTCATTCCATCTCCCTGGGAGTAAAATGGTTAATTAACTTAATATGACTCTTTCCTGACTTTGCCAAGCACAGTGACATCAAATCTCACTTCTTAAAGTGCTATCAATCTCTTTTTCCACAAAATAACATACTTACTTTCCCTACATCAGTTATTTTCTTTAAATCTATGTTTTCTTTCATACACTACAATTTTCTTTGTATATTAATGAGTGGACTTACTCTCTTTGTTTCAGTTCTGGCAAGTCTAGCACCCAGTGTTCATCATCTATCGCTCTTTGTCTCTCTTCTTCATTTTGCTCTTCTTCCATTCGCAGCACACTGCGCTGCATAAACTGCACACACACACATCAACAAAAATGTGATTCTGATGTTTTCTTAATACTGCATACATCATATTAAAATGAAAATACAATACACATAATCTCTCTCTCTCTTTTTCTCTCTCTCTCTCTCACACACACACAGATATACACAGATAGAGACATAAAACGAGAGAGAGAGAGAGAGAGAGAGAGAGAGAGAGAGGAGAGGAGAGAGAGAGAGAGGAGAGAGAGAGAGAGAGAGAGAGAGAGAGAGAGAGAGGACAGACTGACAGACAGAGACAGAGACAGAGAGATTTTAGACTTGTAAGATAAACAGTGAGCATGAATTTTAACTGTTGTCTTTTATCTTACCCTGGTTGTCATTTCTGACATGGAGTTAGCCCTGATATGGCTCTAATAGTCGGTTGGGTTATAAGCAATATGAACTGAGAGAGAGAGAGAGAGAGAGAGAGAGAGAGAGAGAGAGGAGAGAGAGAGAGAGAGAGAGAGAGAGAGAGAGAGAAGAGAGAGAGAGAGAGAGAGACAGACAGACAGAAGGGAGACAGAGGAAAAGAGGGGAAGGGCTGGGTGTAAATGGAGCCATGGGAAAGGAAACCAAAGTGTTTCCGGCAAGACAGATTTAGCCTAAAGAACTAATGAAATGATTCTACATGCCATGTCTTGCATGACAACCTATGTTTCTCTTCTGAAAGTAGAATTCAGTGGTATCTGCCTACAACGAAATTCAAGGGAGATGGATACATGTTCGTTATAGCAGCACTTCATAGCAGTTACACGTTAAAAAAAAATCTGTGACCTTACACAGTGTTGATTGTTTGTTGCCTTGCTGGTGGAGTTCCAAAGTTCTTCACAACATTCCCTATTGTATACATCATCATTATGATGTTGATAATTTTCATGGCTCTGCCACTGAAGTATCAAAAAAGAAACAGACACACAGAGACACAAACAGCACGTACACGCATTGGTGCTGGCATGAAGTCACAGGAGTAGTAACACAGCGTACATAGTTTTCAATGAGGTGTGCTTGAAGAAATGTAGCCTTGTAGGTAGTATGTGATCGCTATGCTTCCATGCAGTGAATGATGCAGAGCAGTCATACCATTCTTAAGCGCTTGTTCATTGTTGGGCAAGACTATATTATATAGTATATATGGTAAGCTTGGCCTTTGGGAAAAAAACACCACATTCGTACTTGTAAAGAGTTTTTTACGCATCATAGTAGATTTTATTCATTAGTTTTTTATGAGAAAGAGAAGGAAGTGGAAAGGGAAAATGAAAGAGTATGCTATTGTTGTAAATTCATAGTAGGCGGGTTCCTTATAGGTGGACTCCATTATACTTCAGTCAAAAGAGAAACACATCCTTCCACACTGACATTAAATTATCTCCCTTCTCTTAGAGAGAATCAGGCAATATGTTTAACTACTGTTTCTTGTCTGATTGATCATCCACACAAATACAATGCACTCTCTTCATGGGAATACAAGTGCAAGTTTTTCCACAGGTGCTGTATGGGAAAGTAGTCCTGTGGCCTTGGATTCAGTTTTCAGTGGTTCCTCTTGCCTTTCTATGCAGCTCAAATGTAACTCACTAACTGTGCCCTGTGTTAACTGCTGTCACAAGTTCTGTTGCAGACACCGTCTTCCTAGTCAGTGGTGTTGATGCCACAACAGACCCGGTTGGCTTTAAGAATATTATTGTTTCACTTTATTTGTCTTCTCTGGTTTATGGTATCCTTGCTTCAACTCTCTGCATGGGACTATATTTGCGATGCGGGTGTCTTCCATGCGGACATGTTCAAAGAAGCTGGCATTTGATGAGAAGAAACTCTATACTGGGAAAGCCAACTTCTTAAGTAGAAACTCTATACTTGGCAAGTCAACTTCTAAAAAAACTTGAGGGATGGAAACTCAATCTTGTCATATGATGTTACAGATCTTATGCAGATATTTCTTGTGAAACCATTCCAGCTGTTGAATTTGCTGTTCGTAGATAGTCCAGGTCTCACATTATCAACTATTTTAACATGGAAATTTTCTCACTTTAAAAAAATCCATGCAGAACAACAGCTTGAAGTCAGTTTTGATCTGGTTGACAAACAGGTTGCATGATCAGTTCTGAATTGTACGATAATGAAACTTCGGTAAGTGTGCAGTTTCAGTCTCTCTCGCTCCTGTACACACCACGCATTTACACACGGCTGGACTTCACTAAATTTGACAATACTTATCCTAATTTCCTTCCACCTTCTGTATATACCTAACTAGTAACGTCGGCGTTGCCCCACTCAAGAAAGATGGCCGCCTTACTTCAGACCCGAAGGAACAAGCAGAGTTGTTGAACGAGCACTTCCAGTCAGTCTTTAGGGTTGGTCACGAGTACATAGCTGAGGAATTTGAACTCAAAACTGGAATGACTGACAAAAATATGCCGGCTAGGGACAACATCACCATTAGCTGTGAAGGAGTGAAGGGACTCTTGAAAAACCTAAACCCACACAAAGCAGGAGGTCCTGACGGTATAAGCCCAAGAGTGTTACGGGAGCTTGCGGAGGAATTAGCACCAGCGCTGACCACCATCTTCCAGTCATCGTTATCCTCAGGCTCGTCCCAACTGACTGGAGGAGTGCGTACGTTACACCAATCTTCAAAAAGGGTGAACAATATAACCCTGCTAACTACAGGCCAGTTTCCCTGACGTGTATCGTATTCAAGCTCATGGAACACATAGTCGTCAGCTCTGTGATGCAGCACCTTGAGGCTCACGCCATTCTCAACGACAGCCAACATGGTTTTCGACGGGGGCGATCATGTGAGAGCCAACTCCTGGAGTTTGTGGAGGAGCTAACCACCAATTTGGAGAATGGGAAGCAGACAGACATCCTAATCATGGATTTCGCAAAGGCTTTTGACCGGATTAACCACAGTCTGCTGATCCACAAACTCCAACGCTATGGTATACAAGGCTCCACTCTCACATGGATCAACAGCTTCCTTAAGAATCAACGCCAAGCAGTCGTAGTTGACGGTCACCACTCCTCCTATGTCAGTATTAGGTCAGGAGTCCCTCAGGGTTCCGTGTTGGGACCTTGTTTATTCCTGGCCTGTATCAACGACCTTCCGGACAAGCTGACGGCACTGGTAAGACTATTTGCGGATGTCACAGCGGTGTACAGGGTTGTAGTCAACAAGACCAGCTACAGCAAGACCTCCAGCGCCTATCAGAATGGGAGAAGAGCTGGGACATGCTGTTCCACCCTGCAAAGTGCGTGTCTATGCCAGTCACCAGGAGCAGGAGCCCGCTGGATCACTCCTACGTCCTGCACGGCCACAACCTGGACACCGTCCACACAGCCAAATACCTGGGCGTCACACTACATCGTGAAATGACATGGGACACCCACATCAACGAGACGGTAAACAAAGCTAACCAAATGCTGGGTTTCCTCAGGCGTAATTTAAAGATCAGCTCCAGTTCCATCAAGGAGAAGTCGTACAAGGCGTTCGTGAGACCCCCTACTTGAATATGCATCATCAGTATGGGATCCATACACACAGAAGAGCATAGACAAGTTGGAGGCCGTTCAGAGACGTGCCGCCCGTTTCATGCTCAACCGATATCACAACACATCAAGTGTCAGCCGATTGATCGACCAATTGGGCTGGCCATCTCTTGAGCAGCTAAGAAGAACCACACGCCTGGGGTTCATTAAAATCCACCATGGACTAATCCAGTGCCCAATTATCAGGAGCAAGCTAGTCCCACCCCCACCACGACAGCGCCGTACCCACAACCAGCAGTTCTGCCATATCAACACCAGAACTCAGTACAGAGGTGGCTCTTTTCTACCCAGGACTGTTGGGGACTGGAACGATCTTCCCAACGAAACAGTAGAGGCAGCAACAGTCGATGCTTTTGTGTCACGAGCCTCCGCCCAACAGTGAGTTTCTGGACACCACGTGGCCCTTTCGGTAACGGATTTCAGCAATGTCTACGGACAATGAGAATAGTGAAATGATCGGAGCTTACGAATGGACTGTGTCTACAACCCCCCCCCCCCCTCCCTTTATGTGCCGTGCCGGAATGATCATCCTCAAGATCGTGGGCACCAAAGGAAAGGAAGGAAGGAACTATTAAGCCAACTGGAAAGGGAAATAGTACCTACAGAGTGGAAGAATGCATACGTCACAGCTTTGTTCAAAAAGGGTACAAAAAGTTATCCTGGTAATTATAGACCAGTTAGCCTAACTTCAGTACCATGCAAAGTATTGGAATCTATAATAAGGGATGTTATAGTTGATCACATGACTTTAAGTAAACTTTACACAGAATGTCAGCATGGTTTCCGACAACATAGATCGTGCATTACCCAGTTATTACAAGTAATGCATTATTTTACTAATCTACTGGATAAAGGAGAGAATATAGATATTATTTACTTGGATTTTAGAAAAGCGTTTGATTCTGTTCCGCATGAAAGATTGCTTATCAAACTGCAGTATTATGGAATTACGGGTAAGTTACAAGCTTGGATTAGAGACTTTTTAAAAGACAGAAAACAGTTAGAGTTGGAAATGATTACTCTAAATATACAGATGTACTGAGTGGTATACCTCAAGGGAGTATACTTGGTCCTGTTCTTTTTACTATTTTCATAAATGATTTATCTCAGAAAATTAATAGTTTTTGTAAGATCTTTGCAGATGACACTAAAATATACAATACATCTTCTAATCATAGTATATTGCAGAAGGATTTAGATACATTGGTCCATTGGTCAGAAACTTGGAATCTTTTCTTTAATGCTTCAAAATGTAAAGTCTTGTATTTAGGAAAAAGTAACCCATGTAACAAATATTCTATGATAAATGATGGTATTACCTGTGAAATAATAGAATGTTTAGAAGAAAAAGATTTAGGAGTAATATTTGATAAAAGTCTCAAATTTGATAATCACATTCAAAATGTTGTTAATAAATCAAACAAGTTGTGGAATCAGAAAAAGAACATTCTCATACATAAACAGGGAGACATTTTTATATTTGTACAAAGGCTTAGTGAGGCCTCATTTGGAGTATGGTAACATTATTTGGTTTCCACGTGTTAAAAGACAGTCAGCATTGATAGAGAAGATACAAAGAAGAGCTACTAAATTAATTCATGGTTTTCAAATTATTCATATAGAGAAAGATTAGAATTACTCAATTTACCCAGTTTAAAAGCAAGAAGAATGAGGGGAGATCTGATCCAAAGTTTCAAGATTTTTAACAATATAGATGACGTAGATAGAACAGAATTTTTCAAACTGACAAATTATGACAAAACAAGAAATAATACTGATAAAATATTTATAGAATATTGCAAGACTAACATTAGAAAGTTTTATTTTACAAATAGAATTGCACATGTATGGAATAAATTACCAAACGAAATTAAAAGAGCACAAAACACAAACTCATTTAAAAACCAGCTTGACCATTGGAAACATTACATAATAATAATAATAATAATTACAATATTTATATAGCGCAAAATCTTGATAAAATCAAATCTAAGCGCTGAAACATACACACACGCACGCACACACGCACGCACGCATGTACGCACGCACACACACACACACGCACACGCGCGCGTGCACACACACACACACACACACAAACACACACACACGGCTATAAATGGGGAGAAAGAATAAAAGCAATAATAAAAGCAATGGAAAATTATAGAGAGCATATCATATACAATTATATATTATAACAATGTGATTCCCCTCCGAGCGGAGACAGGCTGCAGAGGGGGGTTGAGTGAGGTTAGGATTTTATGCAGAGGAGAAAAGGTGAGTTTTGAGAGCGGACTTGGAGACAAAAGTAGGTTGCTGACGGACTGAGAGAGGAAGTTTGTTCCAGGAGAGTGGACCAGAAACAGAGAAGGCTCGTGGACCATAGGTATTGAGCTTAGTGCGTGGAAAGCGAAAAGTCAGAGGATTGGAGGCAGAACGGAGGGTACATGAGGGAACATAGATCTCAAGTAGGCTTGACAGGTAATCGGGGGCTGCGTTATTGAGGCTTTTGTAGCACATGGTGTCTAGTTTGTACTGTATGCGCTTTGATACAGGGAGCCAGTGAAATTGTGCCAGGAGAGGAGATATGTGGTCAGCTTTTTTCTTTTTGAGTACAAGGCGTACATCATTGTTTTGAATGCGCTATAGGATGTGAATGGTGGAGGCAGGAAGACCAGACAGGAGTGAATTGCAATAGTCAATGCAAGACATTATGAAGGAGAGAACGAGTTTTGCAGTTGTTTCCACAGAGAGATACTTCCTGATCAGGCTTATACGATGGAGGTGATAGTAGCAAGATCCGGCAGTTTGAGAAACAAAGTTGTTCATGGAGAGGGTAGAGTCAATGCAGACACCAAGGTTTTTAGCTGAATCAGAAATTGGGACTGATGTGTTACATAATGGGAGAGAAAGAGGAGGCAGCTGAGAAAGTTTCTGACGGGTGCCAATGAGGATAACTTCTGTCTTGTTGTCATTAAGCTGAAGTTTATTGTGTGTCATCCAGTTCTTAATGTCCGAGTAACACTCAGTGGTGCGAGTCAACAGGCGCTGTATATTATCAGGTGAGTCACTGTCTTGAAGTTGGGTGTCATCAGCATAGAAGTGGTGTTTTATAGAGTGGGAGTTGATGATGGTGGACAAGGGGGAGGTGTAAAGAGTGAAAAGAACAGGGCCAAGGACAGATCCTTGTGGAACACCACAGGTCAGGTATGCAGGTTGAGAGTAAGTGACATTGATGAGAACAGTTTGTTTTCTGTTTGATAGATATGAAGTGAACTATGAGAGAGCAATATCAGAGATGCCAAAAGTATGATGAAGTCTAGAAAGGAGAATACCATGGTCAATGGTATCAAAGGCTGCAGACAGATCAAGGAGTGTGAGGAGGAGAGACTTTGCCAGTATCAGTCGCAAGGAGGAGATTGTTGAGAATGTGTAGTAGGGCAGTTTCAGTGCTATGACACTGGCGGTAGGCTGACTGGAAAGGAGATTGTTGGCCAGACAGGTGAGAGTTCAGCTGTTTGAGGATGACTTTTTCAAGGAGTTTTGACAAGAAAGAGAGATTAGAGATAGGCCGGTAATTTTTCAGTTCATTTGGGTCTAAATTGTGTTTCTTGAGGAGAGGGTGAACAATAGCAGACTTGAAAGAATCTGGGACAGTTCCAGTTTGAAGAGAAGTGTTGATGATGTCAGTGATGAATGGGAGGAGAGTAGGGAGACAGTCGGAGTAGAGAGAACCTGGAAGAGGATCCAGTTCGCAGGTTTTGAACGACATGGATCTGATTGTGTTGAAAATTTCTTCTTGTGAGACTGGGGTAAAAGTAGTAAGAGGTGTGCCAGAGAAGGAAGGGTCAGGTGGGCATGGTTGACAGGGTGTCCTGTCAAGCCTGTCACGAAGAGTTTGCATTTTGGTGGTGAAATACTTGGAGAATATAGATGGGAGTTCTTCATTTGTATGTTTTGTTGGGAGAGGTAAATCTTTTCGTGTGCCAAGGAGAAGATTCATGGTTGTAAAGAGTTCTTTTGAAGAAGAGGCATTCAGGATTTTGGTTTGGAAATAGCTTGTTTTTTGCAGATGCAATGAGGGTGGATACTTTTGTTTTAGAGGCTTGGAAAAGTTGCCTGTGTACACTGAGTTTGGATTTGCGCCAGCGGCGCTCTGCTAGCATGTATAGGTTCATGACCAAGGGGGTTAAGCCATGTCTCTGTGATAAAAGCAATGTCAACATGCTCATCTGCGATAAAGTCAGCAATGACTTCGGCTTTGCCATCCTTGCATGTTGACTGAGCGTTAAAAAGGCATAGTTTTAGTTTATCACAGTTATATGTCGGTGGCCGAGGTGGCGACGAAGGCGGCACCAACAGGACAAAAGACGAAGGCGACACCAGCGGGGCAAAAGACGAAGGCGACACCAGCGGGGCAGAAGACGAAGGCAGCAACGATGGAACAGAAGACGAAGTCGGCACCCGCAGGACAGTAGACGGAGGCGGCACCGGCGGGACAGAAGACAAAGGCAGCATTGGCGGGACAGAAGACGAGGGCAGCGCCGGCGGGACAGAAGACGAAGGCGGCACCGGCGGGACAGAAGGTGAAGGCGGCACCGGCGGGACAGAAGGTGAAGGCGGCACCAGCGGGACAGAAGGTGAAGGCAGTGCTATCAGGATAGAAGGCGAAGGTGAAGATGGCAGAGGAGGAGACGAAGTTTGCAGCAGCGAGGTCGAGGGCAGGGGCAGTGGAGGAGACGAAGAAGCAGAAGACGAAAAGTGGCGTCGGACTGGCACAGCAGGAGGCAGGTTGTGCCAAAGACGGTGGAGACGTCCACCACGACAGGATCGCGCAGTGCGGGGCTTGCAACACAGCCCCAATGTACGTATGTGCTGGTAGACGTCTCCACCGAGGTAGCATTTGCTGTGTTTAAAAAGTGTCAGTCCAACTTGTTTAAGAAAGGACGGATCCATAATTGAGAGCCAGTCAGGAGAGGGTGATGTTTGCAGGTTGGTGTGTGGGTTGGTCAGTTCACAACAATTGAATCAGAGAACAACGAAGGTTTGGGAGCTGTAGCATTGGGCAAACACAGTAGGCTAAAATGTTAACACAGTTCACAGATTAAATGTCCGACCTGAGCGGCAGAATTACAACGACGAAAAGTAGGCATACGAAACTCCAAAATCAGATTATCCGGTAAAATATTCAAAATTAAAAAAAATATTTAGGCCTACATCACCATTTGTCGGGACCCAAGAGGAATAAACTGATATAAAATTCAATGCACAAAATCAAATAGAACCACGATAAAATCACTGTAAAATACCACACACGCTTTTGCTGCCTGCTGGCGCGACATGATCTACTCATCATTTGAACTTAAATACGAATATAATAATAATAATAATAATAATGAACATTTATAAGCGCAAACCTCCAGTACGGGGCCGAAGCTCGTGACGCTGCACACTAATAACATCACACACACACAGACACGCAGGCACACCACACACACACACACACACACACACACACACACACACACACACACAGACACGCACACACACACACACACGGACCCACACACACACACACACACACACGCGCGCGCGTGCGCACGAGAACAAAGAGTGTCCACACAGTTACTACCTAGTCGGGCAAATAGGATTTAAATTGGAAAGTTTTGAGGGCAGTCTTGAAAGAAGTAATAGATTCAATGTAGCGAATTTCACGGGGCAGAGAATTCCAAAAAGTTGGTGCTGAATATGAAAAGGTGCAGTGACCGAAGGTTTTAGTTACTCTGGGAATGCACAGTAGTCTTAAGTCAGAAGAGGAGCGAAGATTTCTGGAAGGTGAGTAGACGGATAGGAGATCAGAAATGTAACAAGGGGACGTTCCAGAGAAAAATGAATGACAGAGAATCGCAAGTTTGAATTCGATACGAGCTTGTACAGGAAGCCAGTGGAGGCGTTTTAGCAGAGGAGAGACATGATCTCGCTTACGGGATTTAAAAACAAGCCGAGCTGCAGAATTTTGCACTTTCTGTAGTTTATCTATTTGATCTTTTGAACATCCAGAAAGAAGTGAATTGCAATAATCCAGTCTTGAGAGAATGAAAGCAGAAACCAGAGTTTTTGTAGCATCAACAGAAAGAAGATGACGCAAGGAACTGATTTGGCGGAGATTGATGTAAGCAGTGCGACAGGTGTTGTTTACATGAAGTTCAACACTCATGTTGTCAGTGAAGTAGAAACCAAGATTCCTAGCTGAGGAGGAGAAAGGAATTTCAGTCTGATCAATGGTAATGGTAGTAGGTTTGGGAGATGGGGAGGTTTTGAAAGGAGAGGACAAAAAGAGAGCTTCAGTTTTGTCATCATTTAACTTTAATTTATTTTCTAACATCCAGGTCTTGATATCTGAGATACAGTCTTCTAAGACTGGGATAGCAGAGTAGATATCAGAAGGAGGAGAATCAATTTCAAGTTGGATGTCATCTGCAAAGGATTGATGCTCAATGGAATGTGATTTTATCAAATCGGAGAGTGGCTTTGTGTAAAGAGCAAAGAGCACAGGTCCCAGAACGGAACCTTGTGGAACACCGAAAAGGAGATCAGTGGGTGGGGAGGAATGATTGATGACAAGGACTGATTGTGTCCTGTTCGTGAGATACGACTGAAACCAAGAAAGAGCGGTGCCTGAAATACCATACAGAGAGGAGAGTCTATTAAGAAGAATGTTATGATCAACAGTGTCAAACGCAGCTGACAGGTCTAATAGGGTCAGCACAGAAACATTTCCAGAGTCAAGGGACAGAAGAAGATCATTGGTAATTTTGAGTAGAACAGTTTCCGTGCTGTGATGTGGGCGGTAGGCAGACTGTGAAGCACAGAGCAGATTATTTTCATCCAAATAGGTAAGAAGCTGTTTCAGAACAATTTTCTCTAAGATTTTAGAAATGAAAGATAGGTTAGAGATGGGTCTGTAGTTTCTCAGGGAGTCAGGATCCAAAGAAGGCTTTTTAAGAAGGGGTTTCACAACAGCGGTTTTGAGAGGGGATGGTAATGAACCAGATGTTAGAGAAGAGTTGATAATCTCAGTCAGAGTAGGTAGAAGGTCGTCGAGAAACTCAAGAAAAAGTGGTGTTGGCAGGGAATCCAAAGGGCAGGAAGTAGGTCTTGATTTTTGAATGATGGATTTCAGTTCAGATTCAGTGACAGGATGAAACCGGTGGAAAGTGGATTTTACTGCTTGAGTTTTAAACTTTTGTTTCATCTGGGGTAAAACAGCTTGATCTAGGTCAGTGCGGATTGACTGCACTTTCTGAGAGAAATAGTCTCTGAATACAGTAGGCAAATCATGCAGGGGATAGGTATTTGGAAGAGGAGATGTTTTATCTCTACCTAATAGCTTATCACACACCCTAAACAAGGTCTTTTGGGTTTGAGCACCGGCTATCTCATTTAGGTGAAACATGGACTTAGCATTACTGACAATTTTGCCCACTGCCTTCTTTGCAATATTAAAAATCTGTTTGTTGATAGTGATCGGGTTTTTCAGCCATTGTCGTTCGGCCCAGCGCCGATGTTTCTTTGCGGCCTCAAGCTCTTCTTTTACGTCTAAGTACCAAGGCTCGAGTCTGTTTGCGCGCAGTTTTCGTTGGCGCAATGGTGCGTGTTTGTCTAGCAAAGATGACAGCGTGCTGTTTAGCATGTCGATTGACGGGCACTGCTGGGGACTGACTAGACTACAGAGGTCAGATCTAAAATCAGCGTGATTTATCGCACGTAGGTTACGGGATTTTGTAAGCACCGTGGAGTTAGTAGGAACAGTCAAGGACAATTTAGAAACGACACAATAATGATCAGAGGACAGAGATTCCGTAACATAAGATGAAGCTAACACATTGTCCGCTGGCCTAGAAATGACCCAATCCAAAATGTGACCACGTTTATGAGTTTTTTCATTGACAGATTGAGACAGATTGTACATGTCCAATAAGTTTTTCATTTTCACAGTGCGGTAATCATTGTCAGAGTCAAAATGTATGTTTATATCACCAAGAATGATCAAGTTTCCAGAGAGAGTGTTACAGTAATCTAGCAAAAGAGAAAATTCGTTCAGAAACATAGAGTGAGTCAGCTGGTTTTCCTGGGATGGCGGGGGACGGTATACACAGATGAAGTGTGTACAGTTTTGAGACTGCGTCAGTGAAACACGGACGGCCTCGAACGACGGATGCTGGAAGGGGAAGGAGGTGGAGCGTGCCAGGTGCTTATCAAGCAAATCGCGGTACACAACAGCTATTCCTCCACCGCGTGCTGGACGAGCGATGGACATAGATGAAAAGCCCATAGGCGTCAGATCTTTGAGTTGTGCTTCATCGCCTCTTTCCCGAAGCCAGGTCTCAGTAACAAATAACATATCAATGTCATTGTCAGCGATGAAGGTAGAGATCTCAGCCCTCTTCACGGCGTTGCGCTGGATGGACTGCGCGTTGAACAGTGCCACAAAGAGGTCGTGTTTTGGAGCACTAGGTATGGCATCAGGAATCAAAGGAATGTTAATGAGGTTGCAAGGGTTTGAGCCGGAGGAACGTTTGGTGGTGAAACAGGGATCAGAGTCAGGTAGGCAGGAAGAAGATTTCAGTGTAGAGTGGTCAGTGGCTGATGATGGTTTGTCAAGGGAGAAAGTGCCAGGACGGCCGATAACAGGGATCTTTCTCTGTTTCCTTCTCCCTCCCCTACACCCCGTACACGTGGAAGGTCTACACCAATGCGAAACCGTCGCAACTTCAAGTTGAGGGCGGGGTCAAGGGGTGCAGGTTTCACTGCCAGTAGCTCATCACGAGTGAAGGAGATGGGGGGTGAATGGGGATGGTGGCAGTTGAGAGGAGGTGGGTGGACGGTAGAGAGTGAGTGTGATTGCTCACACATTGCAGCGCTGTCAGTGGAGACGAGTGGGCAGAAGAGAGAGCGAGGTGGTACAGCAGCAAGCATGGGTGAAGCGTGAGAATGACCCTGAAACCGCACGCGCGGCACGCAGGCGAAACAAGATGGAGGACAGGCATGATTCTTCAACAGTACAGTATCCGTCAGTCGCGCCAAAAACAAAAACCACAAAAGTCGAAGATGCAGGGGAAGGGAGGCACAAAACAATGACCAGATAATAGTCCACATCATCACAAAACAGTTGGTATAACTTTCACCACAAACAAAGCACCACAACCACAATAATCCATTAAATAATAGTAGAGAGACAAAAACTCAGCCTGTCAGGCGAATGTAACTTATGATGAATGAATCATAAAAAAACTGGGCGTACGACAGACCTTGACTACGAGTGTAAGAAAAGAAAAATAAAAATGATGGGACTTGAAATAGCCAAACGGCTAATGTATTATGTCCCTATTACTAAACTAAACTAAACAATTACGCCGAGTCGTAGACTCGCCACTCGGTAAGCTGAGCTACAGCGACGATCCACGTGGGCGGCGCAGCAGAAGCGCGTTTGATTTTACAAAACACAAAGATAAGAATTTTGAAGTGATCCATAAGATACTTACTTTCATCTGTAGAACATTCTTGGACAGTTTGGTGGGACTGTCTGTCGTTTTATCGGCCATTTTTCGTTATACAGCATATGTACAGACGTTGCCGTCTGTGCCAACCCACATCAACCGGAAGTTTACCGAGTCGGCAATTTTTGTAACTTTAAGAAACGAAACTAAACAAGGGAAGTAAATCAAAAACTATTACGAGAAGCGTGGTCCGAAGGCACGGTAGTAGTGTGGAAATTATTATATCTGCTGTCATCTTTGTTTGAATTTGTGAATATCATTCTTTTTTGTCAATTTACACATACGTAAGCACGCATCCAGGTTTAATGGCAGACCCAAACGTGCTGCTAGTGAGTAGGTTGTAGCAAACCTCTAGTCTGCTGTCTAAATAGATCAGCTGCTCTAGTAGATCAATAGTAGACTTATGACTAGTTTATTAATTAATTAATAAGACTTATATCATATATGTACATGCTCATAATGATGAAAAAGCTGTTTGATGTGGGTGGTTTTGGTCTACTGCCGAAATTACCTCAAATTACTGGAATTACTCAAACTTTGGTCGATTTTATTCACTGCCTTTCAAAAATTTTATGCTTCAAGCTTAATATTAGACCTAATCTGTTGCATCAAAATGGTAGGCGAAGCTACTCTTAGTTATTGTAGAGCTTTTTTTTTTATGTTGCAGTTAATTTGATTTTTTCCTATTTCTTTTTCTTTCAGAGTAGTAGCCATACAAATACACACACAGGCACACACATTCATAAAACAAAACAAAACAACAACAACAACAAAAAACACACACACACAAACGTACACATATGCACACACACACACACACACACACACACACACACACACACACACACACACACACACACACACACACACAACTTTCCTATAATGTAGCAGTGTTTCTTTTTCAGAGATCTGCTGTACCAGTCTTCAAAACTATCACGAGGTACCAATGGACTGTCATCAACCAGATGATAAAAGCCTTGCCAACAGAATAGCAGAGCTTTGCTACAATCATTATGCCCAACTACCAAGGAAGGGAAAGCCACAGGAAGGCAAGGAATGGACGCTGTTGGCAGCTGTTATTCTTCAGACTGACTCAGGTTGGATAATAATTTAATATTGCAGTATTGTATGTTTAGTGTTATGTGGATATGGGTGTGTATATATATGAACGTATGTGTGTATATATATCTGTGTATGGGCATGTGGGTACATGCATGTATTTACTGTTATTTGTTATTTTCATCTCTTACATACTCTTTTATCTTGTATTTAGTCATTTACCTATTCATGCATATAGCTTACTTACTTACTGCTTACTTACTTACATACTTACTTATTTACTTACTAACTTATTCACTTACTTACATACCTATTTCCTGTTTTCTTTCCTTGGAAGTGAACGACAGACTGGTGGGTATATGATTAATTAAGAAAACATTATCTTCACCTAGTTGATGGACAGATAAGGTTTTGTGCATTGACTGGGGGTGGGGGTGGTGGTGGTGTCTTTCTGTTATGTGAAACGAGTTTATACAGAATAGCTAGTTGTGTTGTGATTCAGACCATAAGTTATTTATTTATTTACTTTGTATGTTCCTTTTTCTGAAGATAAGATACACAGATACGCATGTCATTTACTACATGTACCAAAGATTATTCCAGTGATAGCCTGATACAGTACCAGTATAACATATAGACTAGGTAAAACATAGGCTAGGTAGGGCCTCAGGACCTGGCCAGCTCATGGATTTATATGCAGGCTTAAGGCATTTGCCATGATCACCATACACATGGCACCTGTGACGTTAGTGCGAACTGGATCCTCTTCCAGGTTCTCTCTACTCCGACTGTCTCCCTACTCTCCTCCCATTCATCACTGACATCATCAACACTTCTCTTCAAACTGGAACTGTCCCAGATTCTTTCAAGTCTGCTATTGTTCACCCTCTCCTCAAGAAACACAATTTAGACCCAAATGAACTGAAAAATTACCGGCCTATCTCTAATCTCTCTTTCTTGTCAAAACTCCTCCTCAACCAGCTGAACTCTCACCTGTCTGCCAACAATCTCCTCAATCCTTTCCAGTCAGCCTACCGCCAGTGCCATAGCACTGAAACTGCCCTACTACACATTCTCAACAATCTCCTCCTTGCAACTGATACTGGCAAAGTCTCTCTCCTCACACTCCTTGATCTGTCTGCAGCCTTCGATACCATTGACCATGGTATTCTCCTTTCTAGACTTCATCATACTTTTGGCATCTCTGACATTGCTCTCTCCTTTTTCACTTCGTATTTATCAAACAGAAAACAAACTGTTCTCATCAATGGCACTTACTCTCAACCTGCATACCTGACCTGTGGTGTTCCACAAGGATCTGTCCTTGGCCCTGTTCTTTTCACTCTTTACACCTCCCCCCTGTCCACCATCATCAACTCCCACTCTATAAAACACCACTTCTATGCTGATGACCCCAACTTCAAGACAGTGACTCACCTGATAATATACAGCGCCTGTTGACTCGCACCACTGAGTGTTACTCAGACATTAAGAACTGGATGACGTTCAACAAACTTCAGCTTAATGACGACAAGACAGAAGCTATCCTCATTGGCACCCGTCAGAAACTTTCTCAGCTGCCTCCTCTTTCTCTCCCATTATGTAACACATCAGTCCCAATTTCTGATTCAGCTAAAAACCTTGGTGTCTGCATTGACTCTACCCTCTCCATGAACAACTTTGTTTCTCAAACTGCCAGATCTTGCTACTTTCACCTCCATCGTATAAGCTTGATCAGGAAGTATCTCTCTGTGGAAACAACTGCAAAACTCATTCTCTCCTTCATAATGTCTCGCATTGACTATTGCAATTCACTCCTGTCTGGTCTTCCTGCCTCCACCATTCACATCCTACAGCGCATTCAAAACAATGCTGTACGCCTTGTACTCAAAAAGAAAAAAGCTGACCACATATCTCCTCTCCTGGCACAACTTCACTGGCTCCCTGTATCAAAGCGCATACAGTACAAACTAGACACCATGTGCTACAAAAGCCTCAATAACGCAGCCCCCGATTACCTGTCAAGCCTACTTGAGATCTATGTTCCCTCACGTACCCTCCGCTCTGCCTCCGATCCTCTGACTTTTCGCTTTCCACGCACTAAGCTCAATACCTATGGTCCACGAGCCTTCTCTGTTTCTGGTCCACTCTCCTGGAACAAACTTCCTCTCTCAGTCCGTCAGCAACCTACTTTTGTCTCCTTCAAGTCCGCTCTCAAAACTCACCTTTTCTCCTCCGCATAAAATCCTAACCTCACTCAACCCCCCCCACCCCCCCCCCCCTCTGCAGCCTGTCTCCGCTCGGAGGGGAATCACATGGTTATAATATATAATTGTATATGCTATGCTCTCTATAATTTTCCATTGCTTTTATTCTTGCTTTTATTGCTTTTATTCTTTCTCCCCATTTATAGCCATGCTTGTGTGTGTGTGTGTGTGTGTGTGTGTGTGTGTGCGTGCGTGCGTGCGTGCGTGCGCGTGCGTGCGTGCGTGCGTGCTTGCGTGTGTGTCTGCTTCAGCGCTTAGATTTGATTTTATCAAGATTTTGCGCTATATAAATATTGTAATTATTATAATTATTATATGGAATTCGTTCCGAGCGCGGAGACATCGTCCTGAGAATCTGAAACTGAAACTAGTCTTAAAATACTTGCGTGTGGGTGATCTAGTTTCAATTCCCAGTCAATGCACACCATTCCTCAAGTTCTTTCTAGCGCATAGGGCTTATATGTAGGTTTATGGCTTATGCCACACTCATTTTATTTATTCTCCATCTCATGGCATCTGTGACATCAGAATGGAATTTATTCCAGACATGGATAACTAGAATGTCCTATTAACATAAGAAGTACAATTTTTGTCACAGCACTGTGAAACTTTACACACTCCTGGCCCAGTTATCCTGTGATATAATTTATGAAATTTCATGCAAATGTTGTGACACCATTTGATGTGATGTTATACTGGATATAATCATTTCAAGCATCATGGCCATGTTTAGCATTGAAGAAAGCATTCTTACGTCAAAAATGAATTTTTCTGGAAACAAACATGACAGTGTGTACAGGTGGAACTGAAGCTGTTTGGCAGACAATAATTCATAGGTGGGTGTCATTTTGTAAAGATGGACAAAATGATGTTAAAGCAAGCATATTCTTGGAAGGTCAGTTGAAGATACTGATGAAAAAAAAAATGTTCAAGAAGTTAAGAACATTTTGTAATGAAAAAGACAAAGAACTTGCGAAGAGATCACTTATGACATTGGTATTAGTCATGCAACACTTCCTGTGAATTTGATATTTAGTTTGGAATGAGATGTATTGCAGCAAGGAAGATCAAAAACAGACATGCATTTACTGTTGCAGAGATTCTGTCAGACAGGAAAAAAAAAATGAGAGTGACGCTTTTTTAATTTGGATAGTTGTGATCTTTGAAACCTAGATAGTTGTGATCTTTGAAACTAGGTGCTATGAACCAGTCTTAAAGAGACAATCATCAAAGTGGCATACTCCACGACATTCCAGTGTACTGTAGTGCAGTTAAAATCATTCAAGTGTTCCAGCACCTTCATCAGCAAACTGCCACTGACATTGATTCATAAAATGAAAATTTGTCACCAGTTTCAGCCCATATATTTTCATCAGCAGAGCTGATTCATCTTTCAGTGTCATAGTTTGTTTCATATGCTCCTCTTTCACACATGTCCAGGTCTGAAAGTGGTTTCCATGGGCACAGGATCCAAGTGTCTTGGACAGTCGAAGATGTCAGCAACAGGAGACATCGTGAATGACAGTCATGCTGAGATAGTTGCTCGCAGGTCATTTCTCTTGTGAGTAATACAGTGAGGGTTGTTTTTGTATGTAGCTTTTTTAATTTCCCTTTTAAAAAAAGGGGAAGGTATTTCATATCGACCAGAGAGATTGGTGTATGTGTGTTTTAGTGTGTGTGTGTGTGTGTGTGTGTGTGTGTGTGTGTGTGTGTGTGTGTGTGTGTGTGTGTGTGTGTGTGTGTGTGTGTCAAAAATGTTTGGACACAAGTTTCTCAATGTTTTATGGATGGGTCTTTATATTTGGGCCAAAGGTGTCTGGATTTGTGAAGAACCACAAGGGAGTAAGTTTAAAACATAAGGCACCAAAGTCTAGATCACATAGACCAAATGAAGTGCCTAAAATCAACAGTTTGCTTGAATACTGGCACTCACTGTCATTAAGTTTGCAGAGCTAATGATTTCTTTATAAATATGATTTAAAAAAAAAAAAAAAAAGCAGTGACAGAAATCTGCTTTAATTTTGTGTTGTTGAATTTTTAGTCTCCAGTTTCTTAGGTTTCAACAGAAGAAAACTGAAGCAAGATTCAGAGCAAGTTTTGGTGACAGTAAAAGGTTTTCCCAAAACAATGAAGTGGTAGGGGAATGAGGTGGTAGAGACCTGTTACTCTTGCAGCCAGCATTGTGAGGGCGGTACTCATCTCCTTTCTCTTCTTCATGTTCCCTTAACCCTTTGACTTCCGCATCCTATCCACCAACTGCAAAAACTTACCCCTTTGACTCCCTCACCTTAACCATCAGCTTCCTGCAGGAAGCTGGTGGATAGGGTGAGGGAAACAAAGGGTTAAGTGTTTGCTGGCATGATTGGCAATGCTGTATGCTGATGTAGAGGGTACAGGAGTCAAAGGGTTAATTTTGAAAAAAAAAAAAGAAGCAGTTACAGGTAGACTGGTGGCTGCACGCATGTGTAAAATCCCCTAAGCGTAATTGGCTCCTATGCAAACTTGTGTGGAGAGATTGGAAGGCATGTGCTCTATCTCTGCTCCATCCAAGCCTCAGTGAATATAATGTACGCACAATTTGCTCAACAAACAACAAGTTACACAGCTTCAGGGAAAGAAAATGGACTGAGGTTCTGTGAGTTGGTTTTTTGTTTCGACTTTTGTCAGAATCAGATGATAATGTACTTTCTCAAATTTCAATGTTCATGGTTCCTGTTTGCAGATACATGTATGAAGAGCTGCAGGCAGTGTATGAGGGCTCCAACAGTGAAGTGTTTACCTGCCCAACACCTGAGACTGACCACAGGTGTGTTCTGAGACCTGGAGTCCAGTTTCACTTCTTCACCAGTCATACACCCTGTAAGAGTCTGAAAACGGTCTGAAAATAGTGAACATGGAGTACAGCGTTACCAACAAAAGTGTGTGTGTGTGTGTGTGTGTGTGTGTGTGTGTGTGTGTGTGTGTGTGTGTGTGTGTGTGTGTGCTCTTTGGTTTTGTTTTGCAATGAGCTTTATCTTAATTAAAATCACATTTGATGTAGGCCTACTTGCTTGTGTGTGTGTTTATGAGCGGGTATGAATACTATGCAGTTGTGTCAGATTAATCACAGGTAAGTTTGAAATCAATTTTTAGTGTTGTTTAGTTGAAACAATCAGATAGTGCTTTCACATTACCCTGCAAGAAAAGCATTCCATGACACACACATAAGAGTAAATGGAGAATATTGACTGTGTGATCATTTCTTAAAATTGTATCACCATGCGGGTAACTGCATACTGTTTTGTGTTTTTGATTTTCTGGGGATTACTCATGTGTTAAGTGTTGCGTCAGAAATAAATGCCACATAAGAATGAAGCAAGCTGGTGCAGAGATGGAACACTTACCTTCTGATCTTCCTTCAGGAGTTTGCATACATGTAGATCATGGCTGAGGAATTTTTATATGTATGTGCATCCTCCAGTCTACTCGACTCATAAAGGGGTACCCGACTTTCTTCAAAGTTAGGAAAGGTAACATAGTGAAAGAGGAGAGATGAACACTACCTTCATAATGCTGGCCAAAAAAAAAAAATGTAGGTCTCGACTATTTTACTCCCTTATCTATCTTTCCAATGCAGTAAGAATAGTTATGTTGCTTTGATGTTCTTGTTAGTGTCAGTATCTTGTGATGCCTGCAGTCAGGGTGTGCAGTCAGATTGACTGAAACCATCATGAAAACTGAAAGTGCTTACTGTAACAGTGAGTTCATTAGCAGTCACCAGGAAGTAAGAATCAGTGGGAGAAATATGCTGAAGAAGAGGTAATCCTACTCTACTGTAGTGATCTGTCTGGAAAACGTATTCACAAATGCAATTAAGATGATAATGTGGTCACTGAATGTAATGCTTGTATGTGCTGTTTTGCTTCCTTCCTAATCTTTCTCATTATCTCATGATTTTCATTCCTTAATGTTTCAGGTGGGGATGCTTCCATATTTCCAAGAGAAGAGACAGTAGAGGTTCAAGACAGTCAGCTACCTGAACTAAGACAAGAATTTAAAGAAAGCAGAGCTGGACAGAAGAGGATGAATCACTTTGAAGACGTTGGCCAGGAGGCTAAAGCGGCAAGATTGGATGATGGCAATAGTAGTAACAGTGTTGTTGATAGTGGTAAAAGACGTAATGGCAGCAGTTGTGACCTTGTTCTTGGGAGCACTAAGAGACCTTTGAAGGATGAGGACATGTCAAACTCATCGACACTATGTGGAATTAATTGTAATGATGAAGTTGTGAGTGATAAAAGAACTTCGAATGAAGAGGACATTATTTCAAATGCTTCAAAACCACAGAATGATAGTTGTGACTTTGTTACTGACAGTGATAAAAGACTTCAGGGTGAAGGGGAGTGTGACCCATACCACTCAGCAAACACCACTTTCACAAGTATACATAGTGATATTAATAAGCAGTGTAGCTGGAAGGGATTGGATGTTCAAAATATTCACCAGAGTAACATAAAAAAATCAGGTGATGGGGAAAATCTCAGGGACACGAAAAACATTTGTCACGGAAACACTGAAATATCAGGTTATGTAGAAAATGGTAAGAACACCAAAGATATGTCAGATTCTGGGCATACCCAGAATGATGAGAGAAACTTTAGCTTTGAAGTTGTGAGTGGAACTGAACCAGTGGATGGTTTTTTTGGAGAGAATGCGGAGCAGATGGAAATGAAAGACACACGTGTAAAAGAAAAGACATCAGTGGCCACAGATATCCACAGAACTGGAGCCAAATGTGTGCCAGGGGGTGATCAGGATCCTCATGAAGCAGGCGTCCATTATCACACAGTGGGAGCTTTACGAATCAAACCTGGGAGAGGGGAGAGAACCATATCCATGTCATGCAGTGACAAGATGGCACGCTGGAACGTGCTGGGATGTCAGGGAGCACTGCTGTCACACTTTCTGAAGTCTCCTGTCTACTTCACTTCCGCCATTGTGGGAAAGTAAGATTTTTTGTTTTTCAGCTTTTGTTTTTCAGTCTTTTTCTTTCTTTATAGGAAGCTATAGTTCCCTACCAGCTAGTGAACTAAAAAAAAATACTATGGTGACTTAATTAGTTAATATACACATTGTAAGAAGTCATTTCCATCCTTGTAAGCAAAATAAGACAGTTGTTTACTTATCTGCAGTCTCTAAAGCATGACTGCTGTGTAGAGATCAAAAAAAACTTTTTATCTTGACATGTATCACTTTACACACATTATAAGCATAGAACCAACTTTATAATTGTAATGTTACTTTATCATACCAGTGTAGCTAATACAATAGTAATACATTTATTGTACAGTAGAAACGCTGAGAATAACCTCTTACATACATATATCCACATAATTTTTCTAACATCTTACCCTTCATATCAATTTGTATAACTGAATAACACTTTCATCAGTCAAATGTTATATTACAGTTCAAGTAACCTTTTGTACTCATCATAAAGAAAATGACTGCCAGAGTCTGCATTATTAAGCAAATTAACTATAGGTACATATCCTCAGATCTAACAGACAGCCGTATATCAAATGTTGTATTACAGTTCAAATAACGCGTTGTACTCATCATAAAGAAGACTGTCAGAGTCTACGTTAAGCAGATTAGCTATAGGTACATATCCTCAGATCTACCAAACATGTATACTAGTAAGCAAAATGAAACTTTTACTTGACAGATGTTAGGGTCTGGTCTTAAAGAATACTCATAACAAAACAGAAACCTTTGATGGTTAAAGAAAAAAGAAGAAAATGTTGGGGGTTGGGGGACAAGCCTAGGTAAACCTGTAACACTCTGTTAGTGATTAGTCCTTCACAGTGAAGGTTCAAGTATGCTTCCAAAGTAGATGATGATAAACCTGATGTATTACATTTTTTTAAAATTCACATTGCATTTGTTGTAAATGTGTATGTCTCTCTACATTCTACACATTTTAGCTCCCCCACCCCACCCCCAAATTAATGCATACAAATTTGCTTTTGCCTTATTAATTAACTCTTTGTATGATTGTAAGTGTTTCCCTTAGAAGTAGCAGTATCTTTTCAAAACTTTGCATTGTAAAGACCAATCTCTTTGTAATGTTTTAAGGGATATTAACTTGAGTTCCCACTGTTGATATGGAATGTTCAAAGAGAAGGAGTTGTAAAGGGAAGGAAAAAGAAAGATAATGATTGAAAAATCTCCTTTTGTTCGCTGTCTACACGAGCTGACCATTCTGGTATGAGTATGGTTGTATTATTTCCTGTTCCTACAGGCTGCCATGGGGCCTGGTGGTCAGTGGAGTTGTGCTTGTCCACACTGTTTCACTACAGAGGTGACATCGCTGCAGTGCAGTATGTGTTCAGCTTTTTGTTCCTCTTGACTACAAGGACTGGTTCTTTATGGTGTCAGTTTGAACTTGGGGTTCATTAGGTTATTTTGCTGGTGTGGCCAGCGCAGAGCCTTGTCAGGATCACCTACTGCTGTCTAGACAGAAGATTCGAATGAATGTCCTGGCTTGATAATACTCCTTATCTTCCTGTAGTTGAGGATTCTTCCCGCTTTCATCAAAGGTGACTTTGGCATTTATAACAAAGTAATAATGGTTATCTGCATAACTTGTTTCGTATAGTCTTTATCAGTTTATGTCTGTCATGGAGGTTGCAGGCATAATAATGTGTACACATCTGTCCTAAACAGACAGTTTTAACTAATTTCCAGATCACACAGTGGCTGAAAATGTTTGGTACTTTATGAAAAACTGTAGAAGAAAGATTTCTGGCTATGGTAAACCTATCATAAATTTATTTAAAAATGCCTTTTCTTAAGTGTGTGGGTACGTGTTGTTTGGCTAGAATGGAAAAGGTGAGGTTAGGTATTCATGGCACAGTAAAATCTTGTTTAACATACAGTAAACATTGATTAAGTCTCACATTTTGAACAAGCAGACAAAGACAGTTGTGAAAGGCAAGGTTTTCATATAACCCCAGTGGGCATTGGAGGGGGTGGCAGCATTATGAGGCAGCATTTCCTCTTGCTCAGTGCTCAACCCTTCCCTATCATAATACTATTAATAGTGTAGGTATCCGTTTATAGCTGGACTGACTAGATGAGCAAGTGCACATTGACAAACCTAGTCACATACAAGACAAACACAAATAAACAGAGTGATGTAAAGTACAACTTGAATGCTCTTTCAGATGCCCATTTAATGAGGATGCCATGCAGCGTGCTGTGTACAGAAGAATATCAGAGATGGAGGATGGTGGGAACAGTTCATACACAGCACATCATCCTCATCTGGCCCAGTCATCATTGCAGTTTTGTCACAGCTGTGCTGCCATAGAAACACAGTCAGCCGGAGCCTGCAGCATTGGGCCATCTGGCAGTTGTGAGTTTTAACTCATTTATTTGTTAATGTATTTACTGATTGATGGAACAGAGTGAGACTCTTTACAATCTGCCCAAATTTTTCTGTGGAGGATTTTTGGCCTCCTCTTGTGGCCCGCTCTCACAAATACATGCGTAAGTCACTTGTAGCAAACTGAGATACAGTCTCAGAAAGGTGGAAAAGTTCTCATCATCATTATCATCAGGTGCCCTGCCGCATGGTGTTGGCGACCATGGACTTCCAACCATCTCTCTCTCTCGTTGCCCCTAGCATCTCTCCCACCCTCTTCATCCCCAGCCACTCTGCAAGTCCGTCCAGCATTCTCTCCCTGGGTCTACCCGGTGCTCTCTTTCCTTCCAGCCTTCCCATTGTGACCAGGTGCTCCAAATCCCCCTTCCTCATAAAATGGAAAAGTTCTATTCCCATGAAATTGAGATTTTAGTTGCAGCGTCTTCTTTGGGACTCTCAGCGTATATTAGCTATGCGATATGTTTCTCAGTGAAGTTCACCCTAAAAAAAAAAGCATTCAAATGAAGTAATTTGAGATACTCTTTGGCCATGCTTTGTTAAAAATTACCTGCAGTGGGCAGTTTTCATACTATCGCCATAACTCCACCTGTACAAAACACCAATGTTTCTCCCCTGTTTTCCCAAAACAAGGAATAAGTATGACATTTCAGTTGGCCATTACTGTAAGGGTTTTTGTCCAGGAGACTTTACTTAATATCACTGGAAAAGAAATGCCGCGCATTTTCCAATGATACCAGCAACTTGATACTGTCAAACGGATTTTTGTCTCCCTCTGAACAGGTGACAAATGGTTTGCTGTGTGACTGGTGTTTCGTTCCTGATGGCCATATTTGACTACAGCCAGCCATGTTGCGAACTGGTCTGAAATATGTCTTGGAAGGAGATAAAACATTTATCAGAGAAAAACTGAGGCAGAATCTGTTAGCATGTTTTGTTTAATTGCTGTGACAGAATCAGGTACTGATCTACAGATATTCTCAAACTGTGTTCTGATGGATGCATGTATGTATATGTAGGCCCTATGTATGTATGTATGTATAAAATATATGTATGTATGTATATGTATACATGTATGTATGGATGGATGTATGGATGGATATATGTGTGTATGTATGTATGTGTGTATGTATGTATGTATGTATGTATGTATGTATGTATGTATGTATGTATGAAAATAGCACAATGCAGTAATGGTTTGTTATTGTTAAAACAATTTATTATTATTTTGTTTGATCTGTTTATTTATTAGGACTGTTGTATTGTTGCATCTACCAGTTCAAAAAGCTCAGGATATTTGATTTGTAGATTTGTTTTGAATGGTTTTGTTGTTTGTTCACTTTGTTTGAACTGTTTTTATTTGCAGCTGGAAGATGTTATACACCATGCATTGTTTTTAAAAATGTTTCAGCAAAGAATTTGACAAATCCAATATAGTTGTTCCTGTAACTGTCACACATGTGGATGCTACAGTGGGCATGATGATTAGTCTGTTTTTTCCCCCATGGCATGTCAAGTACATGTTATGGTAGCAATACAGCAACACAGCCAGCTGTTCTGGTTTAGATGCCATGGCATATATTTCATATTAAGTTAGACGTGTGGAAGTGGTAATGCTGTACCTACCAGATGATGATGTACACTTTCTCCAAATAATTGCTTTAGATTAAAATTTAACTGTGCTTCAGTCATAGTGATAATCAAAAGCTTACTGTACTGCACATGAGGGTACATCTTAGCAGTGGTAATTGTATGAATAATTGTTTGCATTAAATTTCAGTCACCATCATCATTATGTACCCTGCCGAATGGCTTTAGCAAACATGGCCCTCCATACGAATCTATCCCTTGTCACTGCAAGTACATCTCCCACCTCTCTGTCCTCAGCCACTCTGCAAGTCCATCCAGTATTTTCTCCCTGGGTCTATCTGGTGCTCTCTTTCCTCCAGCTTTCTTGCATAAATTTTAGTGCAAGCTTTGTAAAACAGTGTGTTGCCTTGGCCAATGGAAGACAAGAAAAATCTGAGTATGAGTTTGGTGGAATGAGTATTTAACAGCAAGAATAAGCTTTAACAATTGATAAATAGCAGACTGAATACTGAATTGAAGTGACTTTGTGGCTGTGCCAGTAAAACCAGTACACAAAGTGACTGCTTAGCACCCTCATGATCTGAATAGAATAGTACACATTTGTCAAAACTGCATTCCAGAAGAAAACAGCTTTCAGTAAAAGACAGAAGACTGTCATTATAAACTCAGTGCTTACTTTTTGTGCTAGTGTTATGTTTATTTTGTTCTCCCTCCATGTTTTATCGTCTTACTAAATATTGAGAATTTGAAATGAAACTAGTCTCCCCACCCCCCTTTTTTTATCATGTCTTACTAAATACAGAGAATTTGAAGTGAAACTACGTTTTCCTTTTTTTTTTCTCTTGTAAATGAGTGTTGTGAATTTGAAGTGAAGATAGATTTAAAACAATGATGAGTGTTATTTTTTAAGTTAACACAAGCCAACCTCCCAGTTTATATATTTTTTCTCTCTTGCTTATCTTGATATTGTATGCATCATGTCAAACTGAAGTTAACAATGTTATTGCACTAATATTTAATTTCATCTAATTTTCTACATTAGAAATAAAGACTGTGTGGGGGGGAGGGGGGGGGGGGAAGAAAGAAAATCAAGTTTCAGTTTCAGTTTCTCAAGATGACGTCTTCGTGCACAGACTGAATTCCATATACTCCAACATCACAGGTGCCATGTGCTGGAGAAGATCTGGAATTAATACGGCACAAGCCTTAAGCCTGCACATAAACCCATGAGTTGGCCAGGTCCTGAGGCCCTACCTAGATAGTTCCATAACTCTTGGGTCGGAAAACTGAGATAATTCTCCTCCCCCCCTCACCCACTTGTAGGCCTACCTGATGCTCGTGGGCTGGTTGGTAGAGCCATGGCCTCAAGATCTACTATCTTGAGTTCAATCCCAGCCGCAACGTTAAAATCTGGCCCGTTCACTGCCCTTCTTAATGCGTTTCCATCATTTTGGTGGTATCAGCTTAGTGTTTGATAGGTCCTTTCTCCCCTTTCCCTGTTTCAAGACTTAACAGCGCACAGGGTTTTGTACAGGCTCAAGAAATCTGTCAGATAATTGCTGGTAGATTTAGGTGAAGTGCATGTGGAGTTGCTCAAGCACGGTGAATCCCTCTTGAAATTTAAAACAAAAACAAAAAAAGAAAAATGAAAAAACAAACAAAAAACAATTGATGCTCACTTGCAGTGCACCCATATGACTGTCTCATTTATCGAATAGCTCAACTGATTTAAGCACAAAGGTACTTTTTATTCTGTTTAACTTC
Organism: Monoplex corrugatus; assembly: GCA_030674185.1. Taxonomy (NCBI): domain Eukaryota; kingdom Metazoa; phylum Mollusca; class Gastropoda; order Littorinimorpha; family Ranellidae; genus Monoplex; species Monoplex corrugatus. The sequence continues at coordinate 43,607,697 of JAPXFY010000014.1, read as the reverse complement.
ACTTTTATTGTATGAAATTGATGGCCTGCCCCACGGAGTTCACGGTATCACGCAAGGATGTGATCCAAAAGAGTTGCTCTCACTTGCACCACTCATCTTTCAAACAACTGGCACAGGTTCCCTTGCTTCTTGCCCACAATCTTACAACAAACACATGTTCACAACACTATGTAATCATTTACTAGTCTTAACCAACCAGGCTATAAAAGCAACACACAAAAGAAAATGTCATTATAGATTCAGAAGAAAAATTGGTAGAATACATGCATAATTTAATGCTGAACATTAAAATGTCTAATAGGCATTTCTTGTGTATAAAATCAGTTTATATACCAGTTCAGCTATCTGAGATAGTGTCTGGACACATATATTTGTTCACACTTCTACCATTTGCCCATCAGTCACATAGACAATGAGTAAAGAAAAAGTAAACAAGCTATTTCATGGCTTTCACAGATCAACATCACAACAATTTTGGAGTGGGGACTGGTCACAGTTCTGCACTGGTTGACAGTTTAGTTCAAACAGTTTATTCCCCCTGCATCTTACAAGATAAAAAATCAATTCAGATTCTGTACAAGTAACCTTTATACAACATTGAAAAGCAGGAAAAATTTACACACGAGTATTAACTTTTGATTATGTTGTGATGTACATTGTGTATGTGGACTGTCCCCAGCTATCGTGTGGTACCAGCAAGGGAGGCAAGGCAGACATGAAGTGATTGTCAATGGCAAACAGCAAGGCTTCACCAAGAAAAACCGTCACAGGCCTGAGGCCAGGTGGGTTCTTGCTTCTCTATGTGACTTCACGCTTATAAAAACAACTGAGAAATCAGTGTCCACTGATAAGCATTCTTTTGTTTGTTTGTTTGTTTCTGAAAGAAAAAGTTTGTATTAAAATGAATGCACATGGATACATGTACACATGCAGACATGCATGTGCACACATAAACCAAATCAGCAGACAAACAAAACCAGCCTCACAATAACATGACCTTGCTTTTATGTGATTCTTTTCATTTCTATATATGGAAACCGAAGTGAGGTCCTTTTTTTAACATGTGAATATTTCAAGCCTGAAGTTTACTGCTTTATGTTGTTGATGTCACCCTTGATAGAAAGAGAATGGGCATTTTTTCGAGTGATATTATATTTCACCTCAGAAGGGAAAAAGTGATTGTCAACCAAATCCTGTAATCATTTCCAGCTTAACAGAAAGCAGTGCAAACCTGTCTTTATTTTAGATTGATTTGAAAGACGGGGTGGAACTGGTGTATGAAGTTAATAATAATAAATCATTTTTGTTATGTATAGGGCTATTAATCAAATCTGTTTGGACTTACTGCAATAATTCTTGTGTAGCGCTGTCCTTCATTCGCTTCTGGACTCCCAGCCCATTACATATTTTATGAGGCACAGAGTATATTGCATACAAAGGCACTGCTGTATCGCACATCTACAGACACATCTAATAACACAAATTCATAAAAGTGCACAGGTGAATATGAACTGACAATACGTATTAATGCATGGTTCAGGCTCATACCGCTTATAGCCTAGTTGACAACATGAGCCATATCAGGGCTAACACAACATTAAAAACGATACCAACAGGTTAAAATAAAAAAAAAGACAACATTTAAAACTTCATGGTCACCCTTATACTTGCAAATCTAAATTATATGTAAAGAAAAACATACTCATACGTAAAATCATATATCTATTCACACATATGCATATACCTGTGGCCATATAAGTATACATGATTACACAACAGCACATGGTGGGCACTTACAAGTACATCCAATTTTTGTGAGTGACTGAAAAATTTATGTTACTGTATTTTCAGGAGCTGCATTTGTAGCATAAAGATTTTGGCTAAATTCAAGCAACTTGTCTCCACGATTCCTCACAATGAGAGACCACTGTCACTGCAGTAAGTTTTGTACTAAATTGAAAATTTCAGTGTGTGTGTGTGTGTGTGTGTGTGTGTGTGTGTGTGTGTGTGTGTGTGTGTGTGTATGTGTGTGTGTCTGTGTGTGTGTGTGTGTGTGTGTGTGTGTGTGTGTGTGTGTGTGTGTGTGTGTGTGTGTGTGTGTGTGTGTTGCATATGCACATGTGGATACAGAATGCTCTGCAAACTTATAATATTCTTACTTAACAATTTTCAGTAATACGTATGGTTTGTATTAGCATGTCTTTCATAAGAATTGATTTTTTACCTTTTCATTTTGCAAGTTGAATTGAAAGAAGTGTTACTTTCTTCTGTTTTCAGAACAGGTGTGCTTGTGCAAGTTTGTGTGTGTGTGTGTGTGTGCTTGTGCAAGTTTGTGTGTGTGTGTGTGTGTGTTTGTGTGTGTGTGTGTGTGTTTTATTTGATGTTGCTGCTGTTCCTGTGAACATGCAATCCAAAACAAGTGTGACTGCCTGCTTTCAAGCAAACAGGAACTAGAAAAAAACATGAAAAAAGAATAAGAACCTGTATTTAATACAACAAGACAAGACAGGTGCAAATTTTCATCAACTGGCCTTTGTCAAGCGTAAAATCACAAACAAACACCAGATACAAAAATTTGGAGAGAAAGACTGAAACTTCCCTGCTGCTCTGTCCAGTATGAGAAACAAAAATTTCTTTGCACGTTTCTTTATGCAAGTGATGTGGGGTTGTTGTTGATTTGCTTCATGCAGTTGGGTGCTCTGTTTTACAATGATATACTTTCTGTGATTTTAAATATGCTTAAATTCCACAACATTATGTGAACATGCACGTGATGTTTTTGTCACATTTAATAGGATTATTAATTGATGATTGACTGAGACTCTTTGAAAATGTGCTGGGTCCCTCTGGTAAAGATAGACAGCTAGGATCACATTAACCCTTTGACTCCCCGCACCCTGTCCATGAGCATCCTGCACTGCCATCCATGCTACAAAGCAGACACTTAACCCTTTTATTCCCTCACCCTGTCCACCAGTTTCCTGCAGGAAGCTGGTGGATAGGGTGTAGGAATCAAAGGGTTAAGTTCTTGCAGCTGGTGGATAGGGTGCAGGAGTCAAAAGGTTTAACTAGGTCCCTGTACATTTAACAGAATAATTATGACGGCATTAACTGTCAAATCACAGAAAGTATATCATTGTAAAACAGAGCACCCAAGTGTATGAAAAAAAACAACAACCCCACATCACTCACATAAAGAAATGTGCAAAGAAATATACTTAAATTCCACAACATCATTAAAAACCAGATGTTTTAAATCACCATTCAGTCAGTTTCCTGACATGTTGATAGACATGTACAATAATACATGCTTGAAAGGTGGGATTGAAAGTCTCCAGGAAGAATGCAGTGCTGGCCACAGGATGTTTCTGTTGGTGGCAGAAAGCCATCTCATTTTCAGGAAATAAGTAGTCATTGGAATGTTTCTGTTGGTGACAGAAAGCCATCTCATTTTCAGGAAATAAGTAGTCATTGGAATGTTTCTGTTGGTGACAGAAAGCCATCTCATTTTCAGGAAATAAGTAGTCAGCAATATGGTTCTGTTGGTGGCAGAAGGCCATCTTAATTTTAGTAGATAAATAGTTATCAGAATATTTCCATTGGTGGCAGAAAGCCATCTTAATTTCAGCAGATAAGTTATCATTGGAATGTTTCTGTTGGTAACAGAAAGCCACCTTATTTTCAGGAAATAAGTAGTCATTGGAATAATTCTGTTGGTGACAGAAAGCCATCTCATTTTCAGCAAATAAGTAGTCATTGAAATGTTTCTGTTGGTGATGGAAAGCCATCTTATTTTCAGGAAATAAGTAGTCATTGGAATGTTTCTGTTGGTGACAGAAAGCCATCTCATTTTCAGCAAATAAGTAGTCAGCAATATGGTGTTGGTGCCAGAAAGCCATCTTAATTTCAGTAGATAAGTAGTTATCAGAATATTTCTACTGGTGGCAGAAAGCCATCTTAATTTCCAGCAAATAAGTTGTCATCAGAATGTTTCTGTCGGTGACAGAAAGCCATCCTATTTTTAGCAGATATGTAGTCATCAGAATGTTTCTGTCAGTGGCAGAAAGTCATCTTATTTTCAGCAATATAAGTAGTCATCAGAATGTTTCTGTCAGTGGCAGAAAGTCATCTTATTTTCAGCAATATAAGTAGTCATCAGAATGTTTCTGTTGATGATCTCACTTTCAGCAGATACGCTCGTAAGTTGTCATCAGAATGATTCTGTTGATGGCAGAAAGCCACGTTATTTTCAGCAGATAAGTAGTCATCAGAATGTTTCTGTTGATGGCAGAAAGTCATCTTATTTTCAGTATATAAATAATCATCAGACTTAGAGACCTGGTTGGTGTAGAGGTAGAGCTCCTGTCTTCATTCAGTCTAACTGCACAGGTTTGAGTCTGGCTGGAGAAAAACTGTGGCCTCCAGTCCACCCAGCTGCAGTGGGTACCTGCCCCTGTTCAGAGCTGGGGAGGGTAAAACATGAGAGGAGATGAATACCACCCTAATAACACTGGTCCCAAGAAAAGCTGAGACCTCTGCTACTTCACTTCCCTGTAACCACAGTGTTAGGAGACAACCTGTACTTTACTCATCTGCAATTAAACAACTAGCAAAGCCAGAACAAGATTGTGGCAGCCGAGATGTGGTTTCTGAGAAGAATGTTGAGAGTTCCATGGACACAAAGAAAACAAACGAGACAGTCTTGATGGAGGCAGACACAAGAAGATCATTCATAAGATTAGGAAAAGACAGGCAACATTTATAGGCCATTTTATGAGGAAAGAGGAATAGGAGCACCTGGTCACAACAGGAAAGGTGGAGGGAAAGACAGCACCAGGTAGACCCAGGGAAAAAATATTGGATGGACTTGCAGAGTGGCTGAAGACAGAGAGGGCGGGAGATGTGCTTGCAGCAACAAGGGATAGAAACATATGAAAAGCCTTGATCGCCAACGCCATGTGGCAAGGCATTGATGATGATGCTGAATTAAACAACATCACTGTGCATGAAACCTCTAGTTCACCCACACGGGAAGGGGTACCGACCCTGTTTAGGGTAAAGAAATGCAAAACAGTGAGGGAGAGGTTTGGAAGAATGCTGACCTGAAAGTAGTGAGGTCTCTTTGACCTAATTTTTACTGTGAAGAATAAAAGATCACAGTATGTATGCTCAAAAGTAAATCACTGCAGCTCCATGCTTTTCCCCATCAGTTTTGTTTAATTTGTAATAACTTCAGTCAGTAGAGTCACATGGATAGGATACACGCATATTTCAGATACTCATGTGCTTACATGTTTCAGAGCCTTGTGCACAACAGAAGATATAGAGGCATTAACATACAGGCAGTGCAAGATGGTATCCACAGACTATCAAACAGCCTGGCATCGTTTGCGACAGACATCCCTCAGCACATGGGTTCAGAAGTCATCTGAGCAATACTACCAGTTTTCTTAATCAAGACTGGTGTACTTGGTCCTCCTCTTTTCTGTGCATATAAGTATGTACATATTCTTTTTTTTTTGCTGTTCCAACTTCTGAGCCGTCCCTGTGGCATCAGCCTCGCATATTCTGGTTCTTCAGCACTAGCAATCCACATGTTGATGTCCCAGCGCAAAGATGCCCATGGGAACAAGAGATGTCAAGCTGCCATGGGGCCACTTACAAGAGGATACTCTGTACAAGTGCTGGGTCACTTCGATGGAATCCAAAAGTGCCTGTTCTGATCAAACTTCCTAAAGTCACAGCCTTCTAAGCCCCCTGCTAATGGCAAACCTCCTGTAATTCTTATGTTTACTATTAATACATTTTTCTTTTATATTTCATATAAATAATCTGTATTGTACCTGATTCTACCTCATTCGATGAATAAAGTGTTCTCTCAAGAACCAGCTTCAATTTCTGTGGTGAATTTGTGGTTTCATTGCAATACCTTCCTGAGCATAATTGTGAACGTAACCATTTAAAGACTTGACAAAGTGTCGCAGAATAAAATGTAACAAGTATGTTTAGTTAAAGCAAGCTATGAACAAAAACAGACAGGCCGTAAATTTCACTGACTCAAGCAAATAAACATACAAAACTCAATACAGTGAGGCAAAGCCATGCACATGCATCTTTCAGTTCCATGCATTACAATGAAAATTTATAGGTTGTCACATTCATAGACATTCACCCTTGATTGTTCTCTTTGTGTAATACAACAATGTCTGGTTTACTTTTCCTCAGTTGTTAATCTTCTGTTTGACCTAATACAGTACAAACCTCCAAAGTGTGTACACTTACTTACACAACCCCACTATAATACATAATTATACATGTGATAAATTATACAGACAACAATGTTGAGTCCTATATTTTTCATTTCATATTGCTTATAGTCCAGCCGACTATTAGAGCCATATCAGGGCTAACATCACATCCAAAAAAAAAAAAGGACAACCCATTAAGATAAAAGACAACAGTTAAAAACCATGCTCACCATTAGAGTCCTATAATACATAATTATGCATGTGATATTTATATATATAATTACGACATATAATTATACAGACAATAATGTTGAGTCCTATACAATTATGCACACACACAGACACAAACACATCTACACCTCCACCACCAACAGCGACAACAGTTTCAGTTTCTTAAGATGAAGTCTCTGCACTCAAAGTGAGTTCCATATGCACTGATGCCATGTGATGGAAAAGATCCAAAATTACTTGTGTAATTCTTGTGTTATATATGCTACAATTTTTCAAATAAACCATCTGTAATTTACCAGATTCTTCCTTATTTGATAATAATAATCTTTTGTTTGTTTTGATCTGCATTTAAGAAAACTGTCTGTGATGGGGAGATCAATCTATACCCTGATATAAGATGCACAAAATATTAGAAAATTTCTAGACTGTCATACAAAACTTACAGATCTGACACATTGGTCCAGAGAGAGATCAAATGCAAACAATGGGGAATAAGGGTATAAGACAGATGAGAAATCATCTACCGAAATTTTTTCATGAAGAAACTGACCATTCGTGACCATCATTATGGGTTGTTTATAAGCACAGACTTTGGTAAATACACATCCATAAACATCTGACATGTTTTAGATACACCTTGCCAGCCAGCCAATCCTGATTCCTTTCCCCCTTCTGTTCAATTTTTCCATCCAAAAAAAAAAAAAAGTGAAATCTGAACAAAGTCACTGAATCTGGAGACAAGAGAGGTCCTGCTTGATCTTTGCCAGTTGTTCTTTATCCACAGTGACTGAGGATGCGGTGGTTTTTGGTCTTCCTTCTCATCCAAATGATCTAAGCCATCCACACAGCGCTGCATTGTCCGCCTCAGTTTGTTGGCATGATCAAGGATAGGCAGTTCACGATTACGCCTTAACATCTGCTTGTGTAAGGTCAGTTTTCCACGTTCGTTCAGCACTGACTTCTTCTCCTCCATCAGACAGCTCTTTTCAGTGAAGTATTTTTCATGCACTTGCTTTCTCAGATGAACCTGGCACGCCTGGATGGCCTTTGTCAGACGGTTACATTCCTCATCAACATGAGCCACTGCCGTCGTCTCTGTACATTCAATATGGACAAGGTGTTGCTCCAACTGAGACAGTTTCTGCATCAACTTTGTTTCTGCTGCACACAATGTCTCAGTTAAATCTGCAATCAGCTTTTGGTTCTCCTCTTTCTGCTCTTCTAGGTACCTGAGCTCAGCACATTTCCGATGATCGGTCCTTGCACAGGGAAGGCAGATGGGAATGTTGTGTGTCTGACAAAACAGTTCAGAAGGGATGCTACTATGGACTGCACAAGTCACAGTACGATTGGCAGCCAGCTGTTCAGGTGTCAGAGTATCCAAGGCTTCCAAGTTATGGTGACTTGTTGCTGATAGCTTCTCATGAACAGATGTGCATGAACTGCAAAGCATGTCTCCACACGTCAGACACAAAGAAACTGCGGCAACATTCACGCATACTCTGCATGCATGCTGCTTTGAAAGTACACTGGCTGCCTCAATTACAGTCATCATGTAATGATCAGTAAAGAAACTATCAGCAATGTCTTCAAGTTTCATTTCTTTTATCTCTGTTTGAGTCACAACCTGCTGCCTACAAAGAGGGCAGTTAGCCTCGCGCTGAGTCTTCATCCAAGAAATTAGGCAATGACGACACAACAGATGTCCACATGGAAGGACTTTAGGTTCAGTGAAATCTTCATGACAGACAGAACATTCTCTCTCAGTAGGAATAAAGTCAGCCACTGCAGCTGAATCACTCTGAACTTCCATGTCACCAACAGACAGCATTCCAATACTACTATTATCAGTATCTGTTTCTGATACCGATATTGCCTGAACATTGTGCTTATCAGGTTTGGTATTAGGAGCACTACATTTAGCTGGTAGTGATGCCAGTCCTATTGTCTTATATTCACTGTCCGTGACAGTCTTGTCCAGGGAAGACTTTCCAGGGTCACCATCTCTTGGAACATGAACCTTGGCGTCATTGTCTTGTGGAATCTGTTTCTGTGGGCAAGTGTCCGGTGATGAAATTCTTGCAGTGTTTTTACTTGAAGCTACTTGTGGACGTTGTGATGATTCACCTGGCACACTCATGCTGTCACAAACTGAAAGGAGACAAATCTCAAACGTATCATGACTTATTCACGGGCTTTGATTGGCATCTATATTAGCAATATCGTTATATACTATGCCCTCAAAGCATCTGTCATTCTGTGACATTAGCAATATCGTCATATACTATGTTCTCAAACAGAATGTGCACACCTGTGGTGTATTAAAAAAAAAAAAGGAAAAAAATACAAACGTACAAACTGAATTTACTTTGTCTGTGTGCTTGTACTGGGAAGTATCACTGGAAGATGAAATTGGTGGTCTGCAGCTCAACAGGAAGTCTGGCATAGAGTCATGTTGAAGATATGGAGTGTGTTGTCTGCCAATCTGTCTGTTGTGTTGCTATGGTCATATTCTAGCTCTAAAGCCTAAGCATCTGCTCTTGTAGGCTTGAAGGGCTGGCTGGTTGACTGGCATATCCTGGTCAGGTAGCCAAACCACTTGATCTACTGGCATATGACGAAATGGTGACAGGTGCTGTTTTCACCATCTTCTGGATCTCTTTGTTTCTAATCGTGTCTCTTTTAGGTCTTGCCCACTATCCTTTGAAGACATCTCATCTCCCAGGTTGTGATCTTACACACACACACACACACACACACACACACACACACACACGTCCCCCACACACAACACCCCCCCTCCCCCCACACACACACCCTACACATACACTCACTACACATACACAAACACACAACACAACACACACACAACACACACACTCACACACACCCACACCACACACACACACACACACCACACATCTAAAATGTAGATCCATGGTTCATGAGAGATCACGCATCTGAGATGTGATGCCAGCAGTCTTTCGTTTGATGTATTAACACCTGATGAACTCTGCATGTATGTGTGTGTGTGTGTGTGTGTGTGTGTGTGTGTGTGTGTGTGTGTGTGTGTGTGTGTGTGTGTGTGTATGTGTGTGTGTGTGTGTAGTGTGTGTGTGTGTGTGTGTGCATATGTATGTGTATGTGTTCTACACCACTCTCCACACCATCACATTGGCATTACCCCGATGCTGCTCATTTTGGCACCACAGAACTGAAACCGGGCATACTCACAGTGCCATGAAGTCCACAGGAGCCATTAATATCAAGCTGTCATGAAAACACCCTTTAGAGGAGATGCTGCACAGGTCTCTGTGATGAAGGTCAGCAGTGCATGTTCTGATTGGACATATTTAAGATGACCTATGTGCTCAGTCAGTGATAGCTTAACCCGGTTAATCCTTTGACTTGTCTATCTGACTCCCGCACCTTGTCCATCAGCATACCCTATTGTCAACAATGACAGCAAAACAAAAACTCAACCCTTTGATTCCCTCACCCTATCTATCCACTTATTGCAGGAAACTGGTTGATAGTGTGAGGGGGTCAAAAGTTGAGTTTTTGCAGCTGGTGGATAGGGTGTGGTAGTCAAAGGGTCAAAAGTGAAGATATAGGTTGTTCCTCAATCCTGGGAAAGGTGGTGGGGGAGGGGAAGAGGGGAGACGTTAAAGACCTCCTCCCCTAAAGACCTCAACTTTTCTCAGGGCCAGCATTATGGGGGCAATGCCCATCTTCTCTCCCACATTGCTGTACCTTCCCAAATCTTAAAGAGGGTCAGGAATCCATTCACAAAAAAGTGAATGGAAGCTGACTGCCTGAAGTTTTTCCAAAGCTAGGGTTGAATTTGAGTAGGAACAGCAGAAGGCCAGAGTTCTAACATTATGACAACTAGGCCTTTACTGAATACAGAATAGTAAACTGACTAGCTAAACTTTGCAGTTGTACACATAACAAATGATACAATTTTTCATGGCCAATGTACCATCATATTTCTTTCTATAGATATCAGGCCATAAACATTTTGACAATGTACAGATCTGTCATCGGTGCCTATGAATTCCCTGGCTACATGAAAGCGACCTGTCCATTTTTCATATGGAAATATATTGGTCAAAAGAAGACAAGAGTGGTATGACTGATTTAACTATTGTTTATCGCTGTGAGACAAATTTTCTTTATAAGAAGATAACATATCATGTTTTAAGTTATATGACCTGATATCTTAGGAAACGAGTTTTTGAGTTGTTAGCTCAGTTCACTTATTTCAAAATTGTATGAGCTACCCCCATGGGGATGCCAAGGTGGGGGTGGGGTTAATCTTTTCAGTATAAGTGGTATCCCCCACCTTCTGGTAATTCTGTGCTAGAAATTTCCTCTTTTCAGTCCCCATCTTTGCTTCTGTCTTGCTCCTTAGCTTTCTATCTTTTCTTCTCATTATTTTCTGTCTTGCTGGTTCACCCACCTGTATGCATTCTATAAAGCCTTACATACTTTTTGTTTGAAATGACTGATAATTAAGTACATGTATTAACTGTATTTTTGGCTCTTAGGAAACGTGATCAGCAAAAGCAATTTTCAGTAATGTATGCCAATTTCTATACATATGTTTTAATGTCCTTAGCTATGTCTAGGTTTGTTGTTTTAATCCCCCTGGTGATAAACTGGGTGGAACAGTCAATTACAGTTGTATACCTTTAGGTTGTGTGTGCAAATATATTGATATGTACTCAATTTTCTTTTCCCATTTTTTTCCCAGGTTAGTGAGGTGTTGTGTATGTTTTGAGGTGATTATAATATAATAATGATGATGATGATAATAATAATATTAATAGTAATAATCATAATCATAACAATTCTAGATTTGTGAAGCATTTTGCTCAAGCGGTTGAGTTTTTCACTAAAGGTGCACTGCTACACATGTGTTACCATCACACTGTCATCAGATTTCTGTGTGGTAACCCAAGCAGATTATTCCTAGCTTAGAACGAAGTGTATACAGTGTAAATTTTGATATCTCTTGCAAGAGTTGATGTGCATCATCTGCTTTGAAAATACTTTTCCTCCAGAGCTGTTTATATACCACTGTCCACATACTATACAAGTAGTATAACTATTGTTCTCTTTTTCTTTTCTTTTTTTTAATTCAATTTGCAACTTGCTGCTATTTGAAATGATGTTACTTTGCAGTTTTCAGATGCTCCATTAATCCCCTTACCAAATCAATGCTCAACTGACTGACCAAACCCCACACACACATTACAACAGAGATGATGTTGACTTAAGTTAACAAGTTTTTGCCTTAGAGAAATCCTCACAGTGTATCATTAAATTTCATTGGGGTTAAACACTAAACTGACTGCAAACAAAACAAAGAAACCAAACAAGTTGCCAATTCATATACTCACAATTTTCTTCCCGGATAAGAGCTATTGCAGGAACCAGACTGGCATGACCATACTTTGAGTAAAACAGTCGATGATTTCTGTATTTTCCTGTCCCAGTGCCAATTGGATTGTCCTGAAATGGGAAATCACAAACTGTTCTGAAATGGGAAATCACACACAAACTGTCCTGAAATGGGAAATCACACCAACTGTCCAGAAATGGGAAAACACACAAACTGTCCTGAAATGGGAAAACACACAAACTGCCCTGAAATGGGAAATCACACGAACTGTCCTGAAATAGGAAATCACACAAACTGTCCTGAAATGGAAACACACACACAAACTGTCCTGAAATGGGAAAACACAAACGAACTGTCCTGAAATGGAAACACACACACAAACTGTCCTGAAATGGGAAATCACAACTCACACTCAGACACATGTTCAGGAAGAATAGAGTGCAATCTTCAGTACATATCTTCTTTTCTCTTTTTTTCACCATCTACACGGGCTTCTGTTCATGCAATGTATGGCTCAGTAATTTCGGGTCCATGTCATTGCGTCGACAGCTCATTGCGTCGACAGCTCATTGCGTCGACAGCCCCTCCCCCCCCCTAAAATGTGAATGAGCTGTCGACGCAATGAGCTGTCGACGCAATGAGCTGTCGACGCAATGGGCTGTCGACGCAATGAGCTGTCGACGCAATGGGCTGTCGACTTTACGGTACCTCCCAGTGTGTGTGTGTGTCTCTCTCTCTGTCTCTGTCTGTCTGTCTCTGTCTGTCTGTCTCTGTCTCTCTCTCTGTCTCTCTCTCTCTCTCTCCTCCCTCCCCCCCCCCCCCCCCCCCTAAAATGTGAATGAGCTGTCGACGCAATGAGCTGTCGACACAATGGGCTGTCGACTTTACGGGTACCTCCCGTAATTTCTACCAAGATCTTGCCAGTACAAAAGGTTTGTGTGCTGACTTATACTGTTATGGTACTATTATCTGGCATTAATAAACTGTTTTTGTGATGCTGGTGCAATGCTGAGCACAGTCACTCTGTCTTGAGCAATTTAAACTGGAACTGGCCAAGGCAGCTGATTAGCATGTTAGCATTGATGTAAATCAGATCAATAGCCCAGATCAATATGGGTCCCTGAAAAATTCTTACAGAAATTACGATGGCATATTCCTGGAGTTATTTGTAGGGGTGCAAGTGGGAGAACCTTTGAACAGAAATTTTCGACATGTTTTCATGGCAGTAAATCAAAACATATAGTTCAAATACGAACAGTCACCAGGCATTGAAAGACAAACACCTTTTCTGGGACTAGACAGAATTTATGCTGACTTTTTTGATAAAACATTACATCATGACACACATTTTCAATCTTGAAGTCAAGGTAAAACGAGGACCTATACTTCCGAATTTTCAAAACAATGTCTGTAAGGTTTTCCAGGCTCATAAATAAGACATCACACATTTTTATGAATGGAATGACAGTCTTGAATGAGATGACAAGTCTTGTGTTCATTCCTCACCTCCCTCCAAAAACTCTGTAAATTATAATTCACATGTGGAAGATGATTATTTTCACCTAAAACAAAAAGGTAGTACATGTAGCTTTACAATAAACTAAATGGTATTCAGATTCATGTCACTTTCTGCATGACAGAAATACAATGAAATGCAATACAATTCAAAACTATATGACACATTCAATACATCAGTGCACTGCAATACATCACATAAAAATTAGCTGTATGGCCAAGTGATCACTTTCATTAAGCAGTATGAAATAAGTTGAAAATGAAGAAAATGTACAAATTCTGTGTCATATGACCAGCTTAAGCCATATATTTCGAATTATAAAAAAGAATACTTACAAACTCTATTCCAACAGTGGTCTCCTTCCTGTCATCATCAGGCAAAACTCCTGTCCATCTGACAGTTCCAAACTCATGCCCATTATTTGTGCACGACTGGGCCATCGGCAGCACCACACGATCGCCAACACGTAGAATGTCAGTACCATCTTGGTCTACTGATGACTCTCTTGATGATTTATCTGCAGGCGTTGTTCTTGTAAGTTTCTTTTTTAAGTTTGACGGCATCTGCATCAAAGGCATCTTCAATCACAGGAAGCCCAGAGATGTACAGACAGTATTTGACACTTTGTCAGAAACATAGTTTCTTTAATGCACAGTTGAAATCAAGTCATAATATCGACAACAACAATAACAATACCAACTATTATTTAAGCAAATCAAACCAAATGAAAACCAACAAAAACCTGACAACTAACATTATAACAATTCCCAATATTTCATTGAAAGCAGGCCTATAACAGTTGTTTGAAAGTTAATTTGTACAGAGTGTTTACAACACCAAATGGTTATCAAATAACATATCTGCATAGCACACACACACACGCACGCATGCACGCACACACGCATGCACGCACGCACACACACACACACACACACACATACACACACACACACACATACACTGTTCCTTTTTTTTGCCAAGACTTCAAAAAGGAAAGAAGGCTAACTGGGCTTCAAAGGGACGGACTTGGGAAATAAACCTTTCTCTGTAATATTTTTATGCTGGGGCAACTGGGCAAATGCCCTGCTCTTCATGATTTTCAACTGCCATGGGATCTTTTAGCGTGCACAGACCAGAATGCACATGGATTTTAACAGTCGAACTGAGGAGAAAAGTCGAGGTCTCAATGAGAAATGAATTCTCAAACCTCAAGTTTAGTCACTGGCAGGCGAACTCTGAACCATTCTGCCATTTTCCTTCTTATGTCGGATGATCTGGAAAGATGATTCATTTTACTCAGCTTTCCTGTTATCCATCCTTCAGTTTGGAGGGGAGTGGGAAAATGAAAGTAACTCAATTGGGCAGTATCAGACTTCCAATTGGAAAGTACTGGGTTCAGCCCGCCTAGACACTTCTGCCTGGTGGATAAACGATGGATATTTTTCTAATCTCTTGGATCAAGACCTGCCAATGCCTAAACTCCTTTTGAGAGTACACTTGTAGACCATCAAATACGCACATTGCAGCTCTGTAAGTCATGTTGATAGCTGGTTTATGGAAACACGAAAAATACCCACCACACACACCACTTAAAAGATGCACACTGTGCAAAACACAGAGGAATGTGGCTTGCCTAACAGCTGAGACTGAGTTCTCTGTGCTCCCACAAAAAAATCTGATTAGGTGTGATGTGCAGTGAGTCCATATGAGATGACAGAATAGCACTATAAATAATTCACTATGTTAATGAGGATAACAACAATTGGAATATTAATATCACATTCATCATCATCATTTTTATTATTATTATCATTATTATTATTAATGGTGAGCATGGTTCTTAACTGTTGTCTTTATCTTAACCACTAGACCGCCCCATCACGGGATATCCCGTGAAGTTCCAGCCTATCTAAGATGGCCCCGTCACGGGATATTCCGTGTGCGTCATAGTAAGACTTTTCCAAGGGTTGTCGTTTTTGACATGGTGTTAGCCCTGATATGGCTCTAGTAGTCGGCTGGGCTATAAGCAACATGAAATTGAACATTATTATTATTATTGTTATTATTATTATTATTTATTTAATATGTTATGTTTGGAATTAACCACCCTTCAGTTTGGATGGGAGTAGGAAAAGAGAAAGAAAATCTATTTCATATAGGCCTACTTAATATTTCACAACAGAACTGAAAGAAGTAATTCAATGAAATGAAGAATGAAGTTCCAAAGTTCCAAATACAGGTACATGTGCACACTACATGTATGTATGCACACTATGTGTGATAATGCAGTGGTGACAAATCTATGCGTTGGATTCACACACACACACACACACACACACATATATTCAATTGATTAAAGAATATGTCCTGGCGGGCGGATCAATATGAAGTTGAATCGCACTACTCCCTCCCCCCAAAACAAACAATAAAAAACAAAACAAAACAAGGAGCCACCTGATCATGAAAATGACAATGAACAAACAATAAATCATAGAATAAAAACAAACAGACCTAAGCTACTGCAGTTCAAATGTTTAGGGGTGACAAAAAGGGGTATAGTAAGAGGATGAACCCGAAGTTCCAATGCAAACAGAAAGCATTACTTCCATTTGAATCCCTGCATTACCACAGACTACTGACTTATTTAAATGTATTTTTTTTAGACATTGTGATTGTGACCAGAGACATGATGAGAGAGATCAGTAACTTGCCCTGTGGAGAGCTCAGAACCTTACACACCATACATTTTTGCAGCTGTAAGATGTATCAAATGTGCACATTGCAGACTGACCGTTTTCCACTGATTGAACAAGTCTGAATGATTATCGGTGAATTCATGTAGATGCTGGTCTCTTTTCTATCCATGTACCCGATTGCAGTCAAGGTGTGAAAAAATGGGGTATAAAAGAACGGAAAAAAAGTTTTTTTCCCTAGCCCTCAAATTCTACAGTAGGCTACTAAGATTTTAGAAACCGTAATTTTTGGTAATAAAATGGCAAAGACCTTAGCTTTTTTTCAGGGTTGGACTGTAGAGACCTTACACTGTTTTGGGAAAGATTGTAGATAGAACCGTATCTTCTTTTTCTGATAATATGGTAGAGACTTATTTTTTTCCAGGTAAGATGGTAGAAACCTTTACTTTTTCCCGGTAAGATAGTAGAGACCTTAACTTTTTCTGGGTGAGATGGTAGCCTACAGCCTGATCTTTTTCTGGTAAGATGTAGAGACTGTAATTTCTCCTAGTAGGCCTACATGACAACTGATAACCCTTAGGAAAAATTACCTCACTTGTAAATTACAAAAGAAGAGTCCACTGGACTGCAACAGACTGAACAGTGTGAGACATACTGTTATTCTAAAGCAGAAACTGAAACCGAAACCAGCGCGAAAAGCGGAAATAATGGTTTTACTCATGGTTAATCTGAAGAAAAAGTTGGCATTGCTGCCTTTTGACTGCTTGTATATATATATAGATTACCGTAATTACCGTAAATACTAACAACTGAGAGACAAGACGAAAACTTTCTGGGTTCTTCCTGACGAATTTGGCAGCTCTCGGATATTCTTCCTGAAAATTACGTTGCATAACTCTTGCGCCTCATTGCTATGCATGAGAATTATCTCCCATGAAAAAAAAAGACCCATTAACAAAGGTGCCAATGGTTAGAAATTTGTCCACACGCACTTCCAAACCATGAAAATCAAACATACTGGCATATGCGCAAACACAACGAACCTCCTTGCACACACACACGGCTTGTCACACTTCTGTGGAGAACGCCTTACTCTAAAAGGAGTAGATAGAGGAATAGATAGGTACATGATGTAGCCGAAGATTTATCTTAAAAAAAGAACAAAAAGCAAAACAAAGAACCAACCAACCAACAAACAAAAAAACCAAGAGCTATCATTAAGTGTTTGGGTTTTTCCTGAAACAGAGATAATGGAAAAGTGAAGAAACCAAAAATACTCCAGAACGGGCAAGTTCGTCACACTTTGTGCGTGTGTTCGTGATTTGTTGATTGTTTTCTGTATGTTAAGTTTGTCGTATGTCTACTTTTTGATTTATCTTTATTTTCTTTTGCATTGGTGTTAGTTGGTGTGTGTGTGTACGTGTATGTTTCCTGTTTTTTTTATATTTTAATATATATATATACTTTTTTTTTTTATTGCCAGCCATTAGTGTGTGTGTGTGCGCGCCTTTACCATTATTTCTCATTTGTTTATCTACCTATTCCTTTATTTATTTATTTATCTATCTATTTATCTAAGCCTATAGTTTTCTCGGAAGCGGGCGGCAGGCTGGAGGGGCTATGATTATTGGGAATATTTTCATTTTGGTGATAGGCAGCGTAGGCTTTGGGAATTGATTGGGAGTGGGGGCGGGGGCTCTGTGATACAAGTTTTAATTGTTTATGTTTTGAAGATGGGATACACAGATACGCATGTCATTACAATGTAACCAAGATAATTAGATTGTTCCAGCGAGATACAAAACCAATAGGCTAGGTATGACCTGGCGTTTATGCGCAGGGTTAAGACTTGTGCCATGATCATTCTTTATCTTCTCATCACATGGAATATGTCATTCCGAGGGTGGAGACATCATCTTGAGAAACTGGAACTGTAGAGAATGCGTACATACTGTGTGTGTGCGCGGCGCGCAAGTGTGTGACACACACACACAAAACCGATTGACGTCTCCGCGCTGGGAATGAATTCCATATGCCCTAACGTCACAGGTGCCATGTGATGGAGAAGATCCAGAATGATTACGACACAAGCCTTAAGCGTGCACATAAACCACGAGCAGTCCTGAGGTAGTTCCATGACCCTGGGGTCGTTGGGGAGTGAGGTTTTAGAGACCTCAACTTATCCCTGGGTCAGCACCACGAGGGCGGCGCCCATTCTCTCGCTGCAAATTCATATTCACTTTTTATAACCAAGACTTCAGAAAGGCAAGAAGGCTAATTGGTCTTCGAGGGGTGGGACCTGGCAAATCAACCTGTCTCAATGTGTTATGCCATGGAAGCTGGGTCAGCCGGATCTTCAGTCAGGCGCATCCATTATCTGATCAGACAGACGAAGCCATGACATGACAGTTTGATCCATGGTCATTGCATTATTCTGGTCTATTGCTATTGCACGAGTTTTTTGTGCGATAGGTTTTTTTTTTTTTTTTTTTTTTTGTCAGGGAACAAGTTTATTATCATAGCATAACCGCGTTTGACCTTAATACTAGAAACTTTTTTGTCGCTTCATATTCGTATCAATCAGTTCAATTTTACGTTTTTATCGTTTGTGTATCGACTGTAGTGGCATTTGCAAGTTACGTGGTATAACATTTTGTTTTGACATTTTTAAGAGAGAGAGAGAGAGAGAGAGAGAGAGAGAGAGAGAGAGAGAGAGAGAGAGAGAGAGAGAGAGAGAGAGAGAGAGAGAGAGAGGTGTAAGCACCAAAATTTTTGTTGAAAAATGTAAATGTCTGGATTTAGGATTTCCACCTTTGAGATGTTGAGCAGTCTGACGATGTGTTCTACCTATTGTCATTGGGTTTTACTTCGACACTTACAGATAGAATCGGTCTATTGTGAATATAGTAAAGTACTACCATGTCTTTGGGCCCAGGTAAGTACTATCTGAACATCAATGATTAACAACTACAGAACTATTGCTGTCAGTCACGCCAGCAAAATCCTGCTCATAAATATTAAACAGACTAAAAGGAACTGTCAACTAGCAGGTTACAAGACCCAAACCAAAACTACTGACATGCCGTTTTAAAATTCATGATCGAGGAAATCGTTAACAGCGAGAGGCCTTCATCACTTTCATCGACTACAGCAAAGTGACAGTGTCACGTAGGCTACCATCGTCTTTTATATATCACGAAGAAGATGGGCTTTCCTAAACAACTAATTTTTCTTATTGCGGCTCACTACAACGACCAAAAGGCAATTCGACGGAACAACCAAAAACTGCAAGTATTTTAACAACAAAGGAATCCGTCAGGGATGTATCCTCTCACCTCATCTCTTCAACATATTCATGTAGCAAGTTGGCAGAGATGCAGATATTACCGAAGACCTGGGAATAAAACACCACAAACCCACGAATTTCTGATATTGCATTAATGTCGGATAATATCACGAGCATGATAGGAATTATGTATAGACTAGATGCAAGGGGCAAGAAGGCAGGTTTAAATCTAAATGCCAAGAATACAAAAGTAATGCACATATAAGCTACGCACGAAAAGTTAAGGATCACTATGAGAAAACAGGTGCGTAATAAACTCAGTTCGCTACTGTTATTTATTTCTCAGTCCAGCCAAATTGTTATGAATTCTTGTTCAGCTGTAAGTGGGCGATGTTGTGTTAGTGCGAAAATTGCACGGGATTCTCTACTACTGAGCTTGGCCGCAAACGGAAAAGCGGAAACTTGCGAAAAAGGACCTTGTTTTGGACCGTTCTGCCTGAACACATTGCACAAGCCAGATGGAAAAACCATTATGCACGTGCAAGCACTGCCGTTTATGTGTGAGATGCTGTCTCTTGCTTGGCTTTATAAGAAGACATTCCACCAGTAGTAGGCCTGATCTGACAATGCCTCCACGACGAAAATTGAGCGAGTTTGAGAGGGGACGAGCTGTTGCATGGTTCCAAGATGGTGTTCCCAAGCGAGAAGTGGCCAGGCGACTTCAGGTGTCCATCTCGGTCATTGTCAGACTGATTCAACGCTTCACAGCCACTGGGAGGGTCCATGAAAGATGCAGATCTGGTCGACCGAAGAAGACAAACCCACGTGAAGATCGTCTCATTGAACGACAAGCCCTGCAGACAAGAACAGCCTCTTCCAAAGGCAGCTGAGGGTGGCTACTAACATCAGCCAGCAGACCATACGGAACCGCCTTCATGGGTTTAACCTCCGTTCTCGTCGCCCAGCTGTACGGCCACGCTTAACTCCAGCCTTCTGCAGACGTCACGTGAGGTGGACACGTCAGCAATGGTCCCAGGTCCTGTTCAGTGATGAATCACGCTTCACCATGAACCACAACGACGGCCGACTGAGGGTCTGGAGGCGCCCAGGGCAACGCTTTATTGACACCACTGTCCAAGAAAAGGTGGCCTTTGGTGGAGGTTCTGTAATGGTCTGGGGGGCATTCAGCCTTCACCACAGAACACCCTTGTATCATGTACAGGGTAACCTGACTGGCCTCCGATACCGGCATGAGATCCTTCGACCGCTGGCTGTGACTACACTG
This sequence comes from Monoplex corrugatus, assembly GCA_030674185.1. Taxonomy (NCBI): domain Eukaryota; kingdom Metazoa; phylum Mollusca; class Gastropoda; order Littorinimorpha; family Ranellidae; genus Monoplex; species Monoplex corrugatus. The sequence continues at coordinate 43,587,031 of JAPXFY010000014.1, read as the reverse complement.
CAGCAGATGGGACCGACGGCTGTCTACCAGGATGACAACGCTCGCCCCCACAGGGCAAGGGTGGTCAATGACTTCCTGCAGCAGTCTGGAGTCAACAGAATGGAGTGGCCAGCATGCAGTCCCGATCTCAACCCGATTGAGAACCTCTGGATGAGCTGGATCGCAAAGTGAGGAGCAACCACCCCCCTCCCAGGGATGCCCAACACCTCTACCAGATGCTGCAGGCTGAGTGGCAGGCGCTTCCACAGAGGATCTTCACCAACCTGGTCAACTCGATGAGGACTCGCTGCGTCGAGTGCCAGAACAGCCATGGCGGTTACACGCATTACTGAAATTTTGGGGAAATCAAATTTCGATACGTACCCACTTTGATCAAATGTACACACCAAACGATTGCTCGAAATTGAATGCAATTGTGTATCGTTATCACTAAAGCATGGAATTAAATGTTTGCCAAACTTCAACGCATTGGCTTTCTTATTTTGAAAGTTATGAATTTTTGTGCAAGTGATCCTTAACTTTTTGTGCGTAGTGTAGGTCAGTCAAGCATATAGGGATATTCGAATCCAGACTACTGTACTGGAAAAATGTAATTTGAACTGTAAAAGCTCAGTTTAAGCTCATGACGGCACCTACATTAAAGACATCAAAATAAGCAGAACAGCAAAAATGATCCCATTCAATTACATACCAACAGTCTTTCATATCAATATTCTAAAATGTCTAATCTGGCCCTTAATGCTGCGTAAGATTGAAACAGCAGAGATACGGCTCTACAGGCGACTTCCGAGTCAAATGGATCGATGAAAGCCTTTTGAACATCAGTCCAACGTTAACTGCAGGCAGAGGCCAAAAGAAACGTAATTACAGCGTCAATGCAGTCCACAACATCAACACAACCCAAATGAGTTTTACAAGGTAAAGTTGAAGCTGATGAAATCCAGGCATACCACCCAATTCATAATATAAGCATCCACCACCAATAACAGCGGTCTGAAGGTCTATGAAGTAATACAAAGTCAAGACAGGAGTGAATGGGCGAGAGTAATTTTGACCTCTGCGGCGGCTTTTCTCATATTCTGTACCTATAGATGACAGTTTGAACTAAAACTTTTATAGCGTAGTTTTCACTGCGAGGCGAGCATATTTTTGTCTATTGTTCTGGCATTTTAGCTTATTGCTGCAGTATTTGTATGGCTTTGCCAATACAAATCCACTGCAATGTTTTTTCCCCCCCATGTTTTTGCATTTTAATGTGCCTTTGTATTCCTCTAAGTGTTCCAATTTTCATGCTTGGATGCACGTTTATTTTGCCCACACTGTCCAAGCGGCACATTGCTGCAGTATGCATACCCAATCTTTGGTGAGACATGTCTCAGGTTCATGGACGTATTTGTTTTGCGTGCGTATACTCTCGAAGAGGATGTAGACACGACCTGGAAGACTGAAAACATTCCGATTATCCACCAGAAGGAAGATACCCGGACAAGATCGAGCCCAAGACCTTCCAGTTGGCAGTCTTATCTTTCACACTAGACATCTGCACCCATTATTTTATCAAAAATGATAAAGCAAAACCAAATCAAGTCTATAAATTTGATTTTATTTGAGTGAAAAATATAGGTACTAGTGTAAAAATCAAATAATTCTATTTTCCTGTATTTCCACATTCTATTATGTATTTATACGCAAATGTCCAACGTCGGATTATATCGTGTGATCTTTTCTTAGTTTTCATCGAAAATACACATCCAGCAACCACAATTATTTTTCGATGAATTATGTTCATTCAAAGAATCGTCTTTTTTGTATGAAATGCACTGTACAATAAATATTTTAATCCAATTTCGTCAGGTTGCGATTTTGTCATTATTAAACACAGCCATTCAGAATTTTAAAATATTTTCATGACATAACTTATGCTTTTTTACTTGTGAAGAAAAAACAATCAAACTCAAATGATCAAAACATGGATACATGCATATGTGAACGTTTTCCAACTGCGACTTGTATTAACTCTAAAACTCGCTTTGTTTAAAGAAGCTAAGAATACTAGTCAGGGATACTGGTTAACTTTGTTCTTAAGATTTTTCATCGTTATTTTGTTCAACCACCGTTTTTCATATTCTTGTTATTCTTAATCGTAGGCTAACTCCACGAAACTGTTCCATCACCAAAGGCATCGGCCCTTGTAAACACCGTGGCCTTTGTAAACATGGTCCCCGTAGGCCTGTCATGTCGATGTAAACGTGGCCCCTTTAGACCCCAAGTCCTGTAGATGCAAACGTGGCCCCTTTAGACCCAAGTCCTGTTGATGTAAATGTGGCCCTGTCCTGTAGATGCAAACGTGGCCCCTTTAGACCCAAGTCCTGTAGATGCAAACGTGGCCCCTTTAGACCCAAGTCCTGTTGATGTAAACGTGGCCCGTGGCCCCTGTAGACCAAAATCCTGTCGCCATGTTCCTTGGATACGTCTCAATAAATCTGAAACTTTTACTTTAAACAAAAACAAAACGTGCCCCTGAAAGACACTTCACATACACAAAACGTGGCTCTAAAAGAATACTTTCACCCTGTTGATCGAAGTAATGTGCGGTTAATTCTACCCAGTGACAGATAGGACCATGGATGTTTTCACAGTCTGACTGCACAAATTTTAGTCCTGATCGAGTAAACCGTGCTTAAACTGTGAATGGTTAGTTCACCATGTTCTTGGTTGGGGAAGGTAAGGCAACAAGTCTGACGAGCTCTGCACTGGTCTCATTCTTCCGGCTTGCTAAGTAACCAGCCTATTCTCCGACATCCTCCGGTTGAATTGTTAGACAAGGAGATCTATTACATTTTACACCTTAGTTTTATATACATGTACATACATTCTGCAGTTTTACACGGTTGTATTTCACGGACGTTTTCATGATTTTATAAAAATACAGACTTTTCTGAGACCACAGTACATACTGAAAACTGATAAAATTCTTGCTAACGGCCATACCACAGTGAAAGCGCCAGTTTTCATCCAATCACTAAAACAGCGTCGGCCTAGTCAGTACTTAGATGGGTACTGTCTGGGAACGCAGGTGCTGTTGGCATTTTTCTCGAGGCCTGACGAAGCGCACCGAATCATGATTTGTTCAGACATTTGCCTAATAGATGTGGTGTAGCGTATATGGTACGGATTTGTCCGAACGCAGCAGCAACACATTAAGAACTGAAACTGATGAAGCTTTACATAGGTAACAATACAATCGATTGCATCTCATGTATGAAAATACGATTCTACAGGCTGCCAAATTTGCTGAGAGAGAGAGAGAGAGAGAGAGAGAGAGAGAGAGAGAGAGAGAGAGAGAGAGAGAGAGAGAGAGAGAGAGAGAGAGAGAGAGAGAATCAAAAGCAAACATGTCTTCCTCGAATTTCCATCTACACACGGAACAAATCTAACCGTTGCATTATTCATTAAGATAAACTATTTAGCATATTTTCAGCCGTTCCTGAACAAGTGACTATACAAGATATTGACCCACCTCAGACGACGGTTCGGGATAGTTTCGCTCAGGCCCAGTGCAGAGTTTGGCTTAATTACGACTTCGGTCCTAGTACTGGATTCAGGTCCGGCTGGAGATGGGGAGAGCTGGAATGGGCCGTGATGGGAAAGATTAGTATGGGTTGGGTAGAATGGGCCGTGGTGGGAAAGATTAGTATGGATTGGGTATACTGGGCCGTGATGGGAAAGATCAGTATAGGTTGGATAGAATGGGCCGTGATGGGAAAGATCAGTATGGGTTGGGTGGAATGGGTCGTGATGGGAAAAATCAGTATAGGTTGGGTAAAATGGGTCGTGATGGGAAAGATTAGTATGGGTTGGGTATAATGGGTCGTGATAGAAAAGATTAGTATGGGTTGGGTAGAATGGGTCGTGATGGGAAAGATTAGTATGGGTTGGATCCTGATCAGAAGGGACTGGGAAAAGTTGCAAAGAGATTGGTCGTGATGGTAAAGGCGGGCAAGAGATGGGTCGTGGTATGATGATTAAGGCGGGCAAGAGATGGGTCGTGGTATGATGATTAAGGCGGGCAAGAGATGGGTCGTGGTATGATGATTAAGGCGGGCAAGAGATAGGTCGTGATGGTAAAGGCGGGCAAGAGATAGGTCGTGATGGTAAAGGCGGGCAAGAGATAGGTCGTGATGGTAAAGGCGGGCAAGAGATAGGTCATGATGGTAAAGGCGGGCAAGAGATAGGTCATGATGGTAAAGGCGGGCAAGAGATAGGTCATGATGGTAAAGGCGGGCAAGAGATAGGTCATGATGGTAAAGGCGGGCAAGAGATAGGTCATGATGGTAAAGGCGGGCAAGAGATAGGTCATGATGGTAAAGGCGGGCAAGAGATAGGTCATGATGGTAAAGGCGGGCAAGAGATAGGTCATGATGGTAAAGGCGGGCAAGAGATAGGTCATGATGGTAAAGGCGGGCAAGAGATAGGTCATGATGGTAAAGGCGGGCAAGAGATAGGTCATGATGGTAAAGGCGGGCAAGAGATAGGTCATGATGGTAAAGGCGGGCAAGAGATGGGTCATGATGGGAGGAGCTGGAAAGAGATGGGTCTTGATGGTTAAGGCTGGGAAGGGATAGTCATGGCGAAGGGTGGAAAGAGATGGGTCTTGATGGTTAAGGCTGGGAAGGGATAGTCATGATGGTGAAGGGTGGAAAGAATATGGGTCGTAATGGCGAAGGGTGGAAAGATGGGTCGTGATAACGAAGGGTGGAAAGAAGATGGGTCGTGATGGCTAAGGGTGGAAAGAGATGGGTCGTGATGGCGAAGGGTGTAAAGAGATGGGTCGTGATGGCGAAGGGTATAAAGTGATGGGTCATGATGGTAAATGCGGGAAAGTGATGGGTCATGACGGGAAAGGGAACAATGGGACAGGTCGTGACGCGGAAAGACGGGAATGGAAAATGAGAAAGTTGGGTCACGACGGGAAAAAAATGGTTCCTGACAGGTCGTGATGAGAATGGTTGAAGAGATACTAGTCGTAATGAGAGATGAGAAGAGCCGAGTAGTAATGGGAAAGCCTACAAAAGACAGCCGCGATGGCAAAGACAGAAATGAAACGATGATCGACTTACCTTTTCAATATACTGAAAACATCGACCTGCGTGCGCGAGATGTGGTCTAAAACCAAATGTGCACATACGAGAGAAAAATATACGCCAGTATTCTTTCGACAATTTTCTTTTGGTCGCATTCTGTTAATTCCAGAATTTCGATTGGTTTATAGTTTTGTTTCAATTACTGTGCGAGCAGTCTGTTGAAGTCACTACAATGTATAGCTCAAATTATGTGCATTTTTCGGTGGGGGTGGGTGGGTGAGGGAAGTACTGAAAATTAAAACGAAGTTAAGAATTAAGGGTCTCGACGTTACAATGGGAGAAAAGCACCCAAGAAAGGTCCAATTCTCTTTTAAAGACAACTATAAGGCGCTGTCTAACACTGCAGTCCACCACTGATATTGCGTCGTTTTCAGACACCTTCAATGAAAGGCAAGAATACTCGAACCCTTAACAGACCAAAATCTTAAGGTCAAGCAGATAGTCAACGTTGTCCCATAACTAAGCTCGTAGGCAAGTCGGACGAGAGACCTCAATTTTTTTTTACCAGTATTACGAGGCTGTGCCCATCGTCTCTCCCTCGCTACTCTACCTTCCTCAACCCTGACAACATGTTACCTATTCAAAAATGGGTGGACTGCAGACCACACATAAGCGCTCTCTTGAGAGATTCAATTCTATATCAGGGCAGCCACAAATCAGACATGTTCTGAGGTTTTCATGTACAACTCGAAAAAGGAAAAGGATACTAGAACAGGCCAAGAAAGGTTTTTTTTTGACGAATTACTTCGTCACTGTGTCATTTGGTATCTTATCAGTAAAACCATTTTCATTTTAAATTCAGTAAGTTTTTCAAGAGCAGTGCAACACAGCCCAGGCGCCTAGGGGCCTGCTGCATGCTCTTGCGTTCGGCTCTCAAAACTACATTGTCCCCAAACAGCTCTTTTGGGATAAATGACCCGTTTTAACACCCTCTAGCTTACGTCTAAATTATATCAACGACGAATACCAGAGCAGTCCATACCGACTGTAGTCTAAAACTTCCTGTAGTGTCGAGACCAACAAACGCATGGGACTGCCATTCATTTACACTTTAGACAAATTTGTACTGCAAATTCTAGAGTGGACAAATGTTTTGGTGGCATTATCTTTTCTCGCCGACAAGCTCAATAGTGACTTTATTCACACGTAGCTCGAAAAGTCAGAGTCCTAGGACGTGTCACGAAACACTGCAACTGTAATCAACGTCCACAAAACATACCATAAGGTCACTCACTTTTTGCAACACCTATCTACGATTAAGAAAATATTGTCTTCACCAAGTTGATAGCTGAGCATTTTTGCATCGACGGGTTATAAATAAGGTTCTTTTTTGAAGGTATGATACACATTTACATGTAACGAAGGTTATTCCAGCGATAGGGGGATAAAATACCAGTATAAAATATAGGCTAGGTAAAACGGTCTAGGTAGGGCTAGCATCAGGACCTGGCCAGCTGATGGGTTTATGTGCAGGTTTAGGGCTTGTGCCATGATCACCATACACATGGCACCTGTGACGTTAGTGCATATGGAATTCGTTCCTAGCGCGGAGACGTCATCTTGAGAAACAAACTGAATTGCAACACCGATTTATGCTCTGGAGCCCTGGTGGGAACCGTTTCCGGCAAGTGTGAAATGATGCACGCTCCCATGGCTTGATCATGTCACCTGCCATGACATTGTCTAAAACCATCCTCCAGTGCACTACGGAAGACCACTGAGAACGACAGATAGGCCTGGGTGGCAAATATCAAAGACTGGACCAATCTCAGCAAGCCAGAACTGTTGCTGCTGGATCTCGGAGACAAACAGAATCCTGTCTGCCTCCGCATCCATCTGTCCCGCAACGACCATGCAGTTTAAGGGATTAGAAGCCGCCGCATTCATAAAATAGTTAAAAGGAGTTTTAAGCAGATTTGTAATCTTAAGCGTGTGTACCATGTCACCATTACAAAACCTCGATCATGTGAATGAAAATACTAGTCGCCCAGCAAAGACAACTTTGCACCCATTCATTTCTTCTGGTCTTTTAAATCCTTCCCTCGCCAGCATCTAAAGTAGATGTGCGGCTCTGGCACTTGCTACGATGTTTTGGATTCATTTCCACCACACGGCATGTTTGGATTTTCCGAATGCAATAAAAGCGTCTAAACCTTATATGCAACGACTTCTATACTTAGGTACTCTCCAGAATTTATAAATGTTAATGTCAGTGCGCTAGTCTGACTGAAAACACAATTATTAAAACTGTGATGACCAGTGACAGAAACTGATCTTTGCGTTTCAACCATGATGGAAAGCTTCTTCACTGTACAGGAGGGAAATGGCAAAAAAGAAACCCCGCTCCCCAAAAGTAAAAAGAATTGAGCCCAGTTAAAAAAAAAAAAAAAAAAAATCTCGACATTCAACTATTCCATGTGCTGAGTAAACACGCTTAAAGCCTTGAAACTTCATAAGCAGCTTACTGCAGACCTGTGAAAACGGGGTTTACTCAACGAAAAAAAAAACCAAAAAAAAAAAAAAAAAACACCGTTAGTCAATTAGCGCAGACAGGGACACAAAAGCTCTATTGCACGTTGTGCTATCCTGGCCTTGGCATTCACCTCTGCGAGCTACGGAGCTAAAAGCGTACTGCTAAATTACTTAGTGTGTTAGTCAACTAGCTTCATTTGAAATTTGTTATCGGAATAAAACGCGTGCAACCAATCATCTTACAAATTGTTCTAAACAGAATTCATGCTTAAAGAAATAAAATTACCAACACAAATGGATGAAACACCCGAGAAAAAGGCCTTGGTTAATAATACATAAATGCAAGTAAACTATCGCCATACATATACAGCAGTTAACAAGCTAAAAGTTGATTTTCCCTTTAGATCAGCCGATTACTACAGTCATCTGGGATCCCTTAGTAGGCCTCCTTCGGTCATGACTGACCATGGACAAAGTACATCCGTTCTAATGTCTAAATGGACTGCTTGGTCTGTGACTGTACAGACCAATGCGAGAGAGGCAGTCTCTGTTGCAGCGGTCGCATGTGTATGCTGATGCTGGTCTGTTGGCTGTCATCCCTTTTCTGCGAGCTCGCTTTTCTGCTGCAGCAGCTGACAGTTTGTCCTCACCAATCCGCAGCTGTTTCTTGAGAGTAGTTCTCCAGCTGTTGCGGTCGTCTGCGAGGTCCTCCCAGGACTCGGTGTTGATCTCAAGCGCCTTCATGTCACGCTTGCAAACGTCTTTGTATCTCAGCTGTGGGCGGCCAATGTTTCTCTGCCCTGTGGCAAGCTCACCATAAAGGATGTCTTTTGGGATGCGACCATCTTCCATGCGGCGAACGTGGCCCAAGCAGCGCAGCCGACGCTGTCTCAGCATGGTATGCATGGTTGGGAGGCCAGCGCAGGTTAGGACTTCGGTGTTGGTCACCTTGTCTTGCCAGGAAATGCCAAGTATGCGCCGTAGGCTTCTCAGGTGGAAGGTATTGAGCCTTTTCTCCTGATGAGCATGCGTGGTCCACGCCTCGCTGCCATACAGCAAGGTGCTGAGGACACAGGCGTTGTATACAGCCATCTTTGTCTTTGTGGTCAGCTTGGGATTTGTCCACACCCTTTGTGTGAGGCGGGCTAGTGTTGTGGCTGCCTTCCCGATCCTCTTGTCGACCTGTGTCAAGGGAGAGGTTATCGGTGATGGTGGACCCAAGATATGTGAATTGATGGATGGCTTCAAGCTCGTAGTCATCAATGGTGATGGTTGGTGGAGATGGCGTGTCTTGGCCCAGGACGTTTGTCTTCTTAAGACTGATGGTCAGACCAAAATCTTTGCAGGCCTCTGAGAAGCGGTCCATTAGTGACTGCAAGTCCCGCTGAGTATGGGTCACAACTGGGGCATCGTCGGCAAATAGCATGTCTCTGAAGAGGGCTTCACGGACCTTTGTCTTTGCTCTGAGGCGGGCGAGGTTGAAGAGCCTGCCATCTGATCTGGTGCGCAGGTGGATCCCTTCTTGCGCTGTGCTGAACGCATGCCTCAGGAGGAGAGCGAAGAAGATTCCAAAGAGGGTTGGGGCCAGGACGCAGCCTTGTTTCACACCTCTGCGTACGTCGAAGGGCTTGGAGAGGTTTCCGTGGAACTGCACCATCCCTTTCATGTTTGAGTGGAAGGACTCAAGCTGTGCAGTTTGGGGGGGCAGCCGATTTTTCGGAGAGCCCTGAAAAGGCCATCTCTGCTGACTAGGTCAAAGGCCTTGGTGAGGTCAATGAATGGCACATACAGGGGCATCCGCTGCTCTCTGCACTTCTGGATTTGGCGAAGGGAGAAGACCATGTCTACCGTGGATCTCTCTGCTCGAAAATCACACTGTGATTCCGGGTAGACGCGTTCAGCCAGTTTCTGCAGGCGGATTAGGAGTACCCGAGCATAGACTTTACCAACAATGCTGAGGAGCGAGATACCTCTGTAGTTGTTGCAGTCGCTCCTTTCGCCCTTGTTTTTGTACAGGGTGACGATCTTGACGTCCCTCATGTCCTGTGGTACAGCTCCCATATTCCAACACTGACAGAGAACTGCGTGCAAAGGGTGCAGAAGAGAAGTCTTGCAGTGCTTGGTGAGGTCTGGGGGAATTCCGTCGTTGCCAGGTGCCTTCCCTGATGCCAGGCTATCAATGGCCTTGCTGAGTTCGTCCGCAGTTGGCTCTGCGTCAAGTTCTTCCATTACCGGCATGCACTTGATGGCATCGAGGGCTAAGGGGGACACCATGTTCTGTGTGGAGTAGAGGTCGGAGTAGTGTTCCGCCCATCTTTCCATCTGTTGGCTAGGATTGCTGATTACATCCCCAGTGGAGGATTTGAGGGGGGCGATCTTGCTCTGTGTTGGTCCCAGTGCCTTCTTGATGCCATCATACATTCCTCGGATGTTGCCTCTTTCAGCAGCACTCTGTATCTCTTCGCTGAGCTCTGTCCAGTACTCGTTTGCGCAGCGCCTGGCGTTAAGCTGAACCTTACTTCTGGCAGCCCTGAGGATTTGCAGGTTCTTCTCACTGGGTGACCGCTTATACTTGGGATAACATCACGCTAACTATTCTCAAAATATTACTAAAAAGATAAAAGCTCCAAACCGAACGCATTACTATCCTTTCAAGTCTAAAGGCATTCAAAAAATTACCAAAAGTATGATCATGTAAGACTAAACTGAATTCTTTAAAAACTTCAAAACTGCGTTTGGTATCTCTGAAGGGGCAAGCAACAGCCTAACTTTTTTTTCAGTGATGACGTCGTCGATCTAACAGATATTGATGGTAAAGCCGACTTGGAAATCTACATTGCTACTTATATCCGATTCCATTTAAGAAAAGTTTGTCATCGGTGTAAGTAGCAAAGGCACTGTATCAGATATTTCCACTGCTCTTTATGTATCGAATCAATTTTGGTCACATGATTATTCCATATGAAGCACGATTTGCTCCTTCAGTCGAGCTCATACGGTCATAACACTATACCAGCTTTTCCTTTTCTTGGTGTATTTTTTACTTGAACGTTTTTTTAAGACTATATGCCAGGTGTATGCTCCCGAGACCCGTGTTTATCTTTTAATAGACTAGTACTAAGGCCTCAACTCGTTCTAGAAGAGGGAGAAAATCTTGCCTAATACGGATATTGAATGCAACGCTTCTCACGTTCTAGACAGTAACCCGAAATCAAGAAGCCCTCGCTTTATTGTATTAATTGCCTGTCCTGGAGACTATGCACACGTCAGACATTCAGAGGAATGTGCGACAGAGCAGAGCACAAGACTATTTCAGTCTAAGTTTTCTTTCAAAATTATCAGTATATAAAATAAAGTTTAAAAACTTTCAAAAACTGCCAATCTTAACAGAAAGTCTACTTTAAAGTAGTAAACAATGAAGTCTTTCACCAGCTGTCGAACAAACCCTGGGGCCCTCAGGGTCTGTTGCATGTTTCTGTAAATAGTCAAAAGACGGCACTTTCTGAAACATCTTGTGCCTTCAGCCCTGCGCCCACCCCTGAAAGCATCAGCGTGAACAAGAACCATCTATATCGTTCATTTTACTGTATAGTCAGACTGGACGAGCTGTATCATTTGATTCCACGACTCTGCAGTGTTAATACGGATGTATACACTCAGTTTACAGGAAAAAATACCACGACACAGTGAAGTTTACTCCTAAGCTCACACTAAAAAATTTGGAAAGCAAGTTTTCCAAAAGCAATTAGCAGTTATACAATACTTGCCACCAATACCGTCAGTATTTTTTCCATGGCAAAGTAATAATTTTAAACATAACCCCCGATATCTTGTGGCTTGTTACATCTCTTCAAGTCGCACATTTCGTTTAAAAGGTGACCTTACAACCTATGTGATATACTCTTGTATAACCCTCTCCCGGGTGCAAACGTTCTTATATCCCAGCTGACTACTAGAGCTAGAGCCATATCGGTCTAACACCATTTCAAAAACAATCCGGTTCAGATAAGTCGACAGTTAAAAGCTATGATCACCGTTAACCTTGCTGCAATTAAAGAAAAACGGCCGTAAAATCATCAGGCTTGATGTACCGACATCTTGTAAAAACTGGAAAATTGATTCAGCAAATCAGAGCCTTAATTCATTTTCAATAGTATATTTGTACGAGTTTCGAGTACGACAGCCTTCAGACTACATACCGCAAGCACTCATTGCGTGTTTCACTATCATGACTCTGAGGGATGCGAAACAAGGCAAAGAACATAAGATGACGCGTTAATGAAACGGTTTTTGCTACAGGCCCTATTACAAGAATAATTTTTGATTTTCACAATTTTTGACGGCATCACAGCACAACCCTGGGTATCTCAGAGCCTGCCATATACGGTGTGTGCTCCGAAAGATATGGAAACCTTTGATGCGATGTCAATGTCTTGCACCCGTCTCTGTTAGGGTTCATGAAGCCTGCAGTCCACTGTGTTGATTAAACAGCTCGGCGAGACCATTAATCAAAATTAATTTAATTCCGTATGCCACTACCTTGAGACACAGCATTCATACTGACAGAATTCATGTTCATCGATTTATTCCAAGATGCATGGCAACATGGCTGCCAAGTTCCAGCGAGATGGATGATTGTTGACACCATCACATCGTTCGACACGACTGACTGACGCAAAGTAGAGGTCCCAAATGTTGAACGAGTTTAACTGGCTGCACTGGAATATGCACATTCTACCCATCGCTGCCCCCGTACAGATACAATTTATCCAAGTAAGCATATCAGGAACGACTTCGTCAGCGGTTTGCTTACCTCACCATGTGCATGCTGCACATTACGCCTCATCAACAGAATAGCACCTTGGTCTGTTAGAATAGGGAGAGAACGCCCACTCCAACTTCAGTTCTAATCTGAATCTCACGCTTCCAAAATGAATACTAGCCTCTTAACCACCACGATCTGGTCTAAAAAAGCACGAACCAGAAATAGCAAGGCTATGATAACCATGACAATCTCCCTACATGATGCCCACCCTGACTGCAGGTGTCTACTTCAGACTTCACGAGGGTGGTAGTGTTCGGTGTTGAAGAACAGGCCCATCCAAGGACAAATCTCTTGCCTAGTAATCCGTTATTCGTCTTATGTTACAAAATTTTAATATCAGAACCCAAGTTTTCCAACATCGCTGCGTTACAGCTTTGAATCTCTAAGGGGTGCGAGACAGAGCAGATGACACGCGAGGGAAGTAATTAACGAATTAATTTATATCTTTTGTTACTAGTCTCTTTAGCGGTTGTCGAAAAGGTCTTACAAAGTGTAGTTCAGTTTTCAATATTTTTCCCGACCCTAGATCCTCTGTGCTTGCCGCATGCGAGTTTTGTGTTCTCAAGTAAAGTAAATCTTTAAAACATCTGATACCCCCATATCCTATTCCCATCTCTTGCAAATCACCGATGTCCCACCCATACTGATTTTACGCTTTGGCCAGACGAACTGCAGGCGTCTATACGCATCAGCCCGACTCCCTACGTCGAAAAATAAAATCATGCTGCTCTAGTTTCAATTTCCTGCAACTGATCAATGTACATGTATTCAGGTCCATCAGATGTCCGAGCCTAAACACTTCAGCAATTATAAAACTTGTAGAGTACCCTGGTAGTAGTTTACACTCGTTCGCTGTCTAGTATCGTTTTGTGTCATGTGTCAGTACGATACGCTACAACCATTCTTTGGGCACCCTGAAGGGGAGGCTGTTGCTATTGACGTAGTTAGAAATGGACTGCCAGTATCGCGTAATGGAATATCAGCATGCCTGACCTGCTTGTTGCTGCATTCTAAATAGCAAAACATTTTTTTACATTCTATAACAGCTAAATTCTAGTACACAATACTAAGGCAGACTTCTGCGCTTTTAATGTGATAATCTGTCGTCCTAGAGACGCACGCTTTCACGCTCACACTGGTAAGCAAGGACATTTAGAATCAAATGAGTACGAATGAGGGGATGAGGCAAGGGGGGAGGTAGGGAAGTGAATGAAGAGCGAGGGGTAAGAGGGTAAAATAAAGGTGATCATAGGGGAACTTGAATTGAGAGAAGGGAGTGAAGAAAGGTGCGAGAATGGCTAGCATTGGAGTTAGTGATGAAGGTCGGGAGAATAAAAAGTGAAGGAGCAATGAATTTAGAATAAGTGGGGGAGGAGAGATAAATGTAGAAAGAACGGGGATGGGCAAGGGGTAAGCAGAATGAGGGGTAGAGGTGTGAAGAAGAAAGTGCAGAATGCTGGACGGGGCCGTGAAAAATGAGGGGAGGCATGAAGAATGAAGGGAAGTAGCGTGAAGACAGAGGTAAGCGAAAAACGAGGGAGTTAAAATGAACAGTGAGGGAGGGGGCAAAGGAAGAATGAAGAATGAGGGGTGTCAAGGGGATAATGAGTAAGGGGGAGGGGCAAGAGGATGAAAAGGTAGTGAATAATGAGGGAGGAGCCAAGGGGGGTGGGGGTGGGGTGGGTAAAGAATGAGGGGGCGATGGAGGAGCGTAGAGTTGTGGATCTTGGCATGGTCCTTGAAAACGTGGCCTTTGACATGCTCCCCGACGCCATGGTCCCTGAAACGACAGTACGTTTATTACAACAAGGCTGACTGCTCACAGTTATTGCAATATTTGTAACTATTCAATCACTATCAAATAGGCTTTTACAAGCTAGGTTGTGGAAGAGACGCTAGCCCTTCTACTAGTGTTAAATTCAAAGTTACGAAAAACTGCATACCCAATGCAAATACCAGAGAACACACAGCTGGCATTCATTTTAAGATAATGCTGGCATTCAGCGCTTAGATTTGATTTTATCAAGATTTTGCGCTATATAAATATTGTAATTATTATTATTATTATCTCTCAAGAATTAAGTTTGGACAGTAATCTGAAGTAGTCCTGCCTACAACAAGCCAACAAACCTTTCACCAAACAATTTAAATCAAAGCATCATATCGTTAAGTCAATAACTTTTAATCCATTTGATGACTTAAGCAAGACATCGCCTGGTCCCCGAGGACCTGGCTCCTACATGTCATTGCTGAAAGCTAAGTCGAAAGACCTGGAATTGTGGCCCTTGGGATGGACCTTGAAAACGCATTTTTCGATGGGCTCAAATGAAAATTGTTTTTCGTAATACTGTTACGTGCGTTGTTCAGTCGGAAATGACATGATATCCAATGAACTAATTGGCGCACTAGATTTGTTCGAAATTTGCCTTTGTACTTTATTTCGACATAAGGATTTTACCGATTCAGCATTTTATTTTGATTCTTTTATTAATGATTATTGTTCAACTAAATTATGTCAGGATACTAGGTATTTCACCATTTGGATAAAATCTTAAATACTCACCTACCTCCAAAGATAACCATCGTGGTCCCTGAAGATGGTCACCTCAAGATGGTAGTTCCTCGAGACAACCAGAGTTGCGTGGTCTCTGAAGATGGATCCCCGCAGTGCGAGTTTTCCTCATTAGAGCATGGTATTGCCTCTCATCTGTGCTGCCTACGGGCTGCCCTTCCAGATGTTCCATTTGGTCAGTTTTTATTCATTCTTAATGGTGGGGAAAAATGTACAACCTGCACTGAAGATTGTGGTGCTGTTCCGGGCACCCTTCCATGCGAGTCAGAGCCATTTGGCAATTATGGAGTAGGTAGCAGTAGTCCTCGGGCATAGGACTAATCTGCCGCTCAAGGCAATAGATGGGGTAATTTGTTACGTTCATGGCGGATTTCTTCTTGTTTGGGTCTTGGGGTGTGGCCTCATTTATCCGCTTTCGGCCTTAGCTGGCAAATATATCTGTTCGTTTCCACATATTCCACAGTAAATGGTAATCCGTTAGTTACTGGTAAAATACATGCTAGTTCCGTTAATTCTTTCAAGATTAATCTGATAAAGACTGTCAGCAGGCAATTGTAGACTTAACGATTTGCTGCCTGTTCAGTCAAATCTGAATGTCGATCTTTCTGGTTTGAATTCCGATGCTTCCAACACGGTCTCTAATGCCTTGCAAGGACTGACCTTTATTGTTCTTCCATTCTTCACAGCTCCATCTGCTGCACTGTTTGTTCAAAGACGTATCCATTCTGAGTTTTGTAGGCACCTTAGAGCATCTCTAGTGTGAGGATCTTTAGGACAGTTTCCAGTTGGTTTCTTGTTTAGAACGCCTGGGACAAAAGATACTTGTGCTGGATCGTATGTTACCTATTTATTTACAAACAGGATCTGAGCATGTTTTCCCTCAGTTTTTTGCAAGGTGGTTTGCACCGATCCTCATGACGCGGGTTTTGGTCGGATGCAGTTTTCATTAAACTCGACCTCGACTAGACTTCTCTAGATGGACTCATTGTGGCGCGACCTCTTTAAGATGAAGATCCCGCACCTCATGGAGTTCTCTTAAAGACCTCCAGTGGCGTCGTCTGTGAAGATGGATCCGTATGGCGTCATCGTGTGTGAAGATGGACCCGTGTGGCGTGATCTCTGAAGACGGACCCGTGTGGCGTCATCTCTGAAGACGGACCCGTGTGGCGTCATCCTCTGTGAAGATGGACCCGTGCGGCGTCATCTCTGAAGATGGACCCGTGCGGCGTCATCTTCTGTGAAAATGGACCCGTGTGGCGTCATCTCTGAAGATGGACCCTGTGTGGCTTTGCTGTGAAAAGGACCCCGTGTGCCTTCGCTGTTAAGATTGACCCCGTGTGGCTTGTATGAAGATGGACCCCGTGTGGCGTCGTCTGTGAAGATGGACCCCGTGTGGCGTCGTCTGAATATGGACCCTGAATGGCGTCTGAGTATGGACCCCGTGTCGCTTCGCTGTGAATAAGGACCCCGTCTGGCTTCGCTGTGAATATGGACCCGAATGGCGTCTGAATATGGACCCCATGTGGCTTCGCTGCGAAGATGGACCCCGTGTGGCGTCGTCTGTGAAGATGGACCCCGTGTGGCATCATCTGTGAAAATGGTCCCCGTGTGGCGCTAGCTATGAAGATGGACCCGTGTGGCGTTATCTGTGAAGATGGACCCATGTGGCGTCATCTGTGAAGATGGACCCGTGTGGCGTCGTCTGTGAAGATGGACCCCGTGTGGCATCGTCTGTGAAAATGGTCTCCGTGTGGCGTTAGCTATGAAGATGGACCCGTGTGGCGTTATCTTGTAGACAAGATGGACCCATGTGGCGTCATCTGTGAAGATGGACCCATGTGGCGTCATCTGTGAAGATGGACCCATGTGGCGTCATCTGTGAAGATGGACCCATGTGGCGTCATCTGTGAAGATGGACCCATGTGGCGTCATCTGTGAAGATGTACCCCTTGTGTTCTCTCAAGATGGACCCCTGTCTCTGAAGATGGAACCTGTGGCGTCGTCTGTGAAGATGGACCCTTGTGACGTCTGTGAAGATGGACCCTTGTGACGTCTGTGAAGATGGAGCCTTATGGCGTCGTCTGACGTCTGTGAAGATGGACCCGTGTGGCCTCCTCTCTGAAGGTGGACCCGTGTGGCATCGTCTCTGAACAAGGGCCCGTGTAGAGTCGTCTCTGAAGATGGAGCCCACGTTCATGGCGTTGTATCTTTAGAAGAAACCAAAGTGGCGTTGTCTATGAAGATGGCCCCTCGTGGTGTTTCTGAAGGTAAACCTCCCAGTGGGGTTCTGTGAATATGGACCCTCTGTGACGCTTTGAAGCGGGACCCCTGTGACCTCTGAAGATGGACCCCTTGTGGCGGCATCTCTGAAAATCGATCCACAGGCGTTCTTTTAGATCCCCCCCCCCCCCACGTGACGTTCTGTCTGAAGTTTGTCTTTGAGGATAGGCCGTCGTGGTGTTCTTTCTAAAGTGGACCCTAGTGGCATCGTCGGATTAAGGAACCCTCGCGCCTTCTCTGAAAATGGACCCCAAGGTGTTCTGAAGATCGGCCCCTAGTGTCGTTATCTCTCAAGATCGCCCCCTCAGGCGTCATCTGAAGATCGGCCCCTCGTGGCGTTATCTTTGCATATCGACCCCTGCGTACTCGATTGCGTTATCTTCGAATATCGACCCCTCGTGGCGTTATCTCTGAAGATCGGCCCCCAGTGGCGTTACCTGTACATATCGACCCCTCGTGGCGTCATCTCTGAAGAACGGTCCCCAGTGGCGTTACCTGTACATATCGACCCCTCGTGGCGTCATCTCTGAAGATCGGCCCCCAGTGGCGTTACCTGTAAATGTCGACCCCTCGTGGCGTTTCTTTGCAGATCGATCCCTTGTGGCATTATCTATGAAATGGAACCCCAATGATGCCATTCATGAAGATAAACTCCTCGTGGCGAGATCAGTGTAAAAGATGAAATATTGTCCTGTAAAAAGTTTGAGTGATGGGAGACCCGAACATTCATCCAGATTTTTTTTATCTTATACTTTTTAGACCTCCAATTTCCTTATACTGTATTATAATTAGTAAACATTTTAAGCACAGGTATAATCTGCTAGAATGGCCCATGGTTACTAAACGGGGATAACAAAAGCAAAGCAACAGTAGTTCAAATATAGCTGAAACTGTGGAGAATATTTTAATCCAAACTTATCAGTGCGAGCTTGATCTTGGATCAAAGTTTCCTTTTCTTATTAAGTCTTACCTATTTAGAGCAAGCATGACTTAAAAAGAGTGGAGATTAACACGTTACAAAGTACAATGCCACTTGTATTGTTAATATGCAATTACACCATCTTAAATCTGTTTCGAGTGCATTGTTTAAATCATGAATACGACATTCACTTTTACTTATTTTCCAACTATTATTAGTCTTTCAGAACTTTACTCAAATGAAATTAAACATACTCACCCCTTCTACGTGGTTTTGAAGACATGGACCCTTCTAAACGGTTCAGGCTGTTATGTTCTGGCAAAGGCTCAGGCTGTTCTGCTCGATTTCAACTTCGTTCTGTGAACTTTCAGGTCAGGTAGGAGTTGGGTAATACTAGGATGGGTCGTAATAGTCGAGACCGACTCGACATGGATGCGATATTAAAGATGGGAATGGTACAGCTTGTGATGGGGCAGAGAGAGGAATGTGGGCAGCCAGAATAATGAGGGGAGCGAAATGGCAGTTAAGACGGGACTGAGGAATAGGAGGAACAGGAAGGAATTGAAACGGGGGAGTGAAGAATGAAGTGAGTGTTTGGGGAGGGGGGAAGAGAGATTCAGGTTCAGATTCACATTGCTCTATTAGAGCCCAGCCGATTACTAGAGCCATATAAAAGCTAACATGGTCAGACAATTCAGGCAAAAATAATCTGGTAACCTTCACTTGTAAGAGTAGAAAACGGTTCAAACAATTTCAGAAGCTGAGGCTGACTAATGTTCTGACCGGCAATTGCCTGCAAAGCAGAAAGGGAGTCGGAAAAAGAAAATCTTTATACTTGGATTTGGACACCATTTTTAGTGCCAGAACCAGAGCAGTCAGTTCAAGTTTATATAGCTTATAGTCCAGCCGACTTGCAGCCATATCGGGGCTAACACCACGTCAAAACAATAACCAGGTTAAGATACAGTTAAAAACCATGCTCACAGTTAACAAGTCTAAAATGCAATTAAAAACTTAGACCTGAAATCAGGGGAAATCTATTGTGGTCTCTAGACAAAATGGAAAATTGGATCAGGAGGGACGTCTCGGAAGAGGACCTTTAAGGAGTCCGCCGTGCAGTGCTTATGTCTCACATCAATCACAGCAATCAAGTTGTCTGATGCACGACGGCTCATCACATGGCATAGTCAGTTCAGCAGCATAAACAGAACTGTCAGACGGAATGTTTTGAAAATGGACGGTTGGGAACAACAGAACAGAAGGCAGCAGCAGTAACACCTTCAGCAGACTTGGTCCATCTGTGAAGATTCTGTGTGATGACGGAAATTTCTAAGCAGTTCTACATAAAACGACTTGTACACCAGTGAACTGGTAGTCTTTACGGAAGGAAGCAAGATCAAAAACCTTCCTGTTTTCAAGATCTATGGTAGGTTGACTGGAAATTTCGAGAAGTCGGAAGCGATTGCTAATTTATATCTGCTTTTTCATATGAGGACAAATACAGATTTCTAAAGAAGAGTGACTTTTCAAATTCGCTTTGAGATCTCGGGCTGAAGAGTCTAGGCTGGGTTTTCTGGTTCAGTGAACAGTTTCAAACAGAAATACAAGATTAGTTTCAGTCTACGGTTGGTTAGAGAGGAGGATTCCCCTGCCTCCATGTATAAACTGTACATGTTCTGAATGCACCAAGACAGAGGCGTAGCCCTTCACGGTGAATGGGATCCAGCAGTTTTCAGGTAGGAGGGTCTCGCAGAGCCATACATCGCAGCTCTAGTCCAGTTTATAACGAATTAAAGCTCTGTACAGGTGAAGTAGCGTTTTCTTGGCACCCCAGTTTGTATGCGCTACAACTCGAAGAATATTCAAAGAATTCTGGCATGTGGTTTTGAAATGTTGGATATGACCGAGGAAATTCAACATTTGATCAAAAATCAATCCCAGAAATTGAGCTTTTACAGCTGGAATGATGGACTTTTCCAGATGGATTTCTGGATCAGCAAAAAATTGTCAGAGGTTATGAAAATGGATACAATGTGTTTGGGTTGCGGAAAAAATAAAGTTTGTCTTTGCCCTCTGTTGGATCCTACCTACACGCACTGCAGCTGAACGCCTGCATAGATGCTTCCACTTGTGCATACTGCGAAATCATCTACAAACAGGAACAGTCAAAGCCCTGCTGTACATTCAACTATACTGTTGATCTTACTACTTAAATGGGAGATAGAATGCTCAATTGTGGTACACCCGGCTCTTGCTCAGATGTTGGACAGAGTAGTACCAACCCGCACTTGAAGCTGTCGCCCCGCCATTGGATACATAGACTCGTGATCCCCAAAACCAAGTTCGTGTAGATCTCGATTTCCTGGTGGTATCATGCTTTCCTACGGGGTCAGATGGTGCAAACCTGAACTTGTTTACTTGACAGCATCAGAAGGACTGTGGATCTCTCCCTTGCTATGTTACCTTCCAACCCTCAACATGAGTGGCTATGCATTTAGTTGGGTGGACTGGAAGTCCCACTAATGCAGTTCTCGGGCAAGGTTCACACCCAATTAGGGCAGCATAAATCAGACGAATTCGGTGGTTTTCATGTGCGACTGGGACACAGCCGAGGACATCAGAACAGGTTAATGAAAAACAAGTCTATAAATTTCTGAGAAATGCATCATCACTGTCATTTTCAATCTTACTGATAAACTGACATTTATATTCTAAATTCATGTATTTTTTTCAAGAGCAGTGCAAGCCCTGGCGCCTAGGGTCCTGCTGCATGCTCTTGTGTTCACCCTCAAAACTGTACCCCCAACATCTTTTTGAATGACTTGTCCCGATACCCTCTGTGCTGCACCCAACTCTCAGGAACCAACGACGAATGCCAAAGCTGTCTATACAGACTGAAGTCAGGCTAGACGTTCCGACTACCGATTTAGTGTTGAGATGACAGGCTCCTGAAAACGCCATTCCTTTACAGTGTAGCCAAGATCCGTACTGCGAATTCAAGAGTAAACACCACGGTTTGGTGGCGTTACCTTTGCCCGTTGAAATCTCAATGTGGACTGTCGTTACTACCATCTCAGCTCTGACTTGAACAATGAAATCAAGTCAATGAATGCATCAAGCGACTTGATAGGGTGCACTACAACTATAATCAATCTCCACACACACACCATATAGCTGCTCATCTTTTGCAATACTGATTATGCTCTGGAGCCTTGTTGAACCCAAATGCTTCTGCAACTGTTGAACGATACAAACTCGCATGATTTGACCATGTTACTTGCCACGCCACCTAACCCATCCCTAAGGACACCCTGAAAGGATGTCGCTGCGAGGATATGGAAAAGCCGGATGGCAAAACATCAAAAAGTGGACCACTGCAGTTGCTGCACTTCAGACAGATGGAATGTATCTGCTGCTGTGTCCAAGTCCCTTAATGACCAAACTGGTCATTCGAGTAGAAGCCGCCGCCCTCAAAACCCAGTCTGTAAAAACAGATTTCTCAAAATCTGATAGACATGTACCATGTCAGCTCATATTACAAAGGCCTTGATCATGTTAATGGAAATAAAGATAATTAGGATCATAATCATATGCCCTGCCGCATGGCATTGATGATCATGGCCTTCCATACGAATCTATTCCTTGCAGCTGCAAGTACATCTTCTACCCTCTGTCCTCAGCCACCCTGCAAGTCCGTCCAATATTTTCTCCCTGGTCTTTCCCTCTAGCTTTCCCCTTGTGATCAGGTGTTCTAACTCCCCTTTCCTCATGAAATATTGCTCTCTTTTCCTAATTTTCAGTGATCTTGTGTCTGCCTCCAAGACTCGTTTGTTCTCTTTGATGTCCATGGAACTCGACATTCTTCTCAGAAATCACATTTCGGCTGCCTCTATCTGGTCATGGCTTTGCGTGTTGACCGTCCACTCCTACAACGAATAACAGTATCGGTCCTATGTAACATTCAACAACTCTCTTCCTGATGTTAACTGATAGGCATTTGTTGTAAGAACGCTTTTCATCTTGCCGTTTTCTCTTGGCCGATTCCGCTGGCTATTTCTGATGTGCATCTGCCGTCTCGCGAGATGACTGTTCCTAGATTTAGACTTAACCTGTCTCAAAGTTGTGCCATTTACTGTTATTTGAATGAGGGGATTTCATGTGTTATTGATTACCATGACTGTCTTTTTGCTATTTAGCTCCAACCCTTTATTTTGCTTTTCATTTTATCATATCCAGAAGGTTTTGTAGGTCCCTTTCATTTTCAGCAATTAGCACGGTGCCATCTGCGTAACGAATGTTGTTTCATCATTTTTCCTGCAACCTTTATCCCAGGGCTTAGTTTTCTCATGATGGTTTCGCTGTGAAGTGAAAGATCTGGTGATAGAACACAACCCTGCCTGACCCCTCCGATATTTTGAAAGCTTATATCGTTTTCTATTCTCATTGCCGTTTGTTTCCAATACATATTTGATTATTCTTAGGTCTTTTTCATCAATATTGAGCGTTTCTTGACGGTGATCGATTCTTCATGTCTTACCCTATCGAAAGCCTTGGTATAATCAACAAAGCATAAATATAACTCCAACTCGACCGACCTCGATAATAGTTCTTAGGATGTATATTGCATAAAAGTTCCTTTCCCTTCGACAAATCCACTGTTGTCTTATTTCTCTTGATTCTGTTGCTTGTCCTCATGCGAGTAGAAGCTGCCGCCCTCAAAACCCAGTCTGTAAAAACAGATTTCTCTAAATCCGATGGACATGTACCATGTCAGCTCATATTACAAAGGCCTTGATCATGTTAATGTAAATATCAGAATCATCATGTGCCCTGTCGCATGTCATTGGCAAACACGGCCCTCCATACGAATGTATCCCTTGTCACTGCAATTACATCTTCCACCCTCTGTCCGCAGCCACCCTGCAAGTCCGTCCGATATTTTCTCCCTGGCTCTACCTAGTGTTCTTTCCCTCCAGCTTTCCTGTTATGACCAGATGCTCTAATTCCTCTTTCCTCATAAAATGTCCTATAAATGTTGCTCGTCTTTTTCTAATCTTAACAGTTATCTTGTGTCTGCCTTCTTTAAGACCGTCTCGTTTGTTCTTTGTATATCCCAACATTCTTTTTAGAAACCAAATCTTGGCTGTGTCGACTGTCCAAGCCTCACAACCGGATAACAGTATCGGTTCTATATAACATTTACGAACTCTTCCTGGCGTTAATCGACAGGTATTTGTTGGTCAGAACGCTTTCCTCTGTTGAACGCTGTTTTGGCTAGGCCAATTCTGTTGGCTATTCCTGATGTGCATCTGCCGAGATGACCTTTCGTAGATATTTAAATTTGTCAATATGTGTCAAAGCTGTGCCATTTGCCGTTATTTTCCATGAGATTTCACGTTTTTGTTTTTTTCTTTTTCATTAAAACAACTTCAGACGTCTTGCCATTTAGACCCAGCCGTTTGTTTTTGCTTTTTACAATTACATTCACACGGTTTTGTGGGTCCCTTTCATTTTCTGCAATTAGCACGGTGCCACCTACATAACGAATGTTATTTTTCCTCCAACCTTCATCCCAGGGCATTCTTCCAGGTTTCTCAAGTTTTCGCTGTAAAGTGAAAAATCTGTTAACAGAACAACCCTGCCTGACCCTTTTGATATATTGTAAAGACTTTGTATCGTTTTTCTATTCTCATTACTGCTGCTTGTTCCCAATACATATTTCTGATTATTCTTAGATCTTTTCCATCATTATTGAGCCTTTCTAGTTGGTTGACCAATTCATGTTTCCCGATCGAAAGCCTTGGTATAATCAACAAAGCATAAACAAATCAACTCGACTGACCCAAATGATAGTTCTTAGGATGTATATGGCTTTAATAGTGCCTTTTGCTTTGACAAATCCACTGTTCTATTTCTTTTGATTCTGTTCCTTGTATTATTCTTAAAAGGATTTTTGTTACATCACTCAAGCTGATTGTACGATAGAGTTCGCATTCTGTAGTCCGTTTTCTTTGCAAGTGCAATGAAAACCGATTTTGACATTCTTAGGGACTTTTTCTCTAACAAAAATTTTAACATTGCACCATTTCATTTCTTCCAGTCTTTCAAACGCTTCACTCACCAGCACCCAAGTAAGACCCACAGAACTTCTGGCACTTCCCAGTATCGTTTTGGATTCTTTTCATCACACGTGAAGTGTTAGCGCATGAGGAATTTTCTGAATTCGGTGAAACTGTCAAGAACTTGATTTGGTTAGGAATTTGGCAAGATTCATAAATGTTAATGTCAATACACTAGTCTCATTGAAAATACTTTTATCTTATATATGAACTGTGCGCGATGACCAGCGACAGCCGAAACGACCTTATCTTAATTGAAAGTCATTCACAGCCCACAAGTAAAAGAATGGTAAGACAACACCTACCAAAGAAATTACAGAAACATATCTGAACCCAGTTACAAATAATCTTTTCACGACATGCCAGCCATTTTACGGTTTCAGTAAAAACACTTAATACCTTAAACCTCACCAGAAGCAGCTTGCTGCCAACTTGAACAATTCTTGAAAATGGGGTCCGACGAAGAAGAGACGGACAAGTCAACATGAACAATGAGACAGGCAACTAACGCTGCTGCAAGCTGTGCTAACATCACCTTGTTATTTTTCGCTGCGAACTACAGAGATCATGAGCACAATGTTATTTAACCCTCTTCAACTGGAATTGGAGGCAAGCTCTCATCAGAAAAACGAGATAATCGCTTAACTTACAAATCACTTTAAACACAACGTTATGATTAAAAAAAATGCCCGCAAACTGCAACGGAAAATGAAACACTTGGGAAAAAGGCCCCATCGTGGTCAATAACACAATTAGAAGCAATACCAGGCAACAATCTAACTTGTTACAATGTTTCCTGATATAATGACGATGATCCAGTACAAGTAGACACTGATACTGGAGTCAATATTAAGTCCGCGTCTGCCGAATTGAAAAATTAGTATCTATCGATTGCATGTCAAAAGACTGGTCCACACAACCAAAACTAAGTGTGAGAGGCGCTGGATTTTCGATTGCTTTTTCTGTACGAATCATACTATTTTTGTCACAAGATTATTCCGTATAGAAAACGAGCTACTGTCCAAGGTGAGCGCATATAGGCATAGTACTTCATCATCCAGTTTCTTTTCTTATCCCAATGTAGTTTTGACCTGTTATTTTCCAAAACTGGTACTCGAGTCATACGCTCCTCATAAAATGGATTTATCGATTCATCTAACAGACTCGAGCCCATACACCACTTGTGCAGAAGAGATCATTGTAGAATCCAAAAATCGAAGACAAGTCCTCTCACGTCTAGATAATAACTTTAAACTAAGAAACCCCTGCTTTACAAATATACTCATTTCTCTTTCCGTGATGACTTAATAAATCAGACACTCTGAAGGATGTGTGACAGAGCAGAAGACAACACAATTGCAATCTTGTTTTGAAACTATATTTTACCACCGGTTTTATTTTCATTTTTATTTGTTAACACTGCACGTTTTATTACAAAGTTTGCTTTGAATTTTCTGACGCTTAAATGAAACAAACCCCGGGGCCCTCAGGGCTTGTATGGACGTTTGTGTACAGTCAAAAGACAGCGATTCCTGAAAACATCCTGTGATACCTCCAGCCCTGCACACATCCACTGAAAGTACTAACACAAGGAGCACGAAGCCAGCAATGTTCATTTTTACTCTACAATCAACCTGGACGAGCTGTACGTTTATTCCACACCCCTGGTGTATCAGCACAAACATGCACACGTACTGGTTTATTACCAAAACCACCTGGATAGGACCGTCATTCTGAGCTCACTTTATAACAAAACTACCAGGTAGGAGGAGCTTTACTGCTAAGTTCACTACATCCAAAAATACCAAGATAGGACCTTTATTCCCAAGTTTTGCTTGTATAAAATACAGAGGACAGGATCTTGAGCCACATTTCCGTCAATGCTCACATTATCATATACTGCCAGTTTTCTGCTTTCATCAAGATCTTTGGCTCTCCTTATAACGCACAAACCAAAATATTACGAGTAATAAGATGCTGAAGATAATTATATCTAATCAAAAGCACAACAATTGCACGCCTACACACCACCTACGTCCATCCACACTTGCCTTGTGTTCATTCCTTGGCCGCATTTTTTTCTGAGCGTTAAACACATGCTAAATATTAAACCTCATTTTTCGTCTCATCTAAAATCCTAGTATTAGCTACCAGATTATCACTAAACGCATAAACCACAAATAAGTTCGGACAACCTAAAATGTCTCCCTGCATATATGCTGACCACTACTCCAGCAATTCACGTTATATGATCACAGGGCTGTGGTACATTTACACAGTACATGTCAAATCCTCTCGAAAAAAATGATCTCAGGGATGTTGTACGTACTACACGACACCATTTTCTGTCAAGAAATTGATCAGTTTCAGAGAGACAGGCATATGCTAAAAAAAAAAAAAAAATCAGAGGATGCAAAAGAGAATGACTTAATGACAAGTTTATATACTGTATATAAATTTGCCACCATGCCTGCAGCACTTGCTACTTTCATAGCAACATTTAAACAAAACATTTTCCAAACTCACTATCGTGCTACCCTAACGGCATCAGGACTTGCTACATCTCTTAATGCTTTAAACTGACCCTGAAACCATCTGATGTCCCTGTCCTGCATCCATCCGCTTGGAACCGATATAATGCCTTCAATAATTTATACGTAATGGCACGCCAGACCAGTTGTACGTGCTCCAAGGATGAGATCTTGAAATTTTAAATCTGTGGTGTTCACACTGACAAGTATATATGATGTACACCACTGACTTGTTACTCCTATTACCATGAAGGTTCCTTAGCTTCCTATTACTAACTCTAAAAGATATGAAGATTTCGACGAGCACTACAATGCAACCCTGACCCTCTGAGGAATGCAAGACGGAGCAAAGAACACAAATGGGGACGATCCACTGATGAAACAGTTTAGGTGGATTAGCTACAAGTATTAGTTTCATTCATGATTTTCACAAGTTTAACAGCACCGTAGCACAGTCCTGGGTACTTGCATTGTCTGCGCCAAAATTGTTTCTAGAAATACTGTTATACCAATGTCTTGCACCCATCTCTGGCAGGGTTCACGAGTCTATAATCAACTATGTCGACTAAATTCTTATGGCTTATAGCCCAACCGACTACTGGAGTCATGTCGACTAACTCAAGACCGGACTAGTTGCATGAATTCCGTGTACCACCACTGTGAAACCTGCGGTGTGTTGCTGACGCACACCATTATCAGTTCCATATCATCAAGGATACATGTTAACTTTGTTTTTAAGTTTCGGCGACTGATGAATTTTGTTTGGTGATAATTTGACACCATCATGTCTGACAATTTCTGCTTACAACACGCAAACTAGAATCTCCAAATGTTGAACGAATCTGGCTGCTTACAACACTTAAAACTAGAAACCCCAAACGTTCAAATCTGGCTGCACTCGAATAGAAAGCGCACACTGTACCCACCACCATCCCCACCCCTACAGATACGATTTGTCCACATATTTTGCCAGGAACAATTCTGTGGTCGGGTCTTTACATCTGCGTGTGCATGGTGTACATGATAGTTCGAAATTTCGAAGCTTTAAAGGCATTCACACTTGGACAGACATGCTCCATCCAAGCCTGCCAGCAACTATCTGGAAAACTCAGGCCAGCGCAAAACCCTATGCACTGGCACAGTCTTGAAATGGCGAGGGGTGGGGAGAGGGGCTTTATAAAGGCAAGGCTGACGCCACCAGAATGATGGAAATATTCAGATGGGCAGCAAACATGCCAGTGTTTAATGTTGCGGACTGGGATTGAACTCGTGATACCAGATCATGGCCCTATCAAAAGAACCAACCAGTCCGCTTGACACCTCAATTCATCATCCTGTCCAAAAAACAACCCAGACTACCACTCAAAGTGTGGTACAATGGGGATACAATGCTCGTCCCAACTTACTTTCGAACCTGAATTTCTCATTTCCTAAATGGACTACACTCAGATCTGATTCTAAGATAGCACAAACCAGAAATAGCAAGGTCAGAATTACGACCCTCCTGCATGATGCCGAACATGACTGCAAGTCATGACAAAGGATGTGGTAGTCAAGGATATCAGGCCTAGTAAGGGCAACTGCATAGGAATCCGTCCTTAGTCTTAACTACATATAAAGATATGAGTTAATGAAACTGGATTTCTTTACTGGTCTCATTAACGGCTGGAAAAGATTACAAAATGTCATTTTTGATACATTTTCTCAACATAGTAACACAGCTATGGGGTCCCCAGGGCCTGCCACATGCGCTTCGTGCTCGTTACAGCAAGTTTAGAAACATCTCCCCCCCTTTAATATTCTACTTCTAGCCTTAATCTTTAACATTTCAATTCTGATTTTCCAATGGTATCAACTTCCAACACCAACCTCCCTCAGCAGTGAAAACGATCAGGCAGCTTAACATACTTGAGCGATGTCACCTCTTATTAAACGGCCAAGAGTGAAGAATGCGGGGATGAGACGGGAGTGATTGAATAGGGGGGGGGGGGGGGGGGGAGGGGAGTGGAACAATGAAGGGTGGGGGGCGAGGGAAAAAGGTGGTCAAAGGGTAAAGGGGTATAAAAGTGGTCAAACAGGAACTTGGAAGAGAAGGGAGCTTAGAAATATGCGAGAATGAGGAGCGGTGGAGTTAGCGATGAATGACGGGAAAAAATGAAGGAGTGATCAATTTAGAATAAGTGGGGGAGGGAGAGAGGTGAAGAAAGAATGGGGAGGGGCAAGGAGTAAGCAGAATGAAGGGTGGAGGGATGAAAAAGTGAAGAATTTGGATGGGGCCGTGAACAATGAGGGAGGCGCTAAGAAAAAACAGGGTAGCGTGAAGACAGAGGTAAGCGAAAAAAGAGTGTTAAAATGAATAAGGGAGGGGGCAAGGGAAGAGTGAAGAATGAGGAGTGTCAAGGGGATAATGAGTAAGGGGGAGGGGCAAGAGGATGAAAAGGTAGTTAATAATGAGGGGGGGGGGCAAGGGGGTGGTGGGTGGTGGGAAAAGAATGAGGGGGCGATGGAGGAGCGTGGAGTTGTGGCTTGGCATGGTCCTCGAAAACGTGGCCTTTGACATGCTCCCCGATGCCATGGTCCCTGAAACGATAGTACATTTATTACAACAGAGCTGATTGATCAAATTTATTGCAATATTTGTAACTATTCAATCATTGTCTCTATCAACTAGTCTTTGACAAGCTAGGCTGTGGCAGAGACGCTAGCCCTTCCACTTGTGTTAAATTCAAAGTCACGAAAAACTGCACACCTAATGCAAATAAGAGAACACACAGCTGCCATTCATTTAAAATAGTGCTGGTACCTCTCAACAATTAAGTCTGGACAGTAATCTGAACTAGTCCTGCTTACAGCAAGCCCACAAACATCCACGAAGTTCGATTTAAGAAATTCTTAATCGGTGACTATATCCCCCCCCCCCCCCACCTTTTCAATTCAAGTTTCTTTCGATACATTTTCATAAAAATCGTAACATGAAATAAACTGAAGTGCTGGGTAGCAACATTGTCCTCACCGACAGTACACACCATGTCTGTAGGACGCCATTTTCGTTAACGTACTGAGGCTGAAGCCAATGGGGCAGATTGTAGCTTGGGGATTTGAGTTTTGACAAAAGTAATCTGATGATGGCCAAGTCAAATGGTTTGGACATCTGACTTCCTATAAGGTCTGTGTATCGCCTGGCAAGTTAAGGGTGGAGATCTTTCTGAGCTCATCAGGCCGTGTGCAGACCAGACCTGTTAGTGCCTGAACCGCTTCATGTGTGTGCATGCAGATCAAATTTGCACATTAAAGATCCTGTTAGCCTGTCGATGTTCAGTGGCTTATAGAAGACAAGAACATCCAGCAAACACACCCACCAAAAGAGCAAGTACGCAGACCGCATCAGCATAACGCCTGCACAGTGTGGGCACAAAAAAACCCAAAAAAAAACAAAACCTGCACAGAACCAAATGAAAAAAGCCATCTGATGCAAACGAAAATCAATAGCTGACATTTTCTAGGTCTGACCTTTAACAGATGATTCTTTTCTCGTAAGAAATTATCGTCTGCTACGGAAAAGTTACTTTAGTATGCCTATAATCTAACATTAGCCATATTAGCCAGCAAGTCAAAACCAACTTAAGTGTTCATACCTTTCACCAAACATTAAACCAAAGCATCATATCGTTAAGTCAGTATCAACTTTTAATCCATCTGACTTTATCAGAACATCGCCTGGTCCCCGAGGACCTGGCTCCTACTTGTCATTGCTGAAAGCCAAATCGAAAGACCTGGAATTGTGGCCCTTGGGATAGACCTTGAAAATGCATTTTTTGATGGGCTCAATGAAAATTGTTTTTCCTAATACTGTTATGGGCGTTGTTCAGTCGGAAATGACTGATTTTCAATGAACTAATTGGCGAACTAGATTTTGTTTCCAATTTTTAGCCTTTGTACTTTATTTCGACAAAAGGATTTTAGCGATTCAGCATTGTATTTTTTATTCTTTTAACAATGATTATTCTCCAACCAAATTATGTCAAGACGATACTAGGTATTTCACCATTTGGATAAAATCTGAAATACTAATCTGATCTCCAAAGATAACCTCATCGTGGTCCCTGAAGATGGACCCACGTAGTGCGAATTTTCCTCATTCAGCATGGCAATGCCTCTCTGCAGCCTACGAGCTGACCTTCCAGTTGTTCCATTTGGTCAGTTTTTTTAATTCTCGACAGTGGGTAAAAATGTAGCACCTGCACTGAAGATTGTGGTGCTGTTAAGGGCACCCATCCATGCGAGTCAGAGCCATCTGGCAATTATGGAGTAGGCAGCAATATTTAGTCCTCGGGCAGAGGACTAATTGCCGCTCAAGTTAATAGATGGGATTATTTCTGTTACGTTCATGGCGGATCTATGTTAGGGTCTTGCCTCATTTATCCGTTTTCTGCCTTAGCTGGAAAATGTATCTGTTCGTTTCCACATATTCCACAGTGGGCGGTAATCAGTTACTGGCAAAATACATGCTAGTTCCATTCTTTCAAGATTAAATCTGATAAAGTCTGTCAGCAGGCAATTGTAGACTAAACGATTTGCTGCCTGTTAAGTCAAATTTGAATGTCGATCTTTCTGGTTTGAATTCTGATGCTTCCAACACGCTCTCTAATGCCCGGCGAGGACTGGCTTTTATTGTTCTTCCATTCTCCATAGCCCCATTTGCTGCACCATTTGTTGCAAGATGTATCCATTCTGAGGTTTGTAGGCACCTTAGCGCATTTCTAGTGAGGATCTTTAGGACTGCTTCTGGTTGGTCTCTTGTTTTATAATGCCTGGGACATCTGCGACAAAGGATACTTGTCCTGGATCGTGTTATCTTCATTTGCAAACAGGATCTGAGCATGTTTTCCCTCAGTTTCTTGCAAGGTGGTTTGCACTGATCTTTATGACCCGTTTTTGGTCAGATGCAGTTTTCGTTAACCTCGACTAGATTTCTTTACATGGACTCCTCGTGGCGCGACCTCTTTTAAGATTAACATCTCGCACCCCATGGCGTTATCTCTTTAAGACCTGCATTGGCGTCGTCTGTGAAAATGGACCCGTGTGTCGTCTGCATAGATGACCCCGAGTGGCTTTGTGAAGATGGACCCCATGTGGCTTCGTTTGTGAAGATGGACCCCTCTGTGGCGTCTGTGTCGATGGACCCCGTGTGGCTTCGCTGTGAAGATGGACCCGTGTGGCTTCGCTGTGAAGATGGACCCGTGTGGCTTCGTCTGAAGATGGACCCTGTGTGGCTTCGTCTGTGCAAGAGGACCCCCCTATAGCGTTTGTATCGATGGACCTCTAGTGGCTTCGCTGTGAAGATGTAAGGTGGACCCGTGTGGCGTCGTCTCTGACATTGTGAAGATGGATCCCTGCGGCGTCATCTGTGAAGATGTACCCCAGTCTGTGAAGATGGGCCCGTGTGGCATCGTCTGTGAAGATATGGACTTGTGGCGTCTGAAGGCGGACCCCTTTCTCTGAAGATGGATCCGTGTTGTGTCATCTCGAAAGATGGACCCCTGTGGCGTCGTCTCTCATGTTGACCCTTTCTCTGAAGATCCCTCTGAAGATGGACCCCGTGGCATTGTGAAGATGGACCACACATGGCGTCTAAAGATGGACCCCACGTGGCGTCGTCTGAAGATGGACCCCATGTAGCTTCTAACATCGTCTGAGATGGGCCCCCTGTGGCTTCGTCTGAAGACTGACCTCCTGTGGCGTCATCTGAAGATGAACCTGTGGCGTCGTCTGAAGATGGACCCCCTGTGGCGTCGCCTGAAGATGGACCCCCTGTGGCGTCGCCTGAAGATGGACCCCCTGTAGCTTCTGACATTGGCTGAAGATGGACGCGTGTGGTGTCTGTGAAGGTGGACGCGTGTGGCGTCATCTTTGAAGGGAACTCATGTGGCGTCATCTTTGAAGCTGGACCCGTGTGTGAGGGTGGACCCGTGTGGCGTCATCTTTGAAGCTGGACCCGTGTGGCGTCGTGTGTGAAGCTGGACCCGTGTGGCGTCGTGTGTGAAGCTGGACCCGTGTGGCGGCGTGTGTGAAGCTGGACCCGTGTGGCGTCGTGTGTGAAGTTGGACCCGCGTGGCGTCGTGTGTGAAGTTGGACCCGTGTGGCGTCGTGTGTGAAGTTGGACCCGCGCGTCGTGTGTGAAGCTGGACCCGCGTGAAGCTGGACCCGCGTAGCGTGTGTGAAGCTGGACCCGCGTGGCGTGTGTGAAGCTGGACCCGCGTGAAGCTGGACCCGCGTGGCGTGTGTGAAGCTGGACCCGCGTGGCGTGTGTGAAGCTGGACCCGCGTGAAGCTGGACCCGCGTGGCGTGTGTGAAGCTGGACCCGCGTGGCGTGTGTGAAGCTGGACCCGCGTGAAGCTGGACCCGCGTAGCGTGTGTGAAGCTGGACCCGCGTGGCGTGTGTGAAGCTGGACCCGCGTGAAGCTGGACCCGCGTAGCGTGTGTGAAGTTAGACCCGCGTGGCGTGTGTGAAGCTGGACCCGCGTGGCGTGTGTGAAGTTAGACCCGCGTGGCGTGTGTGAAGTTAGACCCGCGTGGCGTGTGTGAAGTTAGACCCGCGTGGCGTGTGTGAAGTTAGACCCGCGTGGCGTGTGTGAAGTTAGACCCGCGTGGCGTGTGTGAAGCTGGACCCGCGTGGCGTGTGTGAAGCTGGACCCGCGTGGCGTGTGTGAAGTTAGACCCGCGTGGCGTGTGTGAAGCTGGACCCGCGTGGCGTGTGTGAAGTTAGACCCGCGTGGCGTGTGTGAAGCTGGACCCGCGTGGCGTGTGTGTAGCTGGACCCGCGTGGCGTGTGTGAAGTTAGACCCGCGTGGCGTGTGTGAAGTTGGACCCGCGTGGCGTGTGTGAAGCTGGACCCGCGTGGCGTGTGTGAAGTTAGACCCGCGTGGCGTGTGTGAAGCTGGACCCGCGTGGCGTGTGTGAAGTTAGACCCGCGTGGCGTGTGTGAAGTTAGACCCGCGTGGCGTGTGTGAAGTTAGACCCGCGTGGCGTGTGTGAAGTTAGACCCGCGTGGCGTGTGTGAAGTTAGACCCGCGTGGCGTGTGTGAAGCTAGACCCGCGTGGCGTGTGTGAAGTTAGACCCGCGTGGCGTGTGTGAAGTTAGACCCGCGTGGCGTGTGTGAAGTTAGACACGCGTGGCGTGTGTGAAGCTGGACCCGTGTGGCGTCGTCCGTGAAGGCTGGCCCGTGTGGCGTCGTCACTGAAGATGGACCCTGTGGCGTCGTCACAGAAGGTGAACCCTGTGGCGTTATCACTGACGGTGGACTTTCTGTGGCGTCGTCTGTGAAGATGGCCCCCTCGCGGTGTTCTTTCTGAAAGTGGACTCCCAGTGGCGTTCTGTGAATATGGACCTACCGTGACGCTGTCTCTGAAGCGGGACCCCCTGTGACTTCTGAAGATGTACCCCATGTGGCGCCGTCTCTGAAAACCGACCTACAGATGCGTTCTTTCTGAAGACAGACCCCGCAGTGACGTTCTGTCTGAAGTTGTCTTTGAAGATGGGCCCGTCGTGGTGTTCTTTCTAAAGTGGACCCTGGTGGCATCGTCTCTGGAAACGGAACCCTCTTGCTTTGTCTCTGGAAACGGAACCCTCTTGCTTTGTCTCTGAATAAAGAACCCTCTTGCTTTGTCTCTGAATAAGGAAGCCTCGTGCTTTGTCTCTGAAAGTGGACACCTCATGGCGTTCTCTGAAGATCGGTCCCTCGTGGCGTTATCTTCGAAATTCGACTCCTCGTGGCGTCATCTTCGACGATCGATCCCTCGTAGACTTATCACTGAAGATCGGACCCTCGTGGCATTATCTCTGAAGATAGACCCCTCGTGGCATTATCTCTTAAATGGGACCCTATTGATGTTACTTTTGAAGATAAACTCCTCGTGTCGTGATCCCTGTACAAGGTGAGATGTCATGTAAAAGCATGTTAAGTTAATCATAAATATGATTAAGACTTTAGTATTTTTAGCACATTTTCGGCACAAGTATCAAGCACAGGTATCATCTGCCAGAATGGCCCATGGTTGCTAAACAGGGTTAAAAGCAACAGTTCAAATATAAACTGTGGACAATATTTTAATCTAAACTATCAGTGCGAGCTTGATCATGGATCAAGTTTCCATTTATTATGGGCAAGTTAAGATTTACCTATTTAGACCAAGCATAACTTTAAAAGAGTGGAGATTAACACGTTATAAGGTACAATGCCACCTCTACTGTTGAGAATATGCAATTACACCATCTTAAATCTGTTCCGAGTGAATTATTTAAATCATTAATACGACGGACTCACTTTTACTTATTTTCCAACAATTATTAGTCTTCCAAAACTTTACGCAAATGAAATTTAGCATACTCACCCCTTCTACGTGGTTTTGAAGACATGGACCCTTCTAAACGGTTGAGGCTGTTCCGTTCTGGCTCAGGCTGTTCTGCTTGATTTCAAGTTCGTTTGATTTTAATACTTAGCGCGGGAGAGAGAATGCTCAATTGTGGTACACCCGGCTCTTGCTCATAGATGTCGGACAGAGTAGTACCAACCTGCACTGGAAGCTGTCGCTCTGCCACTGGATAAATAGGGACTAGTGATCCCGAAAACCAGTTCGTGTAGATCCATAAGTATTCCCGATTTCCTGGTGGTATCATGCTTTTGCTACGGGGTCAGATGGTGCAAACCTGAACTTGTTTACTTGACCAGCATCATAAGGACGGTGGACATCTCTACCTTGCTATGTTACCTTCCAACCCTCAACATGAATGGCTACGCATTCAGTTGGGTGGACTGGAAGGCCCACTAATGCAGTTCTCGAGCAAGGTTTACACCCAATTAGGGCAGCCATAAATCAGACGTATTCGTTGGTTTTCATGTGCGACTGGGACACAGCTGAGGACATCAGAACAGCTTAATGAAAACAAGTTTATAAATTTCTGAGAAATGCATCACTGTATTTTTTGATCTGATAAATTGACATTTTAAATTCATGTAATTTTTCAAGAGCAATGCAGCAAGCCCTGGCGCCTCGGGACCTGCTGCATGCTCTTTGTGTTCACCCTCAAAACTGTACCCCCAACATCTTTTTGAATGACTTGTCCCGATATCCTCTGTCCTGCACCCAACTCTCACAGGAACCAACGACGAATGCCAGATCTGTCCATACAGACTGAAATGTCAGGCTAGCAGTTCCGACTACCGATTTAGTGTTGAGATGACAGGCTCCTGAGAACGCCATTCGTTTACAGTGTAGCCAAGATTCGTACTGCGAATTCAACAGCGAACACAACACGGTTTGGTGGCGTTACCTTTGCCTGTTGAAATCTCAATGTGGACTGTCGTTACTACCATCTCAGCTCTGACTAAAACAATGAAATCAGGTCAATGAAAAGTCAATGAATGCATCAAGAAACTTGATAGGGTGCACCACAACTATAATCAATCTCCACACACACCATATAACTGCTCATCTTTTGCAAATACTGATTATGCTCTGGAGCCTGGTTGAACCCAAATGCTTCTGCAACTGTTGAACGATAAAAACTCGCGTGATCTGACCATGTTACTCGCCACGCCACCTAGACCATCATTAAGGACACTTTCGAATGATGAAGTCGTTGCGAGGATATGGAAAAGCCGGATGGCAAACATCAAAAAGTGGACCAGTGGAGTTGCTGCACTTCAGACAGATGGAATGTATCTGCTGTTATGTTCAAATCCCTTGATGACCAAACTGGTCATGGGATTAGAAGCCGCCACCTTCAAAACCCAGTCTGCAGAGTAAACAGATTTCTCTAAATCATATGGACATATTCTGTGTCAGCTCATATTACAAAGGCCTTGATCACGTCAATGAAAATAAGCATCATCATTATGTACCCCGCCGCATTGCGTTGGCGATCACGGCCTTCCATACGAATCTATCCATTCACTGCAAGTACATGTTACATCCTCTGTCCGCAGCCACCCTGCAAGTCCGTCCAATATTTTCTCCCTGGCTCTACCTAGTGTTCTTTCCCTCCAGCTTTCCTGTTGTGACCGGGTGCTCCAATTCCCCTTTTCTCATAAAATGGCCTACAAATATTGCTCATCTTTTTCTAATCTTAACAGTGATCTTGTCTGTCTCCTTCAAGACCGTCTCGTTTGTCCTCTGTATATCCCAACATTCTTCTTAGAAACCACATCTCGGCTGCCTCAATCTTGTTCTGACTTTGCGTGTTGACTGTTCACGCCTCACAACCGGATAACGGTATCGGTTCTATATAACATTCAAGAACTCTACCTGACGTTAATTGGTAGGTATTTCTTAGTAAGAACCCTTTTCATCTTGTTGAACTTCGTTTTGGCTTGGCCGATTCTGCTGGCTATTTCTGATGTGCATCTGCCGAGATGACCGTTCCCAGATATTTAAACTTGTCAACCTGTGTCAAAGCTGTGCCATTTGGCGATATTTTGCATGAGCGGATTTCATGTTTTTTTTTACTGTTTTTTTTTAATATTGAATACGATTTCAGTCGTCTTGCTCCATCCCTTTATTTTTGCTTTCTATAATTACATTCACACGGTTTTGTAGTTTTTTTCATTTTCTACAATTAGCCTGGTGCCATCTGCGTAACGAATGTTATTTTTTCCTCCAACTTTATCTATCCCAAGGCTAGAAATTCTAGGTTTCTCATGGTTTCGCTGCAAAGTGAAAAATCTGGTGACTGAACACAACCCTGCCTGACCCTTCTGATATTCTGGAAAGAATTTCTATCGTTTTTCTATCCTCATTACTGCTGTTTGTTATCAATACATATTTGATTATTCCTAGATCTTTTCCATCATTAATGAACCTTTCTAGTTGATCAATTCGTGTTACCCGATCGAAAGCCTTGGTATAATCAACAAAGCATAAACATAAATCCTTAGTCAACTCGATTGACCTGTATGACAGTTCTTGGGATGTGTATGGCTTTAATATATACTGCTCAAAACAATTGAAAGGCCACCTGCACTTTTTGTGTCATTTCATTAGACGTCGTATTTATAAAGAATGCAAAATTTCTCATAAATCTTTTCATTGCACTTGGTTGTATGCTTCAATAGTCCACCTGAGTTTACTCACAAATCAGTTCTGTCTCTTTCGTGCACATCGCAGGAGTCAGCTAAAGATAGGCATCAGCCCCACGAAAAATGGGTGCAAATCAAACAAATCCATATGACACAGCAGAATTGAGCAGTAGCAAGACTGCAATGCACGTGCAAGCCATGTCGATCGTGAACACAAATCATCAGTTTGGATGCACTGTTGCGTATTTGAGGTCGCGTTCGAGACACATTTCCAACCTTGCCCCAAAGACGACGATTAAGCGATGTTGACCGAGGCGGGCCATGGCGTGGCTACAGGATGGCATAGGGATCCGAGAAGTTGGTCGCCGATTAGCTGTCAGCCATTCAGACTTTACGAGACCGCCACACTGAAACAGGTAGTGTTGCTGAACG
This sequence comes from Monoplex corrugatus, assembly GCA_030674185.1. Taxonomy (NCBI): domain Eukaryota; kingdom Metazoa; phylum Mollusca; class Gastropoda; order Littorinimorpha; family Ranellidae; genus Monoplex; species Monoplex corrugatus. Next base: position 43,548,662 of record JAPXFY010000014.1, on the reverse strand, counting down.
AAGACGACCAGGACGTCCGCGGTCATCTTCAAGACAGCAAGACAGGTTTCTAGTCGTGTCGGCTTTAAGGCAGAGAACAGCCACCGCCAACACACTCAGGGCGCAACTGCGAACAGCTGTCAATGTTAATGTCAGTGACCAGACAATTCGGAACTGGCTGAGAGAAGGAAACCTGCGTTCAAGGCGACCCGCCATCCGACCTGTCCTGACAGCTGCTCACCGCGCTGCACGCCTGGCATGGGCCCGACGTCATCTGGCATGGACAAGGCAGCAGTGGAGAATGGTGCTGTTCACTGACGAATCCCACTTTACCAGATCATTCCATGACGGCCGAATCCGCGTCTGGAGGCGACAGGGAGAGCGGTACCACAATGCCACTGTGATGGAGCGTGATCGCTATGGTGGCGGATCCATCATGGTGTGGGGTGGAATGGGGATGGCCTACAGAACCCCCCTTTACCGTGTGCAAGGCAACCTGAATGACGTGGGCTACAGGGATAACATTCTGCAGCCTCTCGTACTACCGGCACTGCAGGCCATGGGACCGGGCGCCATTTTCCAGGACGACAATGCAAGACCTCACAGAGCCCGAGTCGTCAACGACTTCCTGCAGCAGCAGCAAGTCATCCACATGGACTGGCCAGCATGTTCACCGGATCTCAATCCCATCGAACACCTGTGGGACGTGCTGGGCCGACGACTTCGAGATAACCACCCCCCACCAGCTGACCTCGACCAGCTGTTCCAATTTCTTCAGCAAGAATGGCAGGACATTCCCCAATTGACTCTGAGGACACTGGCTCAGTCCATGAGAACGATGCCGCGAATGCATTCAGGCCAATGGCGGACACACACGATTTTGACTTTTTTGGGTGGGCTGCAACTTTTCACATTTTTGAAAAATGGGGTCATGTCCAACCTCAAACTCTTGTTATTGACATTAATTTGGTCAATGAATTTTGTTGATTATCGGTTGATTAATGAATAAAGTACAATTTACATTCATTGTTATTAACTGTTTGTCTTTCGACATGGAATTGTGAGATAGTTTCTCAGTGGCCTTTCAATTGTTTTGAGCAGTATATAGTTCCTTTTACTTCGACAAATCCACTGTTCTAATTCTATTGATTCTGTTCTTTGTCCTATGATTAATCTTAAAAGGATTTTTGTTACACGGCTCATCAAGCTGATTGTACGATGGAGTTCGCATTCTATAGTCCCATTTTGTTTGGAAGTGCAATTAAAACCGATTTTGACATATCTATGGGGACTTTTCATCTAAAAATTTTTAACATTGCACCAATCCATTTCTTCCAGTCTTTCAAGCGCTTCATTCACCAGCACCCAAGTAAGACCCACAGAACTTCTGGCACTTCCCAGTATGTTTTTGATTCTTTTCCATCACACTTGTAGTGTCAGCCCATGAAGAATTTTCTCAACTCGGTGAAGCTGTCAAAAAGTTGTGCGATTTGGTTAGGAATTTGCCAGGATTCATAAATGTTAATGTCAATACACTAGTCTTATTGAAAATACTTTAAAATCTAATGATACATGAACTGTGTGCGATGACCACCGACAGCCGAAACGACCTTGCTATCTTAAAGTGTCATTCATGGCACACGAGTAAAAAACTGGTAAGACCCCTACCAAAGAAATTACAAAAACATACCTGAACCCAGTAACGAATAATCTTTTCACGACATGCCATCCATTTCACGGTTTATGTAAAAATAATACCTTACCTCACCCAGGGACTAAAACAGGAGGAAAAAACCACTGAAAGTAGGGGGTCCGGGGGCATGTTCCCCCGGGAAATTTTTTTAAAAACCAAGTCTAAATCTCTGCCATTTCGCGCTTTCTGGACACAATTTCAAGAGATTTAGTGCATAAAAATTGCTGTAAACACAATTATCACAGGAAGATATATTTTTTCTCCAGGAAGTCCGACCGGAAACTTCCAAGAAAAATCAGGGGCCATAACTTGCGCGCGGTTGCTATAAACGCTTGCAAACCGATCACGGATGCCTTGCTCCTTTTCTTTTTTTTCTTCTGACAAACCGAAATCGCGGAATTCCGCCCAGACGAGGAACGTTTTAAGCCCTGCTCACCAGAAGCAGCTTGCTGCCAACTTGAACAATTTTTGAAAATAGGGTCCGACTAAGAAGAGACAGATAAGTGAACATGAAACTGACAGGCAACTAACGCTGCTGCAAGCTGTGCTAATATCGCCTTGCTATTTTTCGCTGCGAACTACACAGATCACGAGCACGAGCTATTTAACCCTCTTCAACTGGAATTTGAGGCAAGCTCTTATCAGAAAAAACGAGATAATCGCTTAACTTATAAAGCACTTTAAACATACAACTTTATGACTAAAATGCCAGCTAACTGCAACGGAAAATGAAACTTGGGAAAAGGTCCCATCTTGGTCATTAACACAAACAGAAACAATACCAGGCCACAATCTAACTTGTCACAAATTTTCGAGATATCAGGACGATGATCCAATACAAGTAGGCATTGATACTGGGTCGATAAAGTCCGCGTCCGCCGAATCGAAAAATCAGTTATCTATCGATTGCATGTCAAAACACCAGACCTCAAAACCGAAACTAAGTAGGAGAGGCGCTGGATTTTCCATTGCTTTTTTCTGTACGAATCGTATCGATTTTGGTCACGAGATTATTCCGTTTAGAAAATGAGCTACTGTCGCAGGTAAGCGCATACGGACTAGTACTGCACCATCCAGTTCCTTTCCTTATCCAAATGCATTTTTGACCTGTATTTTTTCTCTCCAAAAATAGAAAAGTCATACGCTCCTCATAAAAACGATTTACCGTTTCATCTAACAGACTCGCGCCCATGCCACCACTTGTGTAGTAGAGATCATTGTAGAATCCATAAATCGAAGACAAGTCCTCTCACGTCTAGATAAGCACTTTAAACTAAGAAACCCCTGCTTTACAAATGTGCTCATTTGTCTTTCCGTGATGACTTAATACGTCAGACACTGAAGGATGTGCGACAGAGCAGAGGACACAAGACAATTACAATCTTGTTTTGAAAATCGTCAAGTTATATTTTGCCACTGGTTTTTATTTTCATTTCTTAACACTGCACGTCTTATTACAAAGTTTGCTGTGAATTTTCTGACGCTTGAAATAAATGAAACAAACCCTGGGGCCCTCAGGGCTTGTATGGACGTTTGTGTACAGTCAAAAGACAGCGATTCCTGAAACATCCTGTGATACCTCCAGCCCTGCACACATCCAACACAAGGAGCACGAAGCCAGCAATGTTCATTTTTACTCTACAATCAACCTGGACGAGCTGTACCGTTTGTTCCACAACCCTGGTGTATCAGCACAAACATCTACACGTACTGGTGTATCACCAAAACCACCTGGATAGGACCGACATTCTGAGCTCATTTTATACAAAACTACCAGGTCAATATCTTTACTGCTAAGTTCACTATATACCAAAAATACCAAGATAGGACCTTTATTCCCATGTTTTGCTTGTATAAAATACAGAGGACAGGATCTTATACATTTCCGTCAATGCTCACATTATCACATACTGCCAGTTTTCTGCTTTCATCAAGATCTTCAGGTGGCTCTCCTTGTATCGCACAAATTAAGATATTACGAGTAATAAGATACTGAAGATATTTAAATTAATCAAGTGCACAGCAATTGCACGCCTACTACCACCTACGTCCATCCACACTTGCCTAAAGTCCATTCCTTGGTCGCATTGTTTTCTGAGCGTTAAACACATGCTGAACATTAAACCTCATTTTTCGACTCATCTAAAAGACTAGCATTAGCTACTACATTTTCACTAAACGCATAAACCACAAATAGCAAGCTCGTGTCCCTGCATATATATTCACGTTATATAATCACAGGGCTGTGGTACATATACACAGTACACGATGTCAAATCCCCTTAGAATTGATCTCATGGATGTACGTACTACACGATACCAAGTCCTGTCAGGAAATCGATCAGTTTTAGTGAGGCAGGCCAACGCTAAAAAAAATTGACAAAGCAGAGGGTGCGAAAGAGAATGACTCAATCGGTCATTTAAATCGGTTTAAATACTGTATATACAAAAAATAAGTCCTAAATGAAATTTACGACACTGGAAAAATCCCCAAAGATACGTCAAAATCAATTTTCATTGCACTTCCAAAGAAGACAGGGGCTATAGAATGCGAACTCCATCGCACAATCAGTTTGATGAGCCATGTAACAAAAATCCTGTTAAGAATAATCATGACAATGAATAGAATCAAAAGAGAAATAGCAGAAGAACAGTGTGGATTTGTGGAAGGGAAAGGAACTATTAATGCGATATACATCCTAAGAACTATTATAGAGAGGTCAAATGATATAAACAAGGATTTGTATTTATGCTTTGTTGACTACACCAAGGCTTTCGATCGGGTAAGACATGATGAATTGATCAACCAACTGGAGAGAATGTTGATGGAAAAGATCTACGAATAATCAGAAATATGTACTGGGAAAAAACAGCTGCAATGAGAAGAGAAAACTATGTAAGCTCTTTCCAAAATATCAAAAGGAGTCAGACAGGGTTGTGTTTTGTCACCAGATGTTTTCACTTTACAGCGAAAACATGAGAAACCTAGAAGACCCTGGATTAAAGGTTGGAGGGAAAATAACATTCGATACGCAGATGACACCATGCTAATTGCAGAAAGTGAAAGAGACCTACAAAACCTTGTGAATATACTAGAAATAGAAAGCAAAGGTAAGGGGGGCTGGAACTAACAGCAGGAAGACTGAAGTCGCGGTGATCAGTAAAAAACGAAATCCCCTCATGAAAAATAACAGCAAATGGCACAACTTTGACACAGGTTGATAAATTCAAATACCTGGGAACGATCATTTCATCAGACGGCAGATGCACATCAGAAATAGCCGGCAGAATCGGCCAAGCCAAAACAGCATTCAAGAAGATGACAAGCATTCTTACCAACAAATGCCTGTCAACATCAGGAAGAGAGTTCTTGAATGTTATATAGAACCAACACTGCTGTACTGTTGTGAGGCGTGGACAGTCAACAAAGCAAGCCAGAACAAGATTGAGGCAGCCGAGATGTGGTTTCTAAGAAGAATGTTGAGAGTTCCATGGACAGCAAAGAAAACAAACGACAGTCTTGATGGGGAGGCAGACACAAGTAGATCACTCATAAGGAAGATTAGGAAAAGACAGGCAACATTTATAGGCCATTTTATGAGGAAGGGGGATTTGGAGCACCTGGTCACAACGGGAAAGCTGGAGGGAAAGAGCACCGGGTAGACCCAGGGAGAAAATGCTGGACGGACTTGCGGAGTGGCTGGGGACGAGGAGGGTGGGGGAGATGCTAGGGCCAACGAGAGATAGATGGAAGTCCATGATCGCCAACGCCATGCGGCAGGGCACCTGATATACATTTGCCACCATACCTTCACAGCATTTGCTACTTTAATAGCAAATTTCAAACAAACATTTTCCAAGCTCACTGTCGTGCTACCCTAAAGGCATCAGGACTTGCTACATCTTACTGCTTTAAACTGATCCTGAAACCATCTGATGTCCCTGTCCTGCATCCACCCTCTTGGAACCGAAGTAAACGCTTTCAGTAATTTATACGTAATGGCACGCCAGACCAGTTGTACGTGTTCCAAGGATGCAATCTTTAAATTTTAAACATGTGGTGTACACACCGACAAGTACACATGATGTACACCTGACATATACCAGGAAGATCAGCTTCATATTACCAAATCTGAATATATGAAGATTTCGACAAGCACTACAATGCAACCCTGACCTGCTGAGATGCAAGACGGAGCAAAGAACCCAAAAGGGGATTACCCACTGATGTAACAGTTTGTGGATTTGCTACCGGTATTAGTTTCATCGATTTTCACAAGTTTAACATTGTAACAGTCCTGGGTACCTCAGGACCTGCCACAGGCCTTTTGTGCTCCAAAATTGTTTCTAAAACACCGATATAACAATGTCTTGCACCCATTTCTGGCAGGGTTCATGAGCCTACAATCACCTATGTCGACAAACTCAAGTTTAAGTTCATATTGCATATAGCCCAGCCGACTACTAAAGCCATGTCCATTAACTCAAGACCAGACTAACATTAATTCTGTGTACCATCACTCAGAGACCAGTGTGCATGCTGACGGTCACCATCATAATCATTTCATTATAACAGTATACATGTTAACTAGTTTTTCAGTTCCGGCGACTGGTTTAAGAATATACATGTGTAAAATGTACGACAGTTTTCTTCCGAAAAAATCATTTATCTTGCTCCCATTATGTTAAGTTTTAGGCGTTCGATTTCATAGAGTGTTATGCAAATAATTTGTTGAAACCGATGATGCACTGTGCTGCCAAAACATTTGATACATCAAAAACTTATTCAAATGAAATAGAAAAATATGGATCTCGGTCATCAACTATCCACGAAATAGGAGAAAAACGCCCACGAAACAATAAATGTTTTTGTGGTAGTTCACTTTATATGATTAATCTCAAATGGACGCTGCAGTCTGGCACAGATTTCGTGCAGAGTTCACTAACGTCTTCAGTTAAGGACAAAAATTCTCGATTCTTTCCCAAGACCGAGATCTTCTGGTCTTAAAACGGATCGCAGTTGTCCCAAAACGCCACATCCTAGGGGGTCAGATAGTAGAAACCTGAACTTTATTTGACCAGCATCATAAGGGCGGTGTACATCTCTCTCACTCCGTCACCTTCCAACACTGATCAAGACTGGCTACGTATTCAGTTGGGTGCACTGGAAACCCCACTAATGCAGTTCTCGAGGAAGATCTACACCCGATTGGGGCAGCCACAAATCAGACGCTTTTCTATAAATTTTCAAAATGCAGTCATTTTTCATCTTATTGATAAATTGACATTTTTACTTAAAAATCTTTTTTTTCCAAGAGCAGTGCAACAAGCCCTGGCGCCTTGGGGCCTGCTGCATACTCTGTTCACCCTCAAAACTGTACCCGAAACATCTTTTGGAATGACTTGTCCTGATACCCTCTGTCCTGCACCCAAGTCGCAAGGGAACCAACGACGAATGCCAGAGCTATTGTACAGACGGTAGCGAGGCTAGAAGTGCCGTATACCGTAGTGTCAAGATGACCTGCTCCTAAATATGCCATTTGTTTACAGTTTAGACACAGGCATACTGCGAATTCAAGAGCGAACATGCATGGTTTAGTGGCGTTACCTCTGCCCTTTGAAATCAATTCTGAACTGTCCTTACCAACTTAGCTCTGTGACTAGAACACTGAAATTAAGTCAAAGAATGTATCACTAAACTTAACTGAGCGCACTACAACCCTAATCAACCTCCGCCCATACCCCTTCATACACCCACCCGTCTTTTACAACACCGATTGCTGCTCTGGAGCCTTGGAGAACCCAAAGTGCTTCTGAAACTTGACAAACTGGCGTGGTTTGATCATGTAACACCGAGTGTTACTCGGACATCAACAATTGGATGACTTACAACAAACCAGCTAAATGATGACAAGACAGAAGCTATCCTCATTGGCACCCGTCAGAAACTTTCTCAGCTGCCTCCTTTCTCTCCCATTATGTAACACATCAGTCCCAATTTCTGATTCAGCTAAAAACCTTGGTGTCTGTATTGACTCTACAATCTTTGAACAATTGTTTCTCAAACTGCCAGATCTTGCTACTATCACCTCCATCGTATAAGCCTGATCAGGAAGTATCTCTCTGTGGAAACAACTGCAAAACTCGTTCTCCCCTTCATAATGTCTCGCATTGACTATTGCAATTCACTCCTGTCCAGTCTTCCTGCCTCCACCACTCACATCCTACAGCGCATTCAAAACAATGCTGCACGCCTTGTACTCAAAAAGAAAAAAAGCTGACCACATATCTCCTCTCCTGGCACAACTTCACTGGCTCCCTGTATCAAAGCGCATACAGTACAAACTAGACACCATGTGCTACAAAAGCCTCAATAACGCAGCCCCCGATTACCTGTCAAGCCTACTTGAGATCTATGTTCCCTCACGTACCCTCCGCTCTGCCTCGACCCTCTTGACTTTTCGCTTTCCACGCACTAAGCTTAATACCTATGGTCCACGAGCCTTCTGTTTCTGGTCCACTCTCCTGGAACAAACTTCCTCTCTGTCCGTCAGCAACCTACTTTTGTCTCCTTCAAGTCCGCTCTTAAAACACCTTTTCTCCTCTGCATAAAATCCTAACCTCACTCAACCCCCCTCTGCAGCCTGTCTCCGCTCGGAGGGAATCACATTGTTATAATATATAATTGTATATGATATGCTCTATAATTTTCCATTGCTTTTATTCTTGCTTTTATTCTTTCTCCCCATTTATAGCCACGCGTGTGTGTGTGTGTGTGTGTGCGCGTGTGTGCGTGCTTGCGTGCGTGCGTGTTTCAGCGCTTAGATTTGATTTTATCAAGATTTTGCGCTATATAAATATTGTAATTATTATTATGTTGCCCGTCATGCCACTTAGACCATCCTTAAAGACACTAGGATGTCGTTCCCACGATACGGAAGAGCTGGATGGCAAAAATAAAGTGGACATTTAATGCTTCAATCGCTGTTGTCGCAATTCAAATGGAATATATCTGCTGCTGTGTCCAAGTCCCCCAACGACCAATTGGTCATGGAATTAGACGCCGCTGTCCTCAGTTTGTAGATGTAAACATTTGTTTAAAATCAACTGATGGACATACCATGACAGCTCACATTTCAAAAGCCTTGATCATGTCAATGAAAATACAGATTACCTACCACGAAAATTAACATTGAACCCATCCGTTTCTTCCAGTTTTTCAATTGCTTCCCTCGCCAGCACCCAAGGCAGATACGCGGAACTATGTGCTCCAAACATACGCTCCTCGTGAGACCTGAAGTCTATCGTGTTATCCACTAGTCTCTCACCCATGCCTTCACTTGGTGTAAAGAGAAAATCACTGTCCAATCGAAAAATCGTACGCAAGAAGTCATCTCGCGCCGTAGACGAGTACGTTAAACCATGATGTACTCACTGTCTTTCCTAGATGACTAACACGTCAGACACTTAAGGATGTGCGACAGTACAGGACACAAAACGATTTCAATCTTGTTTTGAAATTTATCAATTTACATTTTTAAACTTTTTATTTTCATTATTTGTTAACACTGCACATATTACAAAGTTTGGTTTGAATTTCCTGTCGCTTAAATGAAAAACCCTGGGGCCCTCAGGGCTTCTGTGGACGTTTGTGTACAGACAAAAGAGCGATTGCTGAAAACATCCTGTGATACCTAACGTGATTCGTGGTCGAGTAAAGTTCACCGAGTTGTGCAGTTAGTTTTGAAAGTGACTTTGCGTTTTGAAAGCATTGGAGTACTATACTTCGACACTTTTCTGACAGAATGCCTGCAAAAGACGACGGTCATAACTTTGACGTCATCTATCAGTACCTGAAAGTACGAGGCATGTCAGAGACCCAGTGGTTGCCATGGAAACGTTTCAGATCTACTGCTCTGTCCCCTTCCTCCTCCCTCTTATACCACACAGGACGCCCAGCAAGTCCTGTCCTCACTTCCATCTCCACCTCCTCTGCGCCATCCAGTCTCTGCCCCACTACCGGCACTACTACTACCACCAGCACTAACAGCAGGCACGTTTCCGCTTTCCTCCGTTCCGACAGCGAGGTCTGTTCAGAACATCGCGATGGCGCTCATGACAGCCGAAGCCAAGCCCATGCCGATCCATCCATTGTCTACCTTCCACAACCTCCTCCATGCCCCCCTCGCCTCGACCGCTGCCACCACCAGCAACACTCAACGGCAACTTGAGGAATAACACGACCACAATCGCCACCAACGACAAGAACAACAGTCTTCACAGTCACTGCCACACTTTTGTGGTGGAGGCAGCCACATCCGGGTGCACAGTCATTGACAGAGCGAGCTGGCGGACCACCGCCTGGGCGAGGCCATGGACTTTGTCGATCTGTGCGGCAACTTGGACATGTCCAGCACCTTCAACGACGACCGCTGCAACAAACCCAACGGCGTTGTCAAGATGGAACCGGTCTCGCAGTCCCCGTAGTGGACCGCCGACCACAGCTAGCCGCAGACAGGGTTTGCCTGGGTGGAGAACACAGAGCTGGTGCCGGCGGTGACCACGGGTCATGACGAGATCCTTGAGCGTGTCCTGGACTGCATCGACAGGGACACTCGAACTGGAAGAGGGCATGGACATCAAGTTCTTTTCAGAATTCTAGGAGATGACATTGCAGCAGGAGCAACATCACCCCCACCAAAACAGCATCCATCTTTCATCACCCTGACAAATGTCTCCAATCTGACGCCTGCAGACGCCAGAATGACGCCCTTGAGTATCACACGTCCCGATCAGCCCAGGTTCCCCCCGCCCCCAGGTCTAGGAGTGTCAGCAGTGTGCAGTGTTAGCTGTTGCGGTCGTTGCCAGAGCCCTCGATGTTCTTGTCTCGGGAGAGATCGGTGGCGTCGGAAGATGACTTCATGCTTCTGGAGTCTTAAGCAGATTTCTCCCAATCGGATTTGCCGCATTCCGTCACACCCACCAGAACCCCCCCCCCCCCCGCAAGCAGATCCACCTGTGGGAGTTCTTGAAGGAGCTGTTGGACAGCAACGACCCTTCCATGAAGTGGATTGACCGCACGGCCAGGATTTTCAAGATCGAGAAGTCCAACGATATGGCCTTCTTGTGGGGGAAGAGGAAAAACCACCCCACCATTAACTATCATAAACTGAGCCGGCCCATCCGGCAGTACTACAAGATCAAGAAGACTGGTCACCCCAAGCGCCTCATTTACCAGTTCTGCAAAACCAACTGGTAAAGGGCGGAAACATCGGCATGGGGCTTCCTCAGTGGGACTTGGAAGAACTTGGCGTCAATGTGCGCGTGTGTGTTCACACTGACAAGTACACATGTACACCACTGACTTGTTACTAAATATACCAGGTAGGTAGGTTCCTTAGCTTCCTATTACCAACTTTAAATATATGGAGATTTCGACGAGCACTACAATGCAACCCTGACCCTCTGACGGATGCAAGACGGAGCAAAGAACACAAGAGTATTATTGCAAAGTTTCGTTCATGATTTTCACAAGTTTGATAGCACTGTAACATAGTCCTGGGTACCACAGAACCTGCCACAAGCTTTTTATGTTTCAAAACGATTCCCCAAATACTGACATACCAATGTCTTGCACCCATCTCTGGCAGGGTTCACGAAGCCTACACATGTCGACTGAACTCTTTAGACCAGACCAGTTGTATGAATTCCGTGTACCACCAACCTTCAGACCTGCAATATACAGCCGGCAGTCACCTTCATATTCATTTACTTGTATCAAGGACGCATGGTAACTTTGCCAAGTTTCAAGGATTGATTAATTTTGTTTGGTGACAATTTGACACCATCATATCTGACAATCCCTGCGTACACCACGCAAACGAGAAACCCAAAAATGTTGAACGAATCTGGCTGCACTCGAATAGAAAGCACCCTACCCACCACCTCAGCCCCCAATCCACATACGATTTGTCTACACATTTTGCCAGGAACTCTATGGTCGGTTCGTTTCCATCAGTGTGTACATGCTGTACATGAAACCTGGATTCATCATCTTGACTGCCAGACTGCCACTAAAGGTGTGGCACATGGGGAAAAAATGCCTGTCCAAACTTTCAAACTCGATTCCTAAAATGGACACCACTCCACCTAGTTGCTGGAAAACATTAACCAAAAATATTAAGACCATAATTATGACGACCTTCCTGTTTGATGTCTACCACGACTGCAGGTTATGGACTCAAGATGTAGAGTCAAGAATACCAGGTCCAGTCAACGACAACACAACTGGATAGGAATCCGTCCTTGGTCTTAATGATCCCAGATAAAGGAAACATGCAGGGATAAAGTTAATGATTTTAATTTCTTAGTGGTCTCATTAGCGGTTGGAAATTACGAAGTATAATTCAATTTTTGATACATTTTCTCAACATAGTTACCCAGCTCAGGGGCTGCTGCATGCGCTGTACGTTCGCCAATAAATCAGTCTTTTCAAACATACCCTCCCCCAATATCCCAGGTTTTGCTCCAATCTATAGAATTTCAACTCGCACATTTTCTAATGGTATCAACTTCAACGATCCCATTTCGTCCACTTCGCATAAACGGCAAACTCAAAGTGACGCCTTCGTCAGCCTGCGACAGGAGGCATGTTCGACTACAACTGGTGGAATACGTTGTACAAGGATGTGACGTGCAAAGCTAGAGGGATGTGGAGCGGGAAAAGTACTTAGCGGTGTGGGATTGCAGGAAAGGTTGTCCTGAAAGGACGTTGATGGCTGACCAGGGGGAGCAGAAGAGGTGGATGTGGAAGTAGGTGTACAGGAGGCAGAGGGAGAGGGAACTGCGCCTGTGTTGTTGACCAGGGCTGGGCTGCTGACAGGCGCCAGGAACGGTGCGGAAGGATTCACAGTTCAAGTTAATTTTGTTTTTCATGGTTTGCATGTGCTTGTGTAATGACGCATTGAAATTGATGGCGGTAGTTTTGATAGACGGGTTCATTGTTCTGCTAATTTCCGATCTGAAGTGTTTTTGGGATTTGTCAGCGAAGGACAAGTTACGTTTGAAATGTTCTATATGGGCTTTCATAATTTGCTTGATTTCAGAAGGATGTTATTAGTAGACTGCAACAGTTCCTTATTACTTTTGTCAGGAGTGTGTTTAAGTTGAAATGCTTTTGGTATGATGTTCCTGCGTAATCAACAACGCAGAAAGTGTAGATGACTACGTTTTTGTTTTAGTAAAACGGATCTTTGTGTAGGATACAGCAAGGGGAAAAAAGCGGCGGAGGAAGAAGTTGGAAATGAGAGAAGACGGTACTCAAAAAAGTAGAAAACATACTAGCGTTTGCTTGTCCGCATTTCGGTTGTTGATTTTGTGCTTAACAGGGGAAGGCAGTTAATTACGAACGTGGGTGGCGAGAAGGAAATTAGAAATCAAGATCCGATGGAGGAGTGAAGAATGACAGGGACAGGAAGTTAAAAATGAGAAGGGCGAGAGGGAAGTTAAGAATGAGGTGATGGGCGAATAAATAACGAGAGGAACAAAGGGGGAAATTAAAAATGGTTAAGGGTGAGGTTAAGAATGAAGGTGAGGGAAGCAAGAAAACTGAAGGGGCATAGAGAGGAATGAATAAAGAGGGAATGGGGGAGCGAATAGCGTGTCAAGGGTTAGTGAAAGCTGATTGGGGGTGGATGACGAGGTCCACAAGTATGATTGAAGAGGGCGAGAAAGGAACTTGATGGCGAGTTCAGGATGAGGGGTGTGGGGGGAACAGTTAATGAGGGTGTGAGAAATACAATGACGGGGACGAAAAAGATATGGGGGCCAAGGGGAAAATGAAAAATTAAACGGAGGGAAAATGAAAAATTAAACGGAGCGAAAATTAACGAGGGGTAAGATAAGGGGGCGGTGGCATGCTAAGAATGAGGTGGAATTAAGGGGTCCCCAGGTGAAAACTGAGGGAAGATATGGGTAAAGAAGAATGAATGAGGCTGGGGGAGTTAATGGGAGGCGAGGGACAAATTAACCGGGTGGGGGGTGTGGCAGGTCGTGGAGGGAGCGTGTACAGGAGGGCGAGGAATGAAAACTGACGGGGGGTGACAGTGGAGTTGTGGCCCTTGGTGTGGATCTTTAACACGACTCTGGTGACGCGCTCCTCAAAGCCATGGTCCCTGAAAACAGCCAAACACTCAACGTTATTCAAAGTTATAATTATCCAGGCAACATCTTATACTACACGTCATTATTGAAGGGCCAGGAACGTTTTTGAGTCAATTTTTGAAAGGAGAAATAACCTATTTTCTCTTACTCTTTTCTCCAATTCGTTGCCGTAACTGAATGGATAAGAGCTCAGACAACATTGCAGTTTCCTTTTGGCACGTGTTTGAGGATTTGCCGATTTGCAATGGGCGGCCCAAGGAAGACAATTTCCACACGAAATTGTCGAATCTTCAGCAGGGTCTCTCTGACGACGCAGGCAAGGTAGCGACAAAATTCGCTTTGCACGTGCAAGGCAAGCCCTTTTTGAACACTACTCCAGCCAAAGTTGCCCGCAGACGAGGATAAAAAGGACCCGTTCTTGGTTCGTTTTAACCATGCTTGCAAGACGACGGATGACGGATGAGCAGCGGGGGAGAGCCCTCGCTCTGCTTGATGAAGGCCTAGCGCAGCGGGAAGTTGCTAGACGACTTGAAGTGTCGCATTCCACAATCCAGAGACTGCTGGAGCGCTTCAATGAGACTGGAGCAGTCCAGGAAAGGCGTCACACGGGTCGACCCAGAGTAACAAGACGGCAAGACCGCTACCTTGCCCTCTCAGTCCTGAGGGAAAGGGCATCCACTGCGGTGACCTTGAGGGGTCAGCTGAGGGACGCAACAGGTGCTAACATCAGCTGCAGCACGGTGAGAAGATGGCTACATGAGGCAAACTTGAGGTCAAGGAGACCGGCCGTCCCACCGTGCTGTCACCGGTCAACAGAGTGCACCGCATGACCTGGGCCAGGGAGCACGTGACCTGGACAAGGCAACAGTGGGCCCGGGTCTTGTTTTCGGATGAGTCCAGGTTCACCCTGACCTTTAACGATGGCCGGGCTCGGGTGTGGCGACGTCAAGGGGAGAGATTCGCTGACGCCACTGTCCAAGAGCATAACCGGTACGGCGGCGGGTCGGTGATGGTGTGGGGTGGCATGAGCCGTGGTACCCGGACCCCCCTGCTCCCCATTGACGGCATCCTGAACGGGGTCCGGTACCGGGACGAGGTTCTGGCGGCCGTGGCACTGCCTGCGCTTGTGGACCTTGGTCAAGGCGCCATCTTCCTGGAGCAGCATGAAGTCGTCCGTATGGCCTGGCCAGCGTGCTCACCTGACCTGAACCCAATTGAACACCTCTGGGATGTGCTCGGGAGGCGCATCAGGGACAACCACCCCCCACCGGGCACCCTGGCCAGGCTGGTCGACATCCTGCAGATCGAGTGGGCGGCCATCCCTCAGGACACACTCCATACCCTTTTGGGGTCGATGCATCGGCGCTGTGAAGCATGCATCCAGGCTCGGGGCGGACACACGCGATATTGAAAACAGATTGGCCAAATCTGACACTTTGTTTTTTGAAAAGGGGGGATGTTCCTTCAAATGCATGTGCTGTTCACTAATGGGTCATTGTGCTAATTTCTTTTTCCAAAACAGGTGTGGAAATGATGAAATAAAACATAGAATCAATTCTAAACATTGTCAATTATTTCAACTTAAAATTAGAGAGGAAGGAAGAAGTGGCCCTTAAATTATGATTAGGAGTATATATTAACTAGACTTTGATAAGCTAGGTAGTGGCCGAGACGCTAATCCTTCCTCTTATCTCCTGCCGCGGTTACGAAATACATAACCTAAAATAAATGAACATACCATGGAAAGGGCTGCTGGCTTTCAAGTTTCAACATATACTCCTAATCATAATTTAAGGGCCACTTCTTCCTTCCTCTCTAATTTTAAGTTGAAATAATTGACAATGTTTAGAATTGATTCTGTTTTATTTCATCATTTCCACACCTGTTTTGGAAAAAGAAATTAGCACAATGACCCATTAGTGAACAGCACATGCATTTAAAGGAACATCCCCCCCTTTTCAAAAAACAGAAAGTGTCAGATTTGGCCAATCTGTTTTCAATATCGCGTGTGTCCGCCCCGAGCCTGGATGCATGCTTCACAGCGCCGATGCATCGACCCCACAAGGGTACGGAGTGTGTCCTGAGGGATGGCCGCCCACTCGATCTGCAGGATGTCGACCAGCCTGGCCAGGGTGCCCGGTGGGGGGTGGTTGTCCCTGATGCGCCTCCCGAGCACATCCCAGAGGTGTTCAATTGGGTTCAGGTCAGGTGAGCATGCTGGCCAGGCCATACGGACGACTTCATGCTGCTCCAGGAAGTCGGTCACAAGGCGTGCTCGATGCGCAGGTGCATTGTCGTCCTGGAAGATGGCGCCTTGACCAAGGTCCACAAGCGCAGGCAGTGCCACGGCCGCCAGAACCTCGTCCCGGTACCGGACCCCGTTCAGGATGCCGTCAATGGGGAGCAGGGGGGTCCGGGTACCACGGCTCATGCCACCCCACACCATCACCGACCCGCCGCCGTACCGGTTATGCTCTTGGACAGTGGCGTCAGCGAACCTCTCCCCTTGACGTTGCCACACCCGAGCCCGGCCATCGTTAAAGGTCAGGGTGAACCTGGACTCATCCGAAAACAAGACCCGGGCCCACTGTTGCCTTGTCCAGGTCACGTGCTCCCTGGCCCAGGTCATGCGGCGCACTCTGTTGACCGGTGACAGCACGGGTCGGACGGCCGGTCTCCGTGACCTCAAGTTTGCCTCATGTAGCCGTCTTCTCACCGTGCTGCAGCTGATGTTAGCACCTGTTGCGTCCCTCAGCTGACCCCTCAAGGTCACCGCAGTGGATGCCCTTTCCCTCAGGACGGAGAGGGCAAGGTAGCGGTCTTGCCGTCTTGTCGTTACTCTGGGTCGACCCGTGTGACGCCTTTCCTGGACTGCTCCAGTCTCATTGAAGCGCTCCAGCAGTCTCTGGATTGTGGAATGCGACACTTCAAGTCGTCTAGCAACTTCCCGCTGCGCTAGGCCTTCATCAAGCAGAGCGAGGGCTCTCCCCCGCTGCTCATCCGTCATCCGTCGTCTTGCAAGCATGGTTAAAACGAACCAAGAACGGGTCCTTTTTATCCTCGTCTGCGGGCAACTTTGGCTGGAGTAGTGTTCAAAAAGGGCTTGCCTTGCACGTGCAAAGCGAATTTTGTCGCTACCTTGCCTGCGTCGTCAGAGAGACCCTGCTGAAGATTCGACAATTTCGTGTGGAAATTGTCTTCCTTGGGCCGCCCATTGCAAATCGGCAAATCCCCAAACACGTGCCAAAAGGAAACTGCAATGTTGTCTGAGCTCTTATCCATTCAGTTACGGCAACGAATTGGAGAAAAGAGTAAGAGAAAATAGGTTATTTCTCCTTTCAAAAATTGACTCAAAAACGTTCCTGGCCCTTCAATAATGACGTGTAGTATAGTGTTAACATCTCGCAACGTTGAAGTGTTCGACAGATGTATAGGCTACACAATGCATTTGTGCACATAATCTTAAATTTTGCACATGCCTCTGGCGTTGACTTCAATTTTATCACCAGGGGATCAAAACAAAACAAAAACAAAAAACGGAAAACGAATACAAATATAAACATAACCTAGGGCAGTAACAAAATTAATGCATAAAAACAGGCCTACATGTCCTAAAACTGCCTGTGCACATCACATTTCCTTCGAATCAAGTGCGCACTTAATACATGTATCCAAGTATCAATCCTAGGAAATAAATAAATGGACCAGCAAGGTTGAAAACGATAGTAAGAAATCTCTGAAATGACAAACGAGCAAGGCAGAAGCAAAATTTAGTTTTTGGCACAGCCTTTCAACATAACTCGTACTTTTGTATTTTTTAATGTACTTTTTAAATTTCGAAAAACCAACGGCTTTTTTCCCTACCTTTCGTACAACATTCAACTGTTGCACTCTATTGTTCAGTTAATTTTTTTTCTATTCTATTTAACTGAAATGTAAATTAAGTACTGCATCATTATAAATATGCAAACATGGGATCCCATTCGGCCATTTCGGTGCATGTCAGACCTTGCTTAATAGCAAATGGGCTGTCTGGAGCATCATGCCTGGCCACTCTTGCGGCCGTTCAAATCACTGGTTGAAAGAACTTGGGGAGTTTCCGACTGCTAGATGTCGAGACTGTGGTGAAGGGAGAGGTGCTGGCAGCTATGCAGGGGCGAGAGTGGTGTGAGTGATCTTCCATTCTCCTGGAGGCTGGGCTGGACCTGGATCAGTGGATGGTGTTTGCTGTGTGGCTATGTCCCAGGGTTTGTACAGTTATCTCCCCACCTTGCCATTCTGTTCGTAAACAAGGTAGTGACTGGATCCGAGTGGGTCATGCAACGCATGGACAGCCCCCCTCCCCCCTGCTTTTAGAGATGACTGATTGGCGTCGGGAGCTTGGGAGGCGAGTGTCCCAAGAATGACGCGACATTGGTGCTCCGGGTCCCATCTGTGCCCTGTGTTTCTTATTCTTTGTGCCTTGTTGAGTTGATGGGAAGATGATTTTTGGAAAATATCTTCGCTAGCCATGCATGGATGGCGTCCGACGTCGTTGCCCGACAATGTGCCGTCTGCAAGAAATTGAGCCCCATTTTGCTTGGTCAGTGTCTCCTGACTGTGCCAATGTAAACGATATATATATATATATATCGGTGTCGGCGTCCTTAGCGCAACTTTACTAAGCTACGCACAAAAAGTTAAGGATCACTATGAGAAAACAGGTGCGTAATAAACTCGGTTTGCTACTGTTATTTATTTCTCAGTCCAGCCAAATTGTTATGAATTCTTGTTCAGCTGTAAGTGGGCGATGTTTTGTTAGTGCGAAAATTGCACGGGATTCTCTACTACTGAGCTTGGCCGCAAACGGAAAAGCGGAAACTTGCGAAAAAGGACCTTGTTTTGGACCGTTCTGCCTGAACACATTGCACAAGCCAGATGGAAAAACCATTATGCACGTGCAAGCACTGCTGTTTATGTGTGAGATGCTGTCTCTTGCTTGGCTTTATAAGAAGACATTCCACCAGTAGTAGGCCTGATCTGACAATGCCTCCACGACGAAAATTGAGCGAGTTTGAGAGGGGACGAGCTGTTGCATGGTTCCAAGATGGTGTTCCCAAGCGAGAAGTGGCCAGGCGACTTCAGGTGTCCATCTCGGTCATTGTCAGACTGATTCAACGCTTCACAGCCACTGGGAGGGTCCATGAAAGACGCAGATCTGGTCGACCGAAGAAGACAAACCCACGTGAAGATCGTCTCATTGAATGACAAGCCCTGCAAACAAGAACAGCCTCTTCCAGCATCATTCGAAGGCAGCTGAGGGTGGCTACTAACATCAACATCAGCCAGCAGACCATACAGAACCACCTTCATGGGTTAAACCTCCGTTCTCGTCGCCCAGCTGTACGGCCACGCTTAACTCCAGCCCATAGGGCAGCACACCGCGCCTTCTGCAGACGTCACGTGAGGTGGACACGTCAGCAATGGTCCCAGGTCCTGTTCAGTGATGAATCACGCTTCACCATGAACCACAACGACGGCCGACTGAGGGTCTGGAGGCGCCCAGGGCAACGCTTTATTGACACCACTGTCCAAGAAAAGGTGGCCTTTGGTGGAGGTTCTGTAATGGTCTGGGGGGCCTTCAGCCTTCACCACAGAACACCCTTGTATCATGTACAGGGTAACCTGACTGGCCTTCGAAACCGGGATGAGATCCTTCGACCGCTGGCTGTGCCTACACTGCAGCAGATGGGACCGACAGCTGTCTACCAGGATGACAACGCTCGCCCCCACAGGGCAAGGGTGGTCAACGACTTCCTGCAGCAGTCTGGAGTCAACAGAATGGAGTGGCCAGCATGCAATCCCGATCTCAACCCGATTGAGAACCTCTGGGATGAGCTGGATCGCAAAGTGAGGAGCAACCACCCCCGTCCCAGGGATGCCCAACACCTCTACCAGATGCTGCAGGCTGAGTGGCAGGCGCTTCCACAGAGGATCTTCACAACCTGGTCAACTCGATGAGGACTCGCTGCGTCGAGTGCCAGAACAGCCATGGCGGTTACACGCATTACTGAACTTTTTGGAGCATCAGAATGCCCTGTCTTGTGATTTCAATGACTTTGGGAAATCAAATTTCGATACGTACCCACTTTGATCAAATGTACACACCAAACGATTGCTCGAAATTGAAGGCAATCGTGTATCGTAATCACTAAAGCATGGAATTAAATGTTTGCCAAACTTCAACTTTACTAGTTTCGCACGCTTAAGCTGTGGCAAATGGTAAAACACTGCACCTTCTCGGCGGGCAGACTCGGCGCTCACCACAATGAAAACTTCTGCCTTCGACAACGTTATTAACTTATTATTTATAGTACCCTAATCGAATCATCATTATCCTAGAGACAGGTCAGTCTGCGAAATTGGGGTGGTAGTCGTGTGAAAACTAACGGCGAAAGAGGTTACACAACCGACCCTACTGTTCATATGTTGCAGCTGACATCTCGAGTCACGGTGACCCATTTACGGATAAACGGTGTAGTTCAGCTTTTACTTAGGTGTCATGCAAATTATGTTTCCGCCAAACCCAGTTTACTAAACCATTAGTTTTTTTTCTGTTGGGGTGGGCACGAAACCGTTTGGAAGCAGTTACAAAAATACTTATTTTCCAACAGTCGTTTATGCATTGATTAAGAAGTAGTTTATGAACAGTGGCGCGGGAAGACGATGAAAACTCCGGGAATTTTCACTTCTCTAACTCAAAACGGCGTCACGTACCTTGGCTCAACAAAAGTTACATGGAAGTTACTACTGCTATCCGTTTCACGACATTCAAAAGCGCATAGGAAACCTGTCATACAGTTTGCAAAGTTTAGAAAATAGACGAAGCAAGCGTCTTACCGTGTCGAGGTTTCTTCGTTTTGTTCTGTTCCTCACGTCCTGCCTGTGCAACTGGGCGATGGAAAATGACAAAGAGCCCAGCAGTATTGTGGACTCCCGGTATGACGTGTTCAAATTCTTGATTTCCCATTGGTTAAGGGCAGGCATGTGACATGTACGTCACCCTCGTGACTGCACTCACAACAAGAATTGCACTTGCTCTTTTCACGAACTTTTTGCGTTTTCTGACAAACATGTACTCGGGAGAGCGTGCATGTACGCACGCACACGGACACAGACACACACAGACACAGACACACACACAGACACACACACACACGTACCCACATATCCAGACATAGACACACACACACACACACACACACACACATAACAGTATGCACGTGCACCTGATGATCGCAACCACACTGGACTATTGCAATTCACTCCTGTCTGGTCTTCCTGCCTCCACCATTCACATCCTACAGCGCATTCAAAACAATGCTGTACGCCTTGTACTCAAAAAGAAAAAAGCTGACCACATATCTCCTCTCCTGGCACAACTTCACTGGCTCCCTGTATCAAAGTGCATACAGTACAAACTAGACACCATGTGCTACAAAAGCCTCAATAACGCAGCCCCCGATTACCTGTCAAGCCTACTTGAGATCTATGTTCCCTCACGTACCCTCCGCTCTGCCTCCGATCCTCTGACTTTTCGCTTTCCACGCACTAAGCTCAATACCTATGGTCCACGAGCCTTCTCTGTTTCTGGTCCACTCTCCTGGAACAAACTTCCTCTCTCAGTCCGTCAGCAACCTACTTTTGTCTCCTTCAAGTCCGCTCTCAAAACTCACCTTTTCTCCTCCGCATAAAATCCTAACCTCACTCAACCCCCCCCCCCCCCCCTCTGCAGCCTGTCTCCGCTCGGAGGGAATCACATGGTTATAATATATAATTGTATATGCTATGCTCTCTATAATTTTCCATTGGTTTTATTCTTGCTTTTATTGCTTTTATTCTTTCTCCCCATTTATAGCCATGCGTGTGTGTGTGTGTGTGTGTGTGTGTGTGTGTGTGTGTGTGTGTGTGTGTGTGTGCGTGTGTGCGTGAGTGCGTGCGTGCGTGCTTGCGTGTGTGTCTGCTTCAGCGCTTAGATTTGATTTTATCAAGATTTTGCGCTATATAAATATTGTAATTATTATAATTATTATAAAAAACAAACAAAAAAAAGGAGTTGGATTTCAGAGAT
Source organism: Monoplex corrugatus (assembly GCA_030674185.1). Classification (NCBI taxonomy): domain Eukaryota; kingdom Metazoa; phylum Mollusca; class Gastropoda; order Littorinimorpha; family Ranellidae; genus Monoplex; species Monoplex corrugatus. The sequence goes on along the minus strand of JAPXFY010000014.1, from coordinate 43,526,719 downwards.
GTTCAATAGGGATTCATCACACTCGGACAATTCCATGTGCGCTCCACCTAAATCTGCCAAAATTATCTGACAGACTTCTTGAGCCTGGGCAAAACCCAATGCATTGCAAGATCTTTGAACGGGAAAGGAGCGGGTGGGGAGGGGACTGACATGACACTAAGGTCAGGTTGTCACCACTGGCATGATCGAAACGTTAAGATAGGCAGCGAACAGGCCAGTTTTTGATGTTGCGAGCTGGAATTGAATTTGAGATATCAGATCCTTAGTCTACAGCTTAATCAGAAGAACCGACCAGCCAACGGGGAAACAAAAACATGGCCTGTCCGGGTGTTGAACGCCACGCCCCTTACATTATGAGCATAGCGCTTTAACAACTGATCTACCCTGATATGGCTCTACTAGTCGGCTGGGCTAAAAGCAATATGAACTGAACTGAACAACTGATCTGATACTGTTACTGATATTTTTGTTCAAAGCCCAGCCGACTGCGTAGAGCCATATCAAAGCTATAACTCGTTTCAAAACATACACTACTTCAACAGGAAAAAGAAAAAAAGGAAAACTAAATGCAGTACACATATCAATGCATTCGCGCACATAATCTAAGGAAACGCCCCTGGCGTTGACCACTCCGTCCAATTTATCGCACAGAGGATTTAAGAAAAACATATCTGAATACAAATTTAAACATAGTTAAGGACACTTAATGAAACAGGCCTAAATTCCCTAAAATTGCTTCCGCATATCTCATTTCCCTAGAGCCAAAAATGCACTTAATACATGTACCCAATTATGAATCCTACGTACGCAAGACTTTATCGAACACATGCAGGTGAATGAACCATTAAGGCAGAAAATGATAGGAAGAAATGAAAGAAAGCAAATGAGGAAGAAGGAAACAAGGAGAGTGACAGAAAAGAGTAAATTTCTAGCACAGAATTTCCAGAAGGAGGGATTACTATTTATACTGAAAGAGCCCCCAGCATCCCCACAGGGGGAACAACTGATCTAATGGGCCACACAAAACCGTGGTCCACCCGAGGGTAGAACTACAACCGCTGCGGTATGAGCATGATGCTCTCTAATAATTGAATTGATGGGCCATATATAACATTTAAAACTGATTACTTACAGGAAACTTACTGTAAGGGTGATCTGACCAGATACAATAAGCATTGTTCTCGTGAAATATAGACTTGAAGTCAGTGATATCGGTGTACGCTGGCATCGTTTCGAAATGCATTCTAACATGGATATCACACGTCCTTTATCTTGTTTTGTTCTTCTTTCTTCCTTTTCTGGTTGAGAAGCTAGATGCTTGTACCCTGTCTATTTTTATTTATTTATTTATTTATTTATTTATTTACTTATTTATCTAGTTATATATTTATTCATTTATTCATTCATTATTATTATTTTGATAGGCTTAAACCTTACGGCCCGAGTGATGAACCTGAGGGCCCAGTTCTGTTCTTTTTGAGGGTCTGCAGGTTGTTTGCCTTGGCTGAAGTTGACCACGCTTTGGAGTCAGAATACTGGTGATTTTAGGGAAACACAAAAACAGCCACAAATCCACACAACTCTGTAAAACTTTTGCCTGTGATCCCATAAGAAAGATGTTGATGTTAAAATGCTTATGATTCTGCGAGCTTGGTTACAGTGGGGCTATTCCGATGCATAACGGTCTATGGGAAAGAACTGCTACAAAACTGTTTGATGATAGCAAGGACATGTTTGTTTCCCTTTTATTTCGGTGCGCGTAAGAGAAATTGAAATCTGTCGGATGCATGCGTTCATCATGCTTTCAAGAGGAAATTGCCCTGTCGGAAATCCTTATCCCAAACAGATTTAATTGGGTTAAGGCTAAGAGTTCCGAAACTAAGATTACATTTACGAATTACTAAGCATGGATGTCCACCAATTTTTTTCACACTTCTGTCCATATATATTTCTATATTACATTCATGAATTACTAAGCATGGATGTCCACCAATTTTTTTCACACTTCTGTCCATATATGTCTATATTACATTTACGAATTACAAAGCATGGATGTCCACCAATTTTTTTCACACATCTGTCCATACATATGTCTATAGATATATAATCCTAGCTGTTAAGGCAACACTCGATTAAGCATGGATGTTCATGGTTCACCAAAGTCTTCTATTGTCCTAAATACACACACACACACAAAACGAGGGAGAGGGGATGGGCGCCGCTCTCGTGGTGCTGCCAGCTTCCTGTAAATCGTTAGCCTGGGGATGGTCATCCTTTGACCAAGCTGGAGGTAGCATTTCCTAGAAACCCATCAATAGAGTGTGTCATAGGTCCCTTTCATTGAGTATAAATAAAAACGAGCAAGTATGTTCTTAGGGGAAAGTAACAGCTTTCCCATAACTCTAATCGGGGTCGTACAGCGATGTTGAGAGTTCCATGGACATTAAGGAAAACAGACGAAACAGTCTTTATGAAGGCAGATACAAGAAGATCATCGATAAGGGAGATCAGGAAAAAGCAAGCAACATTTGTAGGCCATTTCATGAAGAAAGGGGAATTGGAGCTCCTGGTCACAGCAGGAAAGCTGGAGGGAAAGAGAACACCAGGTAGACACAGGGAGAAAATATTGGACGGACTTGCAGGGTGGCTGAGGACAGAAAGGGTGGAGGATGTGCTTGCGGCGACAAGGAATAGATGCATATGGAAGGCCATGATCGCCAACGCCATGTGGCAGGGTACATGATGATGATGATAGGGAAGCAGGGCAACTGCGACTTCAACATTTCATTACGTGGGCAGTGCCCATCTCCAGCCATTTTCTTCATTGCTTTCCCTTTCCTATTTAAAACCAAAACCAAAACAAAACAAAACAATACAAAAAACAAACAAACAAACAAACAAAAAACAAAACAAACAAAACAAAAAAACAAAACAAAAAAGAACTCAGGTGCACATTTGTTACTGAAGTACATTCGAAAACAAACATTTTTTTTTTTTATTGTATGAGACTCTTGTGTATTGATTAGGACCAGGTGTTCTTCATGATGACTGAATGGAGCTAACAATTTCATCTACACCTCTGTTATTCTTGAGAGAATGCTTCATGGTGGCAACAGTGGGATGATCCAAACCAGCAGACCATTCGACAACAACATATGTAAGTCAAGCAATGTACAATACTCCAATTCAACTTGATTGCATTTTTTAGAAACAATCGCTGACCAGTGACAAACTAACCCTTTGCCTCCCGCACCCTATCTACCAACAGCAAAAGCTTAACCCTTTGACCCCATCATTCTTTCCACCAGCTTCCTGCAGGAAGCTGGTGGAAAGGGTGAGGGAGTCAAATGGTTGTTTTTGCTTTGCTAGCATGGTTGACAATGCAGGATGCTGGTGGACAGGATGCGGGAGTCAAAGTGTTAAGTGGAACCCGCCAACGGACACGTCATTTTTGCGACGGGTGTGCTTCCAATAACCAGGTGACATTTTGTCAAAATCATAAATCGTTTTGACATGCCATTCGCCCATGTGATCAAAAACTATATTGCTGAACTCTCCAAGCTTTCTTTGTTACTGAACTGACAAACACTAGACCAAGCCAAGTCCGAGTTATCGATGATAAAGGGACATTACTCCTGCGCAGCCATCCTCCAATCAATGATGCAGTTGCTTCCCGTAGACCAGATATCGCACTTTTGGCACAACTAAGCTGCGCCCTGAGATTTAAGAAGCGAAATACAAGTTGACTTTTTTGCGCTTGAATTTTGTTTTGTTTATAACAAGAACAACAAAAACTGTTGTGACATGCCAGACATGCCAGAAACTGTTGTGAGTGTGTGACATGACAGACATACTGTGTACATGCAAACATGTATGGAAAGCGATCACCATCCATCATCACATCCATCAAGAAGGTTCATCAAACAGCCAATAACGGGCAGGAGATTCCATGTGTAGGCTCAGTGGACTTGCAGCTTCGTCAGAAACGAAACATCACAAGGGCCAAGTTCTATGTGATAAGTGTCAACGGCCCTCTCATTGTTGGTACATCCATGTGTGAGAAGCTGAAGCTTGTGACAATCCACAGCAATGTTCATGTCTCACAATCCGTGTCTCAATACTTAACTGATATTAGTAGTAATAATAATAATATGGCTTCTTATATAGCGCTTAATCAAAATAATTTCTCTAAGTGCTTTACAAAAATATACTGCATTCACCTCTCCTACACACACAACCACACACCTCACAAACAACTACGAATACCACCACTACAGAAACCAACAAATCCTACGAGCACAACACTCACTCATCTCAAGCATTGCTACAAAACCAAATCACACAACGTTCAATTATACAACAAACCATGCAATAGAAAACACACCCTGAAACAGTATGTCAAAACAGCTTAGACGGCTATGACATAGGTGGTACCCTACGCAGCATTGACTAGTTGTGAGAAAATAGATGGGTTTTAAGTTTAGACTTGAAAGAGAGAAATAATCTGAATGTCTGAGAGAGTCTGGCAGTCTGTTCCACATCGATGGAGCTTGAAAAGAGAAAGACCTTTCACCAGTAGTAGTTCTGAAGCGGTCATTCGTAGAAGACGGTCATCTGCAGAGGAGCGTAGTTGTCGAGAGGGAGTATAGATTTGAAGGAGATCCGAGAGATAAGAAGGTCCATTTTCAAAGAGAGAAGAGAAAGTGAGAGATGAGATTTTGTACGAGATACGGTTTGAGACAGATAACCAGTGAAGAGAGTGAAGTAGTGGCGAAATGTGATCATATTTACCTGCTCTACAGACTACCCGGGCTGCATGATTTTGGATTCGCTGTAATCTTTCTATCAGGTATTTCGGAAGGCCGGCCAAAAGTGAGTTGCAGTAATCTATTCTAGATAAAACAAAGGCACAAATGAGAGTTTTTGTAGCATCTGTAGAGAGAAGGTGACGTACGGAACTGATTCTTCTTAGTTCTAAATAAGCAATCTTGCAAATATTTGAAACTTGTTTCTCAAAGGAGAGGGATTGTCAAGAATGACCCTAGACTGCGGACAGAGGTGGACACAGAAACAGTACAGTCATTGATAGTGACAGTTGAAGGTAGAGAAGGATGGTTAGGTTGTTTTGTCACGAACATGAGTTCCGTCTTGTCGTCATTTAGTTGTAGTTTGTTGGTAGTCATCCAGTCCTTTAGGTCTGCAATGCAGCCCTGCGCCTGAGAAATCAGTGAGTCAATTTTAGCAATGGGAGCCGACTGATGAAGCTGTGTATCATCAGCAAAGCTCTCGTGCAACATGGCATGACCACCAATGACGTCAGACACAGACCGGCATACAGCACAAAAAGGACTGGCCCCAGTACAGAACCCTGAGGCACACCGTACCTAAGAGGAGAACTGTCTGAGTATCTGTCCTGTACACACACTGTCTGAGTACGTTCAGTCAAGTAAGAGATAATCCAGTCGAGGGCTGTGTCTTTGAAACCAAAGGAAGTTTGAAGCCGTGAGAACAAAATATTATGATCGATCGTGTCAAATGCTGCGGAAAGATCCAACAACGCTAACAAGGAAACGTTCCCATCATCAAGCCCACAGAGGAGGTCATTGACTACACGGAGGAGTGCTGTCTCACAGCTATGGCCTTGTCGATAAGCAGACTGATGAGGATTCAAGAGGTGATTCTTTTCGAGGTGTTCTAGAATTTGTTCCAGAACAATCTTTTCCAATAATTTTGATAGAAATGACAAATTTGACACAGGCCGATAATTCTTTAGAACGTTTTTGTCTAGTGAAGGTTTCTTGATCAATGGACGTACCACTGCAGACTTGAAGATTTCAGGAACGTGACCAGAGGACAGAGAGGTATTGATAACATGAGTAATATGGGGTAGAACGTCATCGATACGTTTGGATACTAGCAGTACTTTATATACAATTGGGAAACATCTGTAAAAAAAAACACATTTTGATATTAACTGATTTTGAAGACACATATTGTATTAAGCGTGTTAAAAGGGATGGAATAGGAGATTGTTTTTTGTTTGTTTTGTGTGTTGTGTTCGGTGGTGGTGTTTATTTTTATCAGAATCTTTTCTTTATGATCAGCTGACGGCATAAACACTCAAATCACCGTCCAGGGCTGACTAAAGAACAGGGTAGGGGAGGGATTTGGAAGAGAGACCTCAATAAAGCATTCAACACAGTCTGGCAGGTCGACCTGTGGCAAGCCATGAGAGGCTTCAAAGCTGGGCAGGCCGGCCCAGTCCAAATCACGGAGGCGTTGTATAAAAACTGAAGCAACCCTTTGCTTCTTAACAATCAACTACATAGGAGGTCTGGCTTGCTACAGTAAGAGTATGTCAAAGATGCTTACTATCTCCTGTCTTTCTCCATAGCCACAAGTTGCTCATGCCCCTTCTGAAGGATGCACTCACATACAAAGTTTTACAGACGTGATTCACACCTGTACAAACTCAAGCAGGCAGATTGGAAGGCGACTGCATCAGGACCCGGCCAGCTCATGGGTTTATGTGCAGGCTTAAGGCTTGTGCCATGATCACCATACACATGGCACCTGTGACGTTAGTGCATATGGAATTCGTTCCGAGCGCGGAGACGTCATCTTGAGAAACTGAAACTGAAACTGTACCTGTACACCAACGAGATCTCTTATGGTAAACCTGTAGACTACGTTTTGTTTCCAAAACTTTTTCACTCCCGCACTTAACCTTTTGACTTCCTCACCCATCCACACTTCCCTGCAGGAAGCTGGTGGATATGGTGAGGGAGTCAAAGGGTTAAGTGTTTGCTTCGCTAGCATGGTTGTCGATGCAGTATGCTGGTGGACAGGGTGCGGGAGTAAAAAGGTTAAAAACAATTCTCTGCTTACAGCTCATCATCCAAACCACAAGGCCGCACAGACATAAGAATCTGAAGATCATATTTATTCACCTGTAGAAACAACAAGAATGTGTACAATCGTCAACTTGTTCTCCAGCAGATGTACATTTCCTCAGTTCTGCGTACAAAAAGCCAGATTCAGTTTGCTGATCCTTCTTTATTATATTTTCATTACCCGTCAGATTGTAAGCCCTGAGCTTCCCACTGTCTGTAAGCCAACAGGCCATGCCGGAATCTCACAAACAATTTCAAGAGGGTACATAGTGAACTCACTTAAACACGTGAACAGTCTACCATTTTACAGAACACACACACACACACACACACACACACACACAACACACACACACACAACCACACACACACCACACACACACACACCACACACACACACAACACACCACACCCACACACACACACACACCACACACACACACACTAACACAACACACACACAAAACACACACACACACACACACACACACACACACACACACACACACACACACACACACACACACACACACACACACACACACACACACACACCACACACACACACACACACACACACACACACACTAATATCACTTATAGTGAAAAGACGTAAATCAAAGAACGAACGAACGAACACACACACACACACACACACACACACACACACACACACACACACACACACACACACACACACACACACACACACACACACACACACACACACACACACACACACACACACACACACACACACACACACCACCGTATATTTCATTCTGAAACATGGGGAACATTCTAAAGACATCTAGACCCTGTGGAAAGACTGGAATCCCCACCCACCCACCCACCCACCCCTCTCACCTTTGAATTAAATGGGAATAGAGTATTCTTCCATTCTGAAACTATCATGTTGACAGTCCTGTTTCAAATTTGTTTTGTAATATTCTGCAAATTAGATATGTGAATTATCTTTAGTAAGCAAATCGCTTGGCCATACCCATTTGTATACTGTATTAAGAGTAAGGGGTAGTTGAAGACGTTTGTTAATTTTGACCTTTTGTTATCATTTTCAGTCTTTTTTGTTGTATTTATAATACAACTATCTGCCAACTGTAATGAATTTCATCTTCAGTCACATTGTCCTGCATGATGCGTGGGGCATCCAGCGGCATTATCAGTCGTATTCTGAGCCGATGGTGATGCTGATGTCGTCGCTGACGACCAGGGTGGAATGGAACCATTTGTTGGTGTCCAGCACGACTGGAACAGATAAACAACAACAGATCTTTCAAACGGACGTGTACGTTTACGTGGCTTCCTTTCTATCGTGGGTTCGCTCGTGTGTGTGTGTGTGTGTGTGTGTGTGTGTGTGTGTGTGTGCGTGCGTGCGTGCGTGTGTGTGTGTGTGTGTGTGCGTGCGTGTGTGTGTGTGTGTGTGTGTGTGTGTGTGTGCGTGTGTGTGTGTGTGTGTGTGTCTGGCCTGTCTCTCTCCCTCCCTCTCTCTGTCTGTCTGTCTGTCTGTTTGTGTGTGTGTCTCTATGTGTGTGTTGTGTATATGTGTGTGTTGTGTTTGTTTATTTGTTTGTTTGTGTGTGTGTGTGTGTGTGTGTGTGTATGTATGTGTGTGTATGCGTGTTGTATGTGTGTGTGTGTGTGTGTGTGTGTGTGTGTGTGTGTGTGTGTGTGTGTGTGTGTGTGTGTGCGCGCGCACGCGCGCGTGTGTGTGTTGCCATCAAAGATTTGGGTGTATGGTTGGTCTGCGTGTATATCTCTTTACCTGTTTTGGTTAAAATCTGTGTGTATATTTATTTACAGCTTTGGTTGGGTCTGTGTGTACATCTATTTACCTGTTTAGGTTAGGTCTGTGTGTATGTATCTATTTACGTGTTTGGTTAAATCTGTGTGTATATTTATTTACCCGTTTGGTTAGTCCTGTGTGTGTGTGTGTATTTCTATCTACCTGCGTTTTTGTTTGGGTTGGGCAGCGTGTAGTTCAGTTTGGCTAAGTTGGTTAGAACACCATGCTGACAACGCAGGGATCGTGGGTTCAATTCTGAGGCAGGCCACATGTTTTCTTTTTTTCAGGACCTGGCCAACCCATGGGTTTATGTGCAGGATTAAGGTGTGTGCTTAAGTGAACAACAGACTGGCGGGCCTATGATTGAGAAAATATTGTTCTTCACCTAGTTGATAGCTAAGGCTTTGTGCATTGACTGGCGGGGGGGGGGGGGGGGGGGGCTTTCTGTCATGTGAGACGAGTTTATACAGGATAGCTAGTTATGTTGTGATTCAGACCTTTAATTATTTATTTATTTACTTCATATGTGTTTCATTACTTTTTAAAAAAATGTATATATGTATGTTCCTTTTTCTGAAGTTAAGATACACAGATACACATGTCATTTACATATAACCAGGACTGTTGCAGTGATAGGCTGATACAATACCAGTATAACATACACACTAAGCAAAACATGGTCTAGGTAGGACCTCAGGACATGGCCAGCTCATGGGTTTATGTGTAGGCTTAAGGCTTGTGCCGTGATCACCAAACAACTCGGCACCTGTAACGTTAGTGCATATGGAATTCGTTCCGAGCGCGGAGACGTCGTCTTTCAGTTTCAGTTTCATTTTCTCAACGCCCGGAACGAATTCCATATGCACTAACGTCACAGGTGCCATGTGTATAGTGATCATGGCACAAGCCTTAAGCCTGCACATAAACCCATGAACTGGCCAGGTCCTGAGGCCCTACCTAGACCATGTTTTACCTAGTCTATAATTATTTTATACTGATATTTTATCAGCCTACCAGTGGAATAATCTTGGTTACATGTTAATGACATGTGTACCTGTGTATCTTACCTTCAAGAAAGGAACATATACATAAAGTAAATAAATTAATAATTAAAGGTCTGAATCACAACACAACTAGCTATCCTGTATAAACTCGTCTCACATGACAGGCTCCCCCCTTCTCCCCTCCAGTTAATGCACCCTTGAGAAACTGAAACTATGAGAATATCACAGGACATAACTCTTGAGAATTATCTCCCATGTTGTATAGAACTTCTCAGATCTAACACAGTTTGCGCTACCCATTCAGCTAGCATAGAAGCAGATACAAAATACAAAAACAGTAAGCTCAGAACACTCCTCAAAAAAGGAGCGCCCAAGCCTACCTTTATACTCTGCAACTACCTACCCTACACACAACTATGAGAGAGGAGAGAAATACATACAGAACAGATTTTCTGACATATCTTTTCCAGAGAATAACTTCTTAGTCACTGTGGGCTCTTAACGTGCGTTCACTGCGCGGTTCCCACAGAATCTCCGTATACTGATTACTGACTAATTTATAAGACTAGCACCCAGCCCACTACTGA
>JAPXFY010000014.1:43493931-43508931 GCA_030674185.1 Monoplex corrugatus | reverse complement strand
AGAGGAGAGACAGAGAGACAGAGTGAGAGAGAAAGAGAAAGAGGAGAGAGAGAGAGACAGAAAGAGAGAGGGACAGACAGACAGATAGAAGAGAGGGAGAGAGGGACAAAGAGAGAGAGTGCAAGAAAGAGAGAGTGAGAGAGAGAGAAAGGGAGAGAGAGAGAGAGAGAGAGAGAGAGAGAAAGAGAGAGAGAGAGAGAGAAAGAAATGGAGATAAGATAGACAGATAGATAGATAGAGAGAGACAGACAGACAGACAAATAAACAGACAGACAGAGAGGGAGAGAGGGAGAGGAGAGAGAGAGAGAGAGAGAGAGAGAGAGAGAGAAACAGAAACAGAGGCAGAGACAGAGACAGAGACAGAGATATGGACAGAGATAGAGACAGAGACAGAGACTAACCATCCAATGTACCAAGGTTTGGAACCATCTCTCATGTGGGCACGATCAGGAGGCATCAAGAAGACTTCCTTGAGACTGCGAAACTCCGTCTTGTAAGGAAAGAACTGGCAACGAGACTGACTATTCTTCAGCACAGGACTGTCCTCCCCATAGATGCCCTGAAAGAACTCGAAACTGAACGTCTCCAGAGCGGACCAGTTCTTCAAGGCGTCCACAATGACCACTGGCTCTCCAGAATAGGCGTACAACTCTTCGAACTCCTCGGGAAGAACCGATTCCAAGCGGACCACCTCACTGACGTTTCGGCAGAAGTCACAATCAGTAGGAGGACGGAAGACGTCAGCCAAAGCTTGAGGAGCTCGAAGGACGCACTTCTCCAGGTCTACATCTTCTTTGGGGACGCCGGACATTTTGAACCACACTTGAACCAGCTTGTTCCTGTCAACGGGCCAGTCGACGTGCCAGATTGTGCAGACAAGCAACAGAAAGAGAAGGAAGTATTTCAGGGTGGACAGGAAGCCTCCGAACCAAGCCCTTTTTCTGGGAACACGGAGATCATCCAGCGCCGGCAGCTTGGCGATGTCATGAGGCGTCATTCCTAAAGTCACCGCTCTCTGGTACAGGTCTTGGAACAGTTCTTCAGGCAGCAGATCGTCCATATCTTTTTCTTTTTTGTACATGATCTTTATTTAATAGAGCGCCCTTGACTTAAAAAAAAGAAGCTGTTTTCGGGTTTTGAGTCGTGAGTTCCTGATCGTTTATCTGAAACAAGGAACAACAAACAACACGGCTCATCTTTCTATTTTGATTAACCCTCTGACTCGTGCACCCTGTCCACCAGCATCCTGCATTGTCAACCATGCTAGCAAAGCAAATGACTCCCTTATTCCATCCACCAGCTTCCTCCAGGTGGATAGGTTGATGAAGGAAGCTGGTGGATAGGGAGAGGGAGTCAAAGAATTAAGTTTTTAGAGTCAAAAGGTTAACTGACTTCTGGAAAAAAATATCAAAGAAATGGATGCATGAAGGATTGATTGATTGAATGAATGAATAAATAAATAGATAAACGAATGAATGAATGAATACATGGACAAACAAACAAACAAACAAAAAGACAAACAAAAAACAAATAAACAAATAAATAAATAAATGAATAAATAAATGAATAAATAAATAAATAAATAAATAAATAAATAAATAAATAAACAAATAGATGAGTGAATGGATGGACAGAAAAGAATCCAAGGAAAAGACTGTAACATTACAGAGTATCGTGGAGCTTTCGATTCCTTGTCGTACAACACAGTACAACACAACACAACACAACACACAACACAACACAACACAACACAACACAACACAACACAACACAACACAACACAACACAACACAACACAACACAACACACACACAACACAACACGACACGACACGACACACGACACGACACGACACGACACGACACAACACAAAACACAACACGACATACACAACACCTCAGAACCTAGGATTCCATGCCACACAACACAGCAGAACACCTCAAAACCTACTATTCCATATCACACAACACAATAGAACACCTCAGAACCTACGATTCCATATCACACAACATAAGAGAACACCTCAGAACCTACAATTCCATGCCACACAACACAACAGAACACATCAGAGCCTATGATTCCATATCACGACACAACAGAACACCTAAAAGCCTACGATTTCATACCACACAACACAACAGAACACTTCACAGCCTACGATTCCATACCACACAGCACACTACAGTATTACTGTAACTCACTTTCTATGAAATCAACACAAACACTGACAATCCCCAGGAACCGAAGCTCAAGCAAAGAAGGAGTGAAGGAAGGAGAAAGGAACGACAGAGACGAGCAGGAAAAACGCAGGTTACAGACACTGCCACACAATGAATCTCACAGCTTGTCTTTTTCTCCAAGCCAGTTCCGAGAAGACAAAAATGCCTGAAGCTTCTACAGACAGCCTCCCATGCATCTGCTACACGATGATCATGCCGCAACTATCGATGTCTAAATTCGATTGGCATCATCGTGTTCAATTTTCCGCCCGTCGAGCCAGATTGCTTGATCCGTTTAGTTGTACCAGAGAGTATACATAGAGAGATTAGCGTCAACTACGAGTTTCGTTGGCTATCAGTATCACTGCGGCGGGTGTGGTAGCCAAGTGAGTAAATGTCGGACTTCCAATCGGAAATCCAAAACAAGTGCGACAGCCCGCGTTCAAGCAAACAGGAACCAAAGACGAAAATAGAACCAGAACGCGTATTTAATACAACCAGACAAGACAAATTATCGGCCAACTGGCTTTTGTAAAGCATAAACATAAGATCACAAACGAATAAACAACAAATACAAAAATTAGGAGAAAGATTAAAACTTCGCTGCTGCTTCGTCCAGTCCTTTCCCTGCTGCTTCGTCCCGTGGGAGTAAAGGATTGAACGAAGCAGCAGAGAAGTTTTAGCCCTTTTCTCCCACGGAACGACGCAGCAAAGAAGTTTTAATTTTTTCTCCTCCGAAAATTTGCACCTGTCTTGTCTGATTGTATTAAAGAACTGTTCTGATTCTCTTTTCGTGTTTTTCCGGTTCCAGTCGTAAAGTCGTTGCTCAGTCCACTTTATACATCTCCGCCTGGTGGGTATATGTGCAGAGCTGCCATTGCCTAAATCCTCTTCTTTGTGTACGTGTGCAGAACATCATAAAACAAGCAGATTGAGGTCATGTCAGTGGCTGGTTTGTGGAAACATGAAAACTACCAGCATGCATGCCCACCAAAGATGGAATATGCAGACTGCGCAACAACATACTCGCTGCAAAGTGTGGGCAAAACTACACAAAAAACATCGGAAAGTTGACAAAAAGAAAAGAAAATGGAAAAAAAAAAGAAAGAAAGGATTACTGCCTCCTTTGATCCTCAGTTCAGCTTTGCCTGTGCGTATTCCGTTTTCAGTGTATAGAACTTAGTGGTTCTGTTGACTGCGTGTCGTGTGCAGTCCTTGTAACCGCAAACTTCGAACCAGCAGCGAGGCAAAGTTGGTGTGCTTGAACAATAAGAGTGAGTTACTTGTCCCTCTCTATACCATACATGTCTCTGGTTATTTCCAATCATGGGGCAGCAGGCGAGGGAAGGAACTGCGTGTTGTCCACGGGCTGACTGGCACTGTGGACTCAAGATCTGATATCTCGAGTTCAATCCTAACCCTGACATAAAAACTGGCCTGTTCAGCTACCTAATTTAATGTTCCAGTCATTCTGGTTTTATCAGTTTAGTGTTTCATAGTTACCGTTCAACTTCCTCCCCATTTTCAAGATCTTGCCAGTGCAAAGGATTTTGTGTAAGCTCAAGGAGTTCTTCAGCTAATTACTGGCATATTTAGGTGGAACATATATGAAATTGTCCGAGGGGATAAATCCCTATTGACAAACTCCAGTCTCTATGGAGAGTGCTTGATTCAAGAGGCAACACTACAATTTTCGGCCATGAGAGGGCACTTTCAGTTTCAGTTTCAGTTTCAGTTTCGCAAGATGACGTCTCCGCGCCGGAACGAATTCCATTTGCACTAACGTCACAGGTGCCATGTGTATGGTGATCATGGCACAAACCTTAGGTCTGCACATAAACCCGTGAACTGGCCAAGTCCTGAGGCCCTACCTAGACTATGTTTTATCTAGTCTACATATCGGTGGAACGTCCATGCCCCTGACACAAGGGTGACATGCAAAATCGTGAAGCGTTCTGTATTTTTTAGTAATGTTAACGCAATAGATATTCTAAAACTGGAACGATAGAGAGAAAATCAGCATGAGGGTAAGCAAAGGACGATAATCGGGTTTTAAAGAATTTGTTTCAGGGAGATTCATCACATTCGAACATTTCCATATGCGCTCCACATAAAATTGCGAGCAATTATCTCACATACACCTTGAGCTTTTTGCCTGGCAAGATCTTGAAATGGGAAGAGAGGGTACTGAGACCTATGAAACTCTAAGCTGACACCACCAGAATGACTGAAACATCAAGATGGGCACCTAACAGGCCAGTTTTTAATGTTGATGGTTGGCTTGAATTCCAGATTGAACAACCACTCCCATCCCCACACATGCACGCGAACAAGCCCGCACACGCACACACACATGTACACACACACACACACAGACACACGCATGCACAGACAGACACAGACAGAGACAAACAGACACAGACACAGACACACAGACACACAGACACACAGACACAAACACACACACACACACACACACACACACACACACACACACACACACACACACACACACACACACACACACACACACTCGGACACAGACACATAAACGCGCGCACACAGACGCGCGTGCGGGCACACACACACACTCATACATGTACGCACACACACACACACACACACCACGCACGCACGCACACACACACACACACACACACACACACACACACACACACACACACACACACACATGCACACACACGCACACGTTTTGTCTAAAAACACTTATTTGTATCGAGGCTAAAAGAAATATCGAACACACACACACATACACACACCACACATACACACACACGCACACACACACACACACGCGCACACACACGCACGCACACACTCACTCATACACTCACGCCACCACACACACACACAGCGCGCGCGCGCGCGCACGCACACATTCACTCATACACTCACACACAACACACACACTCACACACACACACACACACACACACACACACACACACACACACACACACACAACACACACACACACACACACACACACACACACACACAGATACTTGTTCCATTCTTTGATAATACAATTACAGCTAAATTTAATTCAATTTTATTTAGCGAAATTTCCAATTTATCTTTTCTATAAGCGAATGTTTTGCATACTATTCTCGATCACATTCACAAGTTATTCACTATCACCGAAGGAGAATATTATTCACTATCACCGAAGGAGAATATTATTCACTATCACCGAAGGAGAATATTATTCACTATCACCGAAGGAGAATATTATTCACTATCACCGAAGGAGAATAAAGTGTCAGTTTGCTGATATGGTTTCACCATACCAAATTGCTATTTTCCATTATTATTTTCGGTTTTATCGAAGTAGTTGTTGCTTTTATCGCTTTCGTTCACAGAAAGGATAATAGACTTTCCCCGTCGATTCGACGGATGAGCAGGCAGACTGGTCCTTTATCGCCTGGCATGGGCCTATAGGTGGCACCATCATCATCATCATCATCATCATCATCATCATCATCATCATCATCATCATCATCATCATCATATCATCATCATCATCATCATCATCATGTGCCCTGCCGCATGGTGTTGGCGATCATGGCCTTCCATATGTATCTATTCCTTGTCGCCGCAAGCACATCTTCCACCTTCTCTGTCCTCAGCCACCCTGCAAGTCCGTCCAATATTTTCTCCCTGGGTCTACCTGGTGTTCTCTTTCCCTCCAGCTTTCCTGTTGTGACCAGGCGCTCTAATTCCCTTTTTGCTCATAAAATGGCCTATCAATCTATAGGTGGCATACAAGCCCAATTCTGGAGGCACATGTTCTTCCGCAGCAACTGCATGGGAAGGAGTCCTGCGGCCTTAGGTTCTGCTTCCGTCGGTTCCTCTCTGGCAGAAGGAGTAAGTGATGCTAGCAAATTAACTCTAGAAGTAGTAGTAGTAGTATTAATAGTAGTAATAGGAGTAGTAGTCGTTGTGGGTAGTAGGAGAAGTTGCAATAGCAATAATTGCAGCAGCAGCAGCAGCAGCAGCAGCAGCAGCAGCAACAGCAACTGCAGTAGTAGTAGTAGTAATAGTAGTGTTAGTAGTAGTAGTGGTAGCAATAGTAGTAGTAATAGTAGTAGTTAGTAGTAGTAGCAGTTGTCAGTCTTTCAGATGAGACGATGGACCAAGATCCCATGTGCAGAATACATTCAACGTGCGTCAAAGATCCTAGGGGCAACAGTGGAATTGTCCGTGGAAAAATGTTGTAGACACAACCGCTTTCACAGAAACACAGAAATACACACATACAGGAAAAAGTTGCGCTGCATTCCGGCGACGCGCTCTCCCCGGTGACAGCAGCCCAAACTTCACATGGTAAATCCATAGTAACAAAATAAATAAATAAATAAATAAATAGATAGAATCATAAATACATAAATAAATAGATAGATAGATAAATAAATAAATAAATAAATAAACAAATAAATAAACAAATAAATAGATAGATAAATAAATAAATAAATAAAATAATAAAATAAATATAAAGAGATAAATAAATAATAAATAAATAAATAAATAAATAAATATAATAAATAAATAAATAAATAAATAAGGATAAACAAACAAATGTAAACGAATAAACAAATATAGAATGTGTGGGCATTGATACAAAATGCAGATGGGCAACAAGAAAATAACGACTTACCTACAATTCCCCTCTCCCCCAACCCCTCCCCCCCTCTCCCCCAACACCCCCCTCTTCTCCCCAGACATAAGGTGACAGCGAGTCATGGGGGATAGCTGGCTGAAGGGAGATAACTAGCTATAAACATCTGATGGCATTTCACACCCCGCTCCCTCTTTCTTTTCTGATACCAACAGTGGTCTGACCCCTAGAATCATTAACACCTTCACTCCTTCCTCCTATCCGTTAGCTTTCTGCAATCATTTAACCCTTTCACCACCTCCCTCATCCTATCCACTAGCTTTCTGCAACCATTTAACTCTTTCACTCCCTCATCCTATTCACCAACTTTCTGCAACCATTTAACCCTTTCACTATACCTCAATCCATTCACTAGCTTTCTGCATCTATTTAACCATTTCGCTCCCTTAACCTATCCACTAGCTTTTTGCAATCACTTAACCCTTTTTCTCCCTCAACATATCCACTAGCTTTTTGCAACCATTTAATCATTTCATTCCCTCATTAGGTTCATCAGTTTTTGCAAGAATTTAACCCATTGATTCCTTCATCCTGTCCACCAGCATCTTCCTACCTCGCCAGCGGATAAGGGTTATGGCTTACGCCATGATCGTTTTACCTCTTCTCCATTCCATGGCATCAGTGATGTCCGTGTGTATGGAATTTATTCCGAGCGCAGAGACGTTGTCTTGAGAGACAAACTGAAACTGAAACTACCCGAGAACCCTTTTCGCCTCCTCTCCCTATCCGTCAGGTTCCCCTTGTTAACCCTTTCAATCCCTCTTTCCCTGTCCGCCAGGTTCCTCCTGTTAACCCTTTCAATCCCTCTCCTTATCTGCCAGGTTCCTTCTGTTAACTCTTTCAGTCCCTCTTTCCCTATCCGCCAGGTTCCTTCTGTTAACTCTTTCAGTCCCTCTCCTTATCTGCCAGGTTCCTTCTGTTAACTCTTTCAGTCCCTCTTTCCCTATCCGCCAGGTTCCTCCTCTTAACCCTTTCAGTTCCTCTCCCTATCCGCCAGGTTCCTCCCGTTAACCCTTTCATCCCCTCTCCCTATCCGCCAGGTTCCTCCTGTTAACTATTTCATCCCCTCTCCCTATCCGCCAGGTTCCTCCAGTTAACCCTTTCATCCCCTCTCCCTATCCGCCAGGTTCCTCCCGTTAACCCTTTTACCCCTCTCCCTATCCGCCAGGTTCCTCCTCTTAACCCTTTCAGTTCCTCTCCCTATCCACCAGGTTCCCCCTATTAACCCTTTCAGTTCCTCTCCCTATCCGCTAGGTTTCTCATGCTAACTCTTTCACTCCCTTCCCCTAACCACCAAATTCCTTCTATTGACCCTTTCTCTCCCTCTCTCTTTCTCTCCGCCAGGTTCCTGCTAATCCTTTTCACTCTCCCAGTCTACCCCATCAGCTTCCTGCACGATGGGTGAGGGAAGGAAAGGCTTAAACAGGAAAGTTGTAAGATAAGGCATGCTCATCACTCGATACTTTTGGCCTGAAGAATGAAATGGTAGAGCAATGCTAGTACTCGCCTTTTATAAACTTCTACCAGAGATAGTGGCCAGACTTCTCAAGACGCTCTTTGTATATTGTCGTCTTCTCTCATTTTCATTTAGCATTTGAATGAAGCAGCCTGGGGAGAGACGGTGGAGTCTAAGTGTGCAGCGGCCAGCACCGAACCCGGTGACGCCGACAGGTGAGATTTGATTTAAAAAAAAAACGTAAGTGAATGACACATTGATGTCATACATTGACATTTGCCTTTTTTGTTCGTAGACACCAGTTTCCACCTGCACTGGAACACACGACCAAACTTTCACGCGTATGGCCTGTTTGTTTACATCTTGCCATTGCGACAGCCATACTCCGTTTTCGGGGGATAGCATGCTGTTTTCGTGTTTCCATAAACTACAGAAGACTGGGTCTTTAACCGTTAGTACTTGATGTTCTGCATGAGTATATACACGAAGGAGGTTTCACAATCTCCAGCAGGTCTGCACTGAAGTTTATCTGGAAGCGCTTAGATTTGATTTTATCAAGATTTTGCGCTATATAAATAAAATATATTATTATTATTATTATTATTATTATTATTAAGATCAGAAAAACCTTCCATCGGAAAATTCTCCATCTTTTACCCACCAGGTAGAATCCGAGCAAGCTCGAACCCAGACCGCCCAATTCGAAGACTATTGTCCTAACCACTCGACCATTGCTTCCATCGTCATATAAACATATGAACAAAACAAGCTTGATATGGGGGAGATTATGGAAGCATATAAAGTTGTCGTGTCAAGTCAAAACGTTGACAGTATCAGGTATATTATGTGAGCTATTTCTTTCAAGTATAATTTCTTTTAGCTACGTGCACTACGAGAAGAGAAAATTACATTCGTAGGGCCATTAACAAGATTCAATGGCCTCTTGTTAAATCAGTCCTCCAGGGAGCTGTAGGGGGATGGAGACGGAGGGGAAGACCCCCCCCCCCAAATAAAAAGACCCCACCCAACCAACCAACCAACCAACCAACCACCACCACCACCACCACCACCACCAACAACAACAACACCAACAAAATAAAAAAACAACAATAACAAACAAACAAGAAAAAAACAAAAACCGATGAACTGACATCATTACAGAATAAGCAGAGAAAACAACTGAAGAGACCCAGACTTGGCAGACAACCAACAAAGCTGGAAGAATCTGGTGAACATTCTTGAAAGAGACAAACACAAAAAAGAACATTAATGAAGAAGATTTAGTAGGACAAGACGTTTTATGAGGCGAGAGAAATTTGAGTACCTAGTCATAACAGGAAAGCTGGAAGGAAAAAGTGCACCAGGTAGATCCAGGGAGAAAATACTGGACGGATTTGTTTGCGGAGTGGATGAAGACAGAGAGGATGGGAGCTGTACTTGCAGCAACAAAAGATAGATTAGTACGGAGGGCCATGATCGCCGACGCCATGTGGCAGAGCACAAGATGATGATGATGATGATGATGATGATGATGATGAGTTCTTGAGTGCGTCACCCCAATGACTTTTCACGGAGTTAAAGAAGAAGATAAAGAAAAGAAGTCAATATGAGGGCATACAAAACTGTCATGTTAGTCGAAAGTGACAGTGCTGAATATTAATAGGAGCTAATCATTTAAAAAAATTGTCAGCTACATATATGTGGGACCATACTAAAAAGAGACCATACAAAATTGTCATGTAAATAAAAAAAAAAGACAATATTGAATTCAAATGTTAGATGATTATCTGAAATATTTTCATTTTCATTCAGTTAACAAATAATATTATCTTCATATAGGCTCGCATATTGGAAGGAACCCCCCCCCCCTCCCCCTGAAGAAATGGAATATATGAAAGCAAAACAAATAAACCAAAACAATAAAAAACATAATATGTAAGGTGCTTATGTACAGGAAGATGAAAATGTGCGCGCGCGCACACACACACACACGCCCGCACGAGCACACACACAAACACATACGTACACACACAAATGCACACACACATACACAGACACATACACATACATACACACATATACACACAAACATTATACCACATCACACCACACCACACCACACCACACCACACCACACCACACCACACCACACCACACCACACCACATCACACCACACCACACCACACACGCACACACGCGCTCGCATGCACGCACGCACACACACACACACACACACACACACACACACACACACACACACACACACACACACACACACACACACACACACACACAGAGACTGGAACCATATCAATCTGAATCCTTCTAACCATTGAGTCTACAGAAGCCCAAGGAGCAAAAACCGAATATTTTTCCAGCAAAAGATAGGGCGAGACAGATGGAACGAGGATGTTTTGAAACTACAGAAAAATCAGACACATTTCACAGTCGCGATTCTCTTCTCTTTAAATCCATCTCCGGCTTTCTGAGAGGAAAAGTCGTTCAACGAAAAACACAAGATGCAAGATAAGTGTGTATCATCTGGTGAAAAATGAATAGGCCAGCTGAAACCACACAAGATAGAATGAAATGGAAATACATGAGACACAAATTGCAAGCTGGATCAAATCTTACAAACTTACTACAATGAAAACCGTTTAACCCTTTAACTCTCGCACCCTATCCACCAGCATCCTGCATTGCCAAACATACTAGCAAAAGCAACAACTTAATCCCTTGATTTCCTCACACTATTCACCAGCTTCCTGCAGGAAGCTAATGGATAGGGCAAGTCAAAGGGTTAAGTTTTTGCAGTTTGTGGATAGGGTGCGGAAGTCAAAGGGTTACCGTCTAGTGTCCCCTCTGATGGCAGCTTGATATTTGTGGCTTTTGTGGACTTCTTGGTACTAGGCTTTCGACTAAATGAATGTGGGGTTGGGGGTTTCTTTTGGAGTCGGAATGAGTGGCGATGGACCAACACCACTGAGGCAGCACAGAAGTTGAGATAGCAAAAGTCCCACAAAAACAAAACAAAACAAAACACAAACAGCCCCTCTCTGCAAAACAACAATAACGGAAGGAGCAGCAGCAACAGCAACAGCAAGAATAACAACAACAACGACCACGACAACGACAACCAAAACACTCAAACACAGACAGAGACATACAGAGAGACAGACAGACAGACACACAGAAAGAGAGAAAGAGAGAGAGAGAGAGAGAGAGAGAGGAGAGACAGAGAGAGAGACACACACAGAGAGAGAGAGAGAGAGAGAGAGAGAGAGGGACAGAGAGAGAAAGAGACAGACAGACAGACAGAGAGAGAGAGATGAGAGAGAGAGAGAGAGAGAGAGAGAGAGAGAGAGAGAGAGAGAGACAGAAAGGGACAGAGAGAAGAAGAAAGAAAGAAAGAAAGAGAGAGAGAGAGAGAGAGAGAGAGAGAGAGGAGAGAGAGAGAGAGAACCTACAACCCTCCAGTGCCTCAGGGTACTAATGGAAGTTATCTATACATGTACTGGAAGTGTCAGGCATAACTTCGAACGAATTTGAGTATGTTCCACGCACTCCATGTACGCATGTTCATGTACACAACACACACACACACACACACACACACACACACACACACACACACACACACACACACACACACACACACACACACACACACACACCCCACACACACAAAAAAAAAAAAAAAAACGCACACAGGGCGCACTTTCACACATGCACGCACTGACACAAAACATTGTAATGGAAAAATGTAATGGAAGAGTAAGTCAAAGAAGATCAGAATGGGAACCACACCCAGTCCCAGACAGTGGCAGTAACACTGAGTGCAATTTGAACAGTGAACAACCACCAGCTGTGTTTTCAGAACATCATCTATGGGTTACCAACACTTTCTTCCAACATAGGCTAGGTAGGACTTCAAGACCTGGCCAGCTCACGGGTTCATGTGCAGGCTTAAGGCTTGTGCCATGATCATTTACCATCACATGGCACCTGTGACTCTAGATTATAGAATTCATTCCGAGCGAGGAGACGTCATCTTGAGAAACTGAAACTGAAACTCCTAAAACAAACCCAGCCAAACACAGGTGGAATGACCTGACTGTTTCATCTCAGATATAGTTTGTTTTGATTAGAAATAAAATCATAGACTCAAAGATACTTATAAGCACAACCCTAGAGATTTAAAAACATATTTCAGGAAACGGTAAATCTACAAAAAAGAAACAAGGAAAAACAACCTGTATCACTTCCAAAATGTGCTGAAGAGTGGGGCAACAGAAACACGGTTTGAAAACCTAGTATCAAAACATGAAGTAGATGATTCAATACCCGATATGATTTTGCGGCTGTTTTTCTTTAATTGCGTTTTAGACTTGCATGGTTAATGGTGAGCATGGTTTTTAACTGTTGTCTTTTATCTTAAACGGGGTGTCGTTTTTGTCGTGGTGTTAGCCCTGACATGGCTCTAATAGTCGGCTGGGCTATAAGCAATATGAACTTGAACTTGGACATAGATGATTCAATCATTCATATGTGAAATGACAAAGTTGCAGGGTTTGACGATACATGTAGCGAATTTCTACATAGAAAAATCCGCGGAAACATTTATTATATACCTTCCATAACGAAACTTTTAATAAACTGTATGACAACTCATATTTTCCAGTGGAACAGGGCAAAGTTGAAAATATACCAATTTTTTATGAAAGATGACAAGAACGAGCCTGACAAATATAAATGAATATCACTCTTCAGTATAGTGGATGTTAAAACACGTCGATTTTGAACACGAGACTGTATAAAGAGTAAAAAAAAAAAAAAAAAAAAAAAAAAAAAAAAAAAAAAAAAAAAAAAAAAGATAGACCAGGATTTCGAAAGGGTTATTCAGGTTACTGTTTACATTCATTCTCGTTTCACGTTTAAAATGGAAACTATGAGAAGAGGAAACTAAAACTACTAGAAGAAAGTACATAACATGAGGAGATAGCATGAGGAGAGAGAAAGTTTATATCGCATTTGTTGATCATGAAAAAGCATTTTATATTGTAGTCAGAGAGAAGCTAAGGAAATACTTCAAAAACTGAAAATGTTTTGAAAATGATAAATACGTTAAAATCTGTGTACCTGTAGGCATCATGCTGCTTTCGTTGGAGTCCCCTCATATCTAGCTAGTTTGAATGCCATTTAGGCGTGAAACAAGGATGTCTCTGTTAAGTATTCCTCTTTTGTATTCTCTTCTAATCTCAGAAGTTGCCGGGTTTGTAAACAGAAGAGGTAATCATAGAACACAGTCACTTCCTGGTTACGAAGAAATGCATCACTGCTGTTTACAAATGATGTCAGTCGTTTTAATGTCTTCAACTGTATCCGGGTCCACAATTAGATAAACATCCTAGAAACAGTACCCAAAGATTTAGGAATGCCGGTAAACGTAGATACAACTAAGAATGTGGTCTTTAGAAAAGTCCATTATTTCAACACCAAAACTTTGTTTTGTGTGTGTGTATGTGTGTGTGTGTGTGTGTGTGTGTGTGTTTGTGGTGTGTGTGTGTGTGTGTTTGTGTGTGTGTGTGTGTGTTTGTGTGTGTGTGTGTGTGTTTGTGTGTGTGTGTGTGTGTGTGTGTGTGTGTATTGTGTGTTGTGTGTGTGCGTGCGTGCGTGTGTGGTGTGTGTGTGTGTGTGTGTATGTGTGTCTGTGTGTGTGTGTTTGTGTGTGTGTGTGTTGTTGTTGTTGTTGTTGTTGTTGTTTTGTGTGTTATTTTTGTTTTTAAGGAAAATCATAAAATATATTAACAGTTACAAATGCTTTTGTTTATTTCCTCGCAGCCAAAATGTCGACGTTTTATGCGTATGGAAACTGCCGGAAAAGCTAAAGGAACGATATTTGATCTGTTGAAAACCATGTGGTGGCGAAGTACCCTATAGTGTGACTGACTTAGACAAGTTATGTCTTGAACAGAATTACTTAAGGGATGTTTGGAGAGACGGGATAGTAAAGGGTGGAATTTTTCTCCGCACTTTAAACAAACAAGGATTGATAGGTTAAAACAAGACTGACTGAAAAAAAAATTACTCAGAGTGAATCATTTTCGCCCAAATGCAACTTCAATTCAGTGCACTACACTGAAACAAAAAATGATTTAAAGGGCAGAGCAATACAGTGTAATCTCTTTAAGTTGTGCCTAAGATTAAACAAACTTGGTATAAATGGCAATTACAAAAGTGACAATACAACTCAAACCTGTCCATTCTGGCCAAATGGCCATGTAGGTGAACTTCACTTTTTTCTCACTTGACCTGTTTATAAAGATAAATGAATGAAATACTAGTCTTATTTTTACTAGTCTTATTTTATAAGGAAGAGTCATCAAAATATACTTTCACATCTAGCCAAAATAATGCAGGATCTACAAGACATTCGGCGATCTACAAGTCTGTGCTTTAAAGTACGGAAAAGAAAAGCGGTCAACATTAAAATGTGAACATGCGAATATGTTTCTGAAATAGTTCATGATAACAGCACAAATGTTCTGATAAAAGTGTGTATATCTTTTTATTCAATGCTTTATTTATACGCAAACAGCTCACATGTGTCACCCTTTCCCCTTCC
>JAPXFY010000014.1:43473931-43481431 GCA_030674185.1 Monoplex corrugatus | reverse complement strand
CATTATCATTTAATACTTTATATCTATATCGATGTACAGCCAAATCAGATATACCAAACCTAAATCTTGTTGTAATACACTTCACATGTCGTTCTAAATTTAGCTGCAAATACGGTTTTATTTCAGATACATTACTAAATGTTCTGTATAAATTAAATCTTTCGCTGTTGTTAATATGATAATTCCAGTCCTGCCATCTACAGTCTATCAAGCGTTGACGAAAAATACGAATAAAGCCATTCACACTACCGACTCCCTGATATAACCACACATATCCAAATCCATATTTGTACAAACACACGTACATTCGATACCCAGTTTTTCTTACCATTGGCATCTAGATCATACAGCATTTTATATGTTTTCCATGGTATCCTAAATTTATCCATATGTATTAATCTGAGCCAATATCGGATACAATTAACAGCAGAATTCACATATACAGGGTAACGATTAGTTTCGCCATACACAAAATCATTAGGCGTTCTCCTATCTACTCCCAAAAACTTTTTAAGGGCAAACAAATGAACTGATTCACAATGAACAACAGCTTTCTCTAGCCCCCAAATTTCGGAGCCATATTGCATAATTGGTTGGATCTGAGAATCAAAAAGCTTAACAAACAGTTCCAAAGAATTATTATTAAGACTGTACAGTTTCTTCATAATCCATAACAATGCATTTTTAGCTCTACTGGCAAGATCCTTACAAGCAACAACATAACTCAATCGCGTAGTGAAAAAAATTCCCAAATACTTGTAAATATTTACAACAGGCATTACCGCACCATCATACACCCATCGTTCTCTTGCACCTAAATATCCACCTTTTCTAAATACAATAATATTAGTTTTACTCATATTAACTTTTAGCTGGAGCTATTCAACTGCGCCTGCAATCCAGCAACTGTTTCTGACAACAGAACAACATCATCAGCCAACAACAGAATGAACAGTTCAAATGCATCTTGAGACAAAATAGCTCCATGTTTTCCATCATTTATTACTTCTAGCGCTAATTCATTTATGAAAAGAGAGAACAATACCGGACTACATGCATCTCCCTGTCTCACTCCAGTTGTGCAGTTGATAAAGTCAGTGAATTTAGCTCCACATCTTACCTTTGATTTAACAGTCTTATACATGCTTTTGACACATTTATATAGTTTACCTTTAATACCATTTTTAAGTAAGA
Source organism: Monoplex corrugatus (assembly GCA_030674185.1). NCBI lineage: Eukaryota > Metazoa > Mollusca > Gastropoda > Littorinimorpha > Ranellidae > Monoplex > Monoplex corrugatus. The sequence goes on along the minus strand of JAPXFY010000014.1, from coordinate 43,480,237 downwards.
TTGGCCAAAGTAAATTCCTGTTGATAGAATCAAATGCCTTTTGGAAATCTATAAAAGCTACATAAAGTTTGCGATTGTGTGTAAACTGTTTTTGTACAACAGCATGTAAAGTAAATATATGATCTACTGTTGAATATCCTTTTTTAAACCCTGCTTGGTGATCACCATTAATACTATTTTCTTCTACCCATTCCTGTAATCTGTTGTTGATAATCGTACAAAAACGTTTGCTACTTACATCACTAATAGAAATGCCCCTATAATTATTTGGGTTATTAATATCACCTTTTTTAAAAAGAGGTACCGTGATTGATTCAGACCAGTTTCGAGGAAACTCACCATAATCAAAAAGTCTATTGAATAATCTTACAAAAAATTGTACTATCTGATTACTTGATTCTTTAAGGAGCTCACTAATAATACCATCTGGGCCAGGTGATTTCCTATTTTTCAGCTTTCTCAATGCAAGTAATACCTCTTCTGTCGAGATTGGCCGATCCATATATCCACTCCCCTCATCATCAGGTACCTCACCGACACATACATCGTCATGTTCCGTACCATTAACATTCTCTATTTCGAGCAATGCTTTAAAATGTTGGAACCATGTGTCAAGTGCAATATTGCTTTTTGGTTGTTTTCCTTTAAATGAAACTCTGCGAACAGTGTCCCAAAATTCCCTTTGACTTTTTATAGAAGATAAGAGTTTATCCAGCAATGTATCATTAAACCGTTTTTTCTTTTTCTTTAGAAGATTCTTATATTCACGTCTGGCAACTAAATACTCGTGTTGGTCTTCTGGTTTTAATGACCGTTGGCTTCTTTTTAACAGTCTCCTGACGTATCTTTTCTTACCTACACATTCCTGATCAAACCAATCACATGGTGTCTTACTTTTGTAAATATATACACGCTTTTGCATACAACGAGCACATTTCTTAATACATTCATTAAACAAGTCGAGAGCATCATTAACATTCACGTCAATTAAATCTGTAGCAGTAATAAACTGTGTCTGTGATTCTTCCTTACACAGATTTTCATAATAAACATGAGCAGACTCATTTTTCCAAACAATTTTTTCGATCATGTCATTTTCATTCTCTGTGTTAACAGTTACGGGTTTATTTCCTTTTGGGAAGGCAATACACACTGTTACAGGCATATGATTAGATTCAATTATCTCATCGACACCTAATTCACATGAATTGCAAACAAGAGAAAACAGATCGTTTGAAAAAGTAAAATAATCATTGACAGAAATATATGTATAGCGACCTTGAAGGTCACCTTTACATACACCATTTAAAATACACAGATCTAATGACGTACACATATTCAAAAGTAATTTACCATAGTTATTTAAAAATAAATCCTGAGAGCAGCAGTTAACACTATTTGGCTGACTTCTACATTGCATTTCAAGGATATTGTTTACATGAATATCTTGGCGAATGTTAGACGTCCTACTGTTCAAATCCCCACACAAAATAACCCAACAATCATTATTTTAGCAGGAGATCAATGAGATATTCTTCTAGTAACTCAATTCCGTTTGAAACATCAAAATACTCATAAAATGGAGAACCTTCTGGTGGGACATATGAACAAACATACAACACATCTTTCTGAACTCCAAATAACTGCTTAGTGATAACAAATGCACAGCAATTAACATGTTCATTAACCTCAACTTTTTTGACAAAGGGTAGAAATTCATTTTTTACCAGACAAACAACTCCACCTGATCGTCTCCCTTTTCTAGACAATTTTATGGCAGGTTTACAAAAAACTTTAAATCCATGAAATATGTCAGTCTGAACATGTTCCACAAATGTCTCAACTAGACAAACAAAATCAAACTTACAGACAAAATTAACAAAATCATGATCACAAAATTTTGTCAGCAGACCATTTATATTCCATGATAGGAACGAAAAGGCATATTTATTTTCTGTGACCGTTGCAATCCCCTCGCGCTCCCCACTGTCAGAGCGCTCACCACCCTGTCCCAACACGATGTGCTTAAAAGCCGCACTGACAGGCGAACTCGCTCCCGGTGCCGCCACCCCTTGGTTCACCCTATCAGTTCCCCCAGGACAAAAACAGCCACTGTCACAGGGCGGCCGACCCCTATCCCTTTTCCTCCAAAGTACCATTGTCCCCTAAATACCATTTTTTCCCATCAATAATCAAATAGTCAAAGACAATAGCGCTTTTTGCAGGAAAAGAGAGAGAGAAGGAGAGAGAGAAAAGAAAAAGAGAGAGACAGAGAGACAGACTCGACAGACAGAGATGACAGACAGAGAGAGACAGAGCAGATAGAGAGACAGAGAAGAGAAGAGACAGACATAGACAGACGAGAGAAACAGAGAGAAAGAGAGAGGAAAGACAGAAGAGAACAGAGAGAGAGACAGAGACAGATACAGAGAGAGAGAGAATAGACAGCAGAACAGAGAGAGGGAGAGAGAGAGAGAGAGAAGTAGAGAGAGAGAGAGAAGAGAGAGAGAGAGGAGAAAAGAGACAGAGAGAGAAAGAGAGAAGAAGAAAGAGAGAGAGAGAGAGAGAAAGAAAGAGGAAAAGAAAGAGAGAGAGAGAGAGAGAGAGAGACAGACAGACATACGGACAGACAGAGATAGACAGAAAGACAGAAAGACAGAGACAGAGACAGACAGAGAGACAGAGAGAGAGAGAGAGAGACAGAGAGACAGACATAGACAGACATAGACAGACAGAGAGAAAGAGAGAGAAAGACAGAGAGAGAGACGGAGAGAAAGAGATCTGCCTGAGTTCCTCCTGCCCTGTAAGGAAAAGGTGGAGATTTTTTGCGATCTCCCACATCAACATGTGTGCAGGTCTGTTGGTGCCTAAACCCCCATTCATGTGTATACTCATGCAGAACATCACAGTCATGCGCACGTTAAAGATCCTGTAAGTCATGTCTTCAGTGTCCGGTGGGTTATGGAAACACGAAAGCATCCAGCTTACACACCTGAGAAAGGAGTTTGCAGACTGTGCAGCAATATACTGCCTGCGCAAGTGGGAAAAACAAAGTGTACATTTGCTTTGAAAAAAATGAAACGCTTAAAAAATGGGGTAAAATGAAAAACAAAAACAAAGAAGAAGAAAAACCCCAACCAAACAAAAAAACAAACAAAAACAAAACAAAAACAAACAAAAACTAAAAAGAAAAAAGAAAAATAACACACACTAACACACACACACCACACACACACACACACACACTCACACGTTCACACACACACACACCGCACACACACACACACACACACACACACACACACACACACCACACACACACACACACAACACACACACACAAACACACACATACACACACACACAACACACACTCACACAAACACACACACATACACACACAGAGACACAGACACAGACACACACATACACACACACACAACACACACACACGCACACACACACAAAATTAGTCGTTAGTAAGGTTGCCCCTGTACGGCAGGCCCGAATGGAGGTTCAACGAAATCTGTTCAACGCTTTACTATCTGCTGAACTTGTTGATATGAAAAATATTTCTTTAGTATCACATGAGAACCTTCGTACCACACAACAATTTCTAAAAGATGACATTCACCCCACCACCAGAGGAAGCAGCATCATTGCAGGAAATCTTGGAAGACACATTCGAGACCTCTTTTGGGAGACTCCAAGGAGAACAGCAAGATCAAGATCAGCACAGCTACATCCTTCCAGATTCTCCAGAGGACGGTACCACCTTTTCGACAACTACGTACCATGGTGGCCGTATAATATGTTTTGATATAACAGTATTACATATACAATTCTTGACGTTCATGTCACAGGACTTTTTCTGCGTCATCTCTGACATTTCTTCTGCTGAAAGTATACAATAACCAGGTTTTAGTCCGACTATCAAGACTCAGTCAGACTATACACTCTGTACATTTGAAGACGTGTATGCTATTCTTTTGATTATTGGTTATTTGTTATTCATTGTAATCTAATATCTCCTCAATAAGTTATTTATACGTTGACTATATAATTTTCTTTTCATCGTTTTGCTACAATTTTGTTATCTTTACTTCGTAGTCTAAGTAATTGCGTAATTTTCTTTCTGTCCATCTCTCCTGTACACAGAAAGTCAAAGTTTTCATTATTATCGTCCATAAATAAAGTCAATAGAAAGTTGGAGATAAACCAGTATCAGTAATGCGACAACAATCCCAAGTCAAGTTTTTGCAATGGAATTGTAGATCCCTTTCCACCAATTCGGCATACTTAGAGCATTTCCTGACATCAAATAGATGTGAAGTTTTGATTCTGCAGTCGATGAATGTTGTCGCAACCAAGCTTCCCAATTTCCCCAATTATTACTATCCTCCAGTCTATGAATGTGGGAATCACGGGAAGAAGGTATCCACCGCGATATATATACTCAAAGACTTACAATACTGCTTACTTACTTCCCCAGTTTTGAAATCAAGCGACGATTTGCACGCTTGTGCTGCCACTGTCCAATTAAGCAATTCTTTAAACATCAACGTTTTGTCAGTCTACCTGCCAACAGGTCCAAATGACCACAACACAGAATGGCTGCGCACAATCCAAGATCAGCAGCGTGGTAAATGGCTAATAGGTGGAGACTTTAATTCCCACTCCCCATTTTGGGAAAAGAACTGTTCTACTGTTCCAAGCAATCGTTTGGTAGAAAATATCGTTGATAGTTCGCTTTACCTTCTAAATGATGGTAGTGTCACTAGGATCCCTGATGTCTCCAAACACAGGGCGACAGCCATCGATTTGTCTCTGATATCACCAGAATTAGCACCATCCTGTACCTGGGAAACTCACAGAGACACTTTGGGAAGCGATCATCTACCTATCATCATAACCATAACTGACAAAAACATCAGGATGAAAGACAGCTCTCCTGATATTATTCCAAAATATAATTACAAGCGTGCAGACTGGTCCTTATTTCGAACTACTCTTGCTAATCAGGATTACAGACATTATGAAAGTGAAAATGTAGACATTATGTTTTCTAAATTCCAAGAGTCAATTCTAGCCGCTGCAGACATATCAATTCCGAAACTCAAAACTTCTAGATCGAATAATCGATTGGGTAATGTTTGGTGGACAGAGGCATGTGAGAAAGCAGTTCAATATAAAAGGGAGAAATTCAAAATCTACATCAAAAGCCGGAAACCTGAAGATCATGTGGAAATGAAAAAAGCTAACATCCAATGTAACAAAACCATCGCTGAAGCAAAGAAAGATTATTGGGCATCATTCTGCACAAAACAAATTTCAGATTTCAAAGATTTTCATAAAGTCTGGACGAAAATGAATCAAATGAAGAATGGAACCAACCTACAAAGGTGTCCGATAATAATAGAAACATGTAACACATTTCCTTCAGACATGGACAAAGCAGAAACTTTTGTGGAATTATTTGCTAAAAACAGTAAAGTTGAAGGTTTATCTTCAGACTGCAAACATCACAGAGAAATGGAAGATAACAACCCAATCTACACTGATCCAATACCTCAGAATGATCTCTGGTTTAATTCTCCAATCACCTTAGAAGAGCTAAAAAACACAATACTGTCTCTACACAACAAAACGAGTTCGGTAGGTGTTGATGCAGTTTCGACTGAAATGATTAAACATCTCCCTGAAAACTATCTTATTTTCCTACACAAAATTCTGCAGAAATGCTGGGTTAACGGAACTGTACCACAAATCTGGCAAAAGTCTATAGTTATACCGATATTAAAAGCAGGAAAATCGAAAACTGATAAAAACAGTTACAGACCCATTGCTTTGACGTCCCACACGAGCAAACTAATGGAAAGATTGATCTTAAACAGACTTTTACACTACTGTGATAAAAATAATGTTATTCCGGTAAACCAGGCGGGTTTTAGAAAAGGGAGATCTGCAGTTGAACACCTGGTTAAACTTACAACTCAGATCAAACAACAGTTTGCCCGCAGAAAAAGTGTTTTAGCTACTTTCTTTGATGTAAAAAAAGCTTACGATCAAGTTTGGCATAAACGTCTATTGTTCAAGCTAAAATCTGTTGGTTTATCTGGTAATATGTACAATTACATTAAATCTTTTTTAGCTAATAGAACAATACGGGCTAGAGTGGGAGCTAGTTATTCTACTTCACGATGCCTTGACATGGGGATTCCACAAGGTTCAGTGATAGCACCTATTTTGTTTAATATCCTTATACAGGATCTTCCTAAAGCTCTTTCAAATCGTGTTGTTTTAGTA
>JAPXFY010000014.1:43438931-43463931 GCA_030674185.1 Monoplex corrugatus | reverse complement strand
GCAGCACCCTTGCTAATATCTTGCCTGCAATGGACAGTAGTGATATTCCTCTGTGGTTGTCACATGATTGTTTGTTTCCCTTCCTCTTGTATAGGTAGACTATTGAGGCATCCTTGAAGTCTGAGGGAGTGATTGACTGTTCCAGAGTGTTACAAACATCTCAGTTAATCTTTGTGTGAGCATTGGACCTCCCACTTTGTAGATCTCAGCAGGTATGCGTCAGCGCCAGGGGCCTTGCCACAGGAGAGTTGGCCGATGGCCTTTGGTTGGTTGTTCTTTTCTATTTGAGGGAGGCGATCAATGGCTGCTTCATTTATTGAGGAAGGGCGTTTCAAGACACTATCGAAGTGATCCGCCCACCTTTCAAGAATTTCTGACCGCTCGTTGATCAACATTTCCCCATCCGCAGATAGTAATGGAGAGGTGCCATATGACGTTGGCCCATAGATAGCCTTCAGGGCGTCATAAAACCTTTTCGAGTCGTGACGGTCTGCATATAGCTGGATTTCATCAGCCTTGTCACTTAGCCACTTGTCTTGCATGTTCCTGAGTTTTGCCTGGACTTGTCGGCGACACTCCATGAATGCAGTTTTCTTTGAATCAGACTTTGGATCACACTGGTAGGCAAGATGGCGTCTGTGCTTCTCATCCAGAAGGGTTTGGATATGCTGGTCGTTTTCATCAAACCAGTCTTGATGTTTTCGTGCGACAGGTCCTATTTACTCTAGGGCTGATGTATAGACATGGTCCCTGAAGACTGCCCGCTCTTCTTCGACACTAGCATTACCAAAATGAAGGTCAGCCAGCTTGACGTTCAGGTCACTAATGAGGTTCTCTACAGTGGTTTCTTCTTTTAGTTTTGAAGTGTTTAGTCTCTTTGGTGGGGGTTGCGGTTTTGGTTTGATGCGGACGTTAAGCTTTGAGATGACTAGCCGGTGGTCTGTCCAGCATTCAGCGCCACACATGGCTTTAGTTACTCGTACATCATCTTTGTCGGCCTTTCTGGTAATGACATAGTCCAACATGTGCCAGTGTCTGGATCTAGGGTGCATCCATGTTGTCTTCTTTCTGGTTGCCAACTGAAATAGCGTGTTAGTGACGACCAAGTTTGTGAGCTGCATGTCCGAAGGAGGAGTTGTCCATTGCTGTTGCAATTCCCTATGCCATGTTTGCCAATGATACCTTCCCATGCTTCATAGTCGGACCAACTCTTGCATTGAAGTCCCCGAGGACCAGAAGTTTGTCAACTCTGGGAACGCTTGTTAGTAGAGAATCAAATCTTCATAGAACTTCTCTTTGGTCTCTTCAAATTTGTCATTGTTGGGGCGTAGGCACTAATCAGTGTGGCTTGCTTTTTGTCTGTGAGGGGCAAGTGCATCACCATGAGTCTGTCATTGTAACCTTTAGGCAGTCGTTCAAGGTTCTTAACTAGACTGGACTTGATCGCAAAGCCTACTCCAGCTTCACGGCGTTCTTCTTGTTTACGTCCACTCCAGAAGAATGTATAGCCAGCACCTGTCTCAGTGAGTTGACCTTCTTCAGTCAGTCTGGTCTCTGATAGAGCGGCAATGTCAACCTTGTAACGAGCTAATTCTCTAGCAACCAGTGCAGTTCTTCTATCAGGTCGGTCAGCTTTGGCATTGTCTAGAAGTGTACGTACATTCCATGTACCTATGGTGAGTCTTGTCACTTTTCTTTCTTTCTGTTTTTTCGACCGCTAAATGGGATCCCTACCAGCCGCGGTATGCTGGTCGGGTAGGTTGAAGCAGGCAATGTTTAGGGCACCTTTTCTAGCCCTTCCTCATTCTAGGAGGTGAGCAGTGCGGGTCCTGAAGAGGGCTGCTCAGTCATTCAGGATGTTGCCGGGTTCCTCTGCTGCTTCGTTCATTGGAAGACGACCAGTGTCCTGAGCCGCCTGTGTGCAGGTTTGCGGCTGTAGCTGCCAGTGTATCTTCACCTACTACGTCGTCGCGCCCCCATCGCCACAGGGCTTTACGGTTGAAACTTTCAACTATGAGTATGAAGCCATGACATGCGCTGAGATTTTGATTAAAGTGTAGATAACTTGCGCAGCATCATCCACACTCTCTCGTCCAGGATCACCTGGATCCAGTGGCAAGACATGGTCAAGACAGCTGGAATGATTCTGGGTGCAGGATTTTGCCGGAGACTTGACAGAGTTTGAACAAGAAACCGCCTAACGGGGCTCCGCTCCGAATTTTCTGTAGGGGTTGTTTCCCTTAGCCTTTACTGATCCATCAGCTATCCACAAGGCATGTATATATATATATTTTATATATATATATATATATATATATATATATATTTGTGTGTGTGTGTGTGTGTGTGTGTGAATGTGTGTGTGTTGTGTGTGTGTGTGTGAGACGGAGTCAAAGGGTTAAGATTTTGCATTTGTGGATAGGGTGCGGGAGTCAAAGGGTTAAAATGTACATGTGTGTAATCTTACAACGCCACAACGTTTCGATTTGTGCATTTTAAACTGTCTTTTATATGGATACAATTTTTACTGTCGAACAACCGGTTGTCTGATCCACACTATGCAGGCTGCATGTTCTGTGCAGACTGCATGCTACTTCGTTGGTGAGTGTTATACAGTTTAACAAACTGTGTTGTTAGATAAATTAATGTGTCCAAGAGAGATTCACACACACGGTCAGTTACGTATGCGTTCTTAGTATCTGTACTTAGGAGTTTGTCTGAGATGGAATCATTGTACTGGGATAATTTCACGCAAAGCAATGAGTGTTGAAGACGTCCTGAAGTGGAGAGAGGGGAGAGGGGAGAAGGAGAGAGGAGAGAAGGTAGGCTAGCAGAAAACGGAACCTACGAAATATTACGTTGATGTCACCTGGATGATTGAAGCATTATGATGGACAGCTTACACATCTCTTTTTATGTTGCAGGTTGGGATTGAACTTGAGACATTATATCTTGAATCCCCCATGGCTCCATCTACAGGCTGGCCAGGTATGTCTGGAGGAATCCTAAAGCCTCATTTATCGTGGATTTCTGATATATGAACGCGTACGTCGCCCATACCAGTACCCTCAGGCCGGCTTGTTGGCGAATCTGCTCAAAGTGCCCCCGGAGTAAAACCAAACCAAACCAAACCAAACCAAACCAAACCAAACCAAACCAAACCAAACCAAACCAACCAAAACCAAACCAAACAAACCAAAACACAAACCAAAACAAACCAAAAAAACCAAACCAACCAACCAAACCAAACCAAACCAAACCAAACTAAACCAAAATAAACCAAACAAACCAAAAACAAATAAACAACCAAACCAAACCAAACCAAACCAAACCAAACAAACCAAAATAAACCAAATAAACCAAACCAAACCAAAACTAAACCAAACCAAACCAAACAAACAAAACCAACCAAAATAAACCAAACCAAACCAAACCAAACCAAAATAAACCAAACCAAAAGACAACAACCAAACCAAACCAAACCAAAATAAACCAAAAACCAAACCAACAAACCAAACCAAAATAAACCAAACCAAACCAACAACCAAACCAAACCAAACAAACCAAACCAAAATAAACCAAACCAAACCAACCAAAATAAACCAAACCAACCAAACCAAACCAAAATAAACCAAACCAAAATAAACCAAACCAAACCAAACAAAACCAACCAAACCAAACCAAACCAAACCAAAAATAAACCAAACCAAAAACCAAACCAAACCAAAATAAACCAAACCAAAAAAACCAAACCAAAAAACCAAACCAAACCAAAACCAAACCAAAATAAACCAAACCAACCAAACCAAACCAAACCAAACAAACAAAAAACCAACCAAACCAAACAAACCAAAAACAACAACCAAACCAAACAAACCAAACCAAACCAACACCAACCAACCAAACAAACCAAATAAACCAAAACCAACCAGACCAAAACCAAACCAAACCAAAATAAACCAAACCAAACCAAACCAACCAAACCAAACCAACCAAACCAAACCAAACCAAACCAACCAAACCAAACCAAACCAACAAACCAAACCAAACCAACCAGACCAAACCAAACCAAACAAAGAAAAAAGACATCCCAGTTCTGAAACATCTGACAGTCCTCATATCAGTGTTTCTACCTACTGATGCAGAAACACTGGACTATGTTTGTAAATGTGTGGATTCCTTTCTTTTGAATTGAAGTTTCGTACAGTCCAAACTTTGAGTTAATCCACATTTCGTGAAACCAGTTACAGCCGGAAAAAAAAGGTTAAGACATTTGTTTATTTATATTTGTTATATTTTGATTCTACATGCCTCAAAACAGTCCACACCACGACAAAATTACACATTCTCGACTATTTCTTTCTTTATCTGTACATACTGTTTGTCGCTAAAATTCCAATTCAAAATAGCCTAGAAATGCTTGTTAACGTGTTTGTTCACAGACAGGCAGACAGACACACACACATACACAACACACAAACACACACAAACACACACACATAAAATAACAAACACACACACACAACACACACAACACACACACACACACACACAACACACACACACACACACACACACAACACACACAAACAACACACACACATAAAATAAACACACACACACACACACACACACACACACACACACACACACACACACACACACACACACACACCACACACACACATACACACTCATTCCTACTCCTACCTCCACCCTCACACCGGACATAAGGACCAAAAATCCCAGCGGGATCAGGAGTCAATTTGAAATGAGACACAAGACTCGCAGACAACGTGGAACAGTGTGGATACCGATCAAAACAGTCTTGCTATACATGCATAACGTTGGCCCCTTTCTGTCCGTGTCTGTCAGAGTGCTCACAGTGCTGTAAAGAGACGGGCCACATTCCCAGACAAACGTACACAACCAGGTTTCTGTGTTGGGCTATACCTGAACACAGTCGGGTCAAACAAACAAACAAACAAACAAAACAAACAAACAAACAGACAAGCAGGCAGGCAAGCAAGCAAGCAAGCAAAGATAGATAAGTGAATAAACAAACAACAAACAAACAAACAAACAAACAACAAACAAACAAACAATCAAACAAACAGACAAGCGAATGAATGAATGAATATTTGTTGGAAACAAATAGACAAACAACAATAAAAAAAAAACAATGATAAATAAGCACATAAGTAAACGAATACATAGAATGAATGAATGAATGATTGATTGAATGAATGAATGAATGAATGAATAAATAAATGAATAAATGATTGAATGAATGATTGAATGAATGAATGAATGAATGAATGAATGAATAAATGACTGAATGAATGAACGAACGAATGAAAGAATAAATGAACGAATGAATGAATAATTCTTTGTTGGATCATTATAAGAAAAAGCAGAGAAATGAAAGTTTTCCACACTCGTTACAGTGTTACACTGATGGTCCTTTTTCATCCTAACCTGGCTATCACATATGTTCTGACTTATCAACTCTGTTTTGGCTTATCAACTCTGTTTTGGCTTTTCAGATCTGTTCTGGCTTATCGGATCTGTTCTGCCTTCTAGGTCTGTTCTGGCTTATCAGATCCATTTTGGCTTATCAACTCTGTTCTGGCTTATCAATTCTGTTCTGGCTTATCAGATCTGTTCTGGCTGATCAACTCTGTTCTGGCTTATCAACTCTGTTCTGGCTTATCAGATCTGGTCTGGCTTATCGGATCTGTTCTGGCTTATTAACTCTGTTCTGGCTTATTAACTCTGTTCTGGCTTATCAAATCTGTTCTGCCTTATCAAATCTGTTCTGCCTTATCAGGTCTGTTCTGGCTTATTAGATACGTTCTGGCTTATCAACTCTGTTCTGACTTATCAACTCTGTTCTGGCTTATCAACTCTGTTCTGGCTTATCAACTCTGTTCTGGTTTATCAAATCTGTTCTGGCTTATCAAATCTGTTCTGGCTTATCAGATCTGTTCTGGCTTATCAACTCTGTTCTGGCTTATCAAACTCTGTTCTGGCTTATCAATCTGGTTCTGGCTTATCACTGCTGGTTACTCGTTTGTTATAAACGTTGGCCTTGATTCGTTATACAAGTTCTGCTTATCAGTCTGTTTGTATTAATACTTCTGCATCACACTCTGTTCTGCTTATCAACTCTGTTCTGGCTATCAACTGTTCTGGTTATCAATCTGTTCTGGTTTATCAAATCTGTTCTGGCTTTATCGTTCTGCTTATCAACTCTGTTTGGCTTATCAATCGTCTGGCTTATCAAATCTGTTCGCTTATAACTTTTCTGGCTTATCAACTCTGTTACAGATTTGTATAGAAAAGGCCTTTGAATCGTAATGACAAGTTTTAATTCAGTGTGATACAAATACTCGTGAATCCACACATTCTGTGTGTGCATGCGTGCGTGCGTGCGTGAGTGTGTGTGTGTGTGTGTGTATGTGCGTGGTGCGTGTGTGAGTTTGTGTGTGTATGGGTGTGGTTGTATATATGTATAGATGTATAGATTATATATATATATATATATATATATGCATATATATATATATCTATGTATGTATGTATGTGTGTGTGTGTGTGTGTGTGTGTGTGTGTTGTGTGTGTGTGTGTGTGTGTGTGGTGTTGTGTGTGTGGTGTGTGTGTGTGTGGTGTGTGTGTTGAAGACCTGATACAGAGCCAGTAACGATTCAGCCATGAACTGCCCAAATTGGCTTGTTGACGTTGCGAGTATACATGAACATACTGTAGGGATGCGTAACTGAGGTGTGTATGGGGACTGATTGCGACTCGAGTGTATTGAAACGATGAACTGAAAGAAACAAATAGAGGAATGAACGAGAGAGAGAGAGAGAGAGAGAGAGAGAGAGAGAGAGAGAGGAGAGAGAAAGAAAGAAAGAAAGAGAGAGCAAGAGAGAGAGAGAGAGAACAGAGAGAGAGACAGAGAGAGAGAGAGACAGAGAGAGACAGAGAGAGAGACAGAGAGAGAGGAAGAGAGAGAGAGAGAGCAGAGAGAGAGAGAGAGAAGAAAAAAGAAAGAAGAGAGAGAGCAAGAGAGAGAGAGAGAGACAGAGAGAGACAGAGAGAGGACAGAGAGAGAGACAGAGCAAGAGAGAGAGACACAAAGAGAGAGAGACAGAGAGAGAGAGCAGAGAGAGAGACACAGAGAGAGAGAGAGACAGAGAGAGAGACACAGAGAGAGAGAGAGACGGAGAGACAGAGAGAGAGAGAGAGAGAGAGAGAGAGAGAGAGAGAGAGAGAGAGAGAGAGAGAGAGAGAGAGAGAGAGAGCAACAGTCAACACCAACCAAAAACGTATTTTCAGGCTACTTCTGTGGACCAAAAAAAGCCTTCGAAGTAGCAAGTAGCAAACACCGCAATACAAGAAGAGTGATGAGTTTCTGTGTAGGCCTAGCCAACAATACATACAGTACAGTACAGTACAGTATAGGCTGGTGCATGGCCACAGTTACAGCTTCTGGTCTACCAACAGCTGAGTGTTGTTGCAGCAGGATGAACCCGTTATCATATCCCCCCAACCCCCACCCTCACTCACCCACCGACCCTCCTGCCCCATCCCCATCCCTCGGCGCCACATTCCCCAACCCCCAACCCCACTCCCCAAGCACCCTCCACCCTTCCCTCTTCACACCTCCCCTCAAGGTAAAACCTCTTTGCACCTCTCCCCCCCTCTACGCTACTCCCCCCCCCACCCCTTCAGCCCACATATCTTTCTCTCGCTGCCAGACTCTGTATCGGATGGCGAGTGGTGTGGTAGTGGTGTGATGCGGTGCGCGGTGTGGTGTGGACGTCTGGGAAACGACAAGACAGACAGACAGACAGACAGACACAGGTAAGTAAAAAAAGATTGAGTGTGGGGGTTGGGGGTGGGGGAGGGGGGTGATGGGGAAAGAAACACAGGAGGTCTGCGAGCAATGGGCGCCAAGAAGCCAGTCCCAGTCTTTGCCGGCCTGTGCCAAAAAAATCGCTGTAGCGTGTGAGCACAGTTAATAACATTTTCTTCTCCGCATCGCTGAGTCTGGCATCAAGAGAGAGGCAGTAGTGGTCTGAGAGCGGGCTGCAGGTGAAAGGGGCCAGTAGCAGGACAGGTCGGTCGGTTGGTGGGCAGGTGAGAGGTTTGCGGACAGGACAATGCGCGTGGCGAAAGTGAGAGAGTGAGAGTGAGAGAGAGAAGGAGGGGGTTACGAGTTGCCTTACGCAGTTCTGGGACTTCGCAAGGGGTGTAAGGCAGTCAGTCAGCTTTCATTCGTTACATCGTCTTCGCTACACTGTACTGACAAGGTCAGTCCTTTTTGTCATTTGTGCTTCCACCAGTATATACGCACAAGGTCAGTCCTTTGCCGTTCTTGTCGTCTTCCATCATTAGGTCCTGTATTTATACGCAGTCAGTCACGTTTTATTCGTAGCGTCTTCACAACGCTACGAGTGTACAGATAACAAGGTCAGTCACCAGTATTCGTGGCATCTTCGGCAGGTACATTAGACCTATAGTTCTACAGATCAGGTAAGTCGTCTGTCGTTCGTTACACCGTCTATACAGTCAGTCAGTGACTTTTCAAACGTAGCATATCGTATGGACAAGATTTATTGTCTTTCACTTGTGCCGTTTTCAAAATAAAGAAAATTATGTTCGAGATGTTTTCACAGATGTTTTATAACATAGATCTATAAAGTAAGTCAACTTTCATTTGTTATAGACAAAGTCACCGACTTTAACTCCAGGGATAGTCTATGGACAATATGAACAATTGTCTTTTACTGGTGCCGTCTTCAAAGCAAAGACATAGCATTATATTCGCAGCATCTATACATTACTATATGACAGACAAGGTAAGTCAAATCGAAATGAGACTGTCAGCATTCAGGCAGAAACAAACTAGAAACACGAAAACAGAATGAGAACACGTATTCAATTCACAAAACAAGACGGACGCAAATTATTGCTCAACTGGTCATTGTGAAACGTACATAAAGACAACAAAGAACTAATACACAACACTTAGGGGAAAAACAGCAAGACTTTCCTGACGTTTCGATCATCATGATGAAATGGTGTGTTATGTTTTGATTAGCAGGAGAAAGTGACTGACACGAAGCCATAAACACTTTATGATTTCATGTCAGTCGTTTTCTCCTCTTCATTAAAATATTAGGGAAGTATTCTGTTGATGTTTTTTTTTTTTTCATTGGCCCTTTGATCTCCCGCATCCTGTCCATCAGCATCCTGCATTGTTAACCATGCTAGTAAAGCAAAATCTTAAACTTCTGGCTCCCTCATCCTATTCACCAGCTTCCTGCAGGATTCAGGGAATCTAAAGGTTAAGATTTTACAGTTGGTGGATAGGGTGTGGGAGTTAAAAGGTTAAGATTTTACAGTTAGTGGATAGGGTGTGGGAGTTAAAAGGTTAAGATTTTACAGTTGGTGGATAGGGTGTGGGAGTTAAAAGGTTAAGGTTTTACAGTTGGTGGATAGGGTGCGGGAGTCAAAAAAGGGTTTCGTTTTGTATATTTGTTTTTTGTTGTCTTTTGTGTACGTTTGACGGAGGCCAGTTGGCTGAAAACGTTCTCCTGTCTTAGTTTATACTAAATACGCCTTCTTCATTGGAGATAAGACAAGTTTCATTCGTGTTAATATCTCATTTAAAAAAAATTGATTTTGTCGGCTACGTGTATGCCTATCGTTTTACTCACAGTGTGTCGACGTTACAGTCTGCATATTCTGTTATAGGTAGGTGTACTTGCAGAGTGTTTTTATGATCCATCAACCACCCGACACTGACATTACTTACAGAATCTCTAACGTACTTACTTGATGTTCTGGTGCGTATACACTCGAAAGGGGGTTTAGTCACCAACAGATCTGCAGATATGTTGAGCTGGGAGATCGTTGTAAAAAATTCTCCATCTTTTACTCACAAGGCGAGAGGTACCCAGCAAGGATCGAACCCCAGATCTTTCGACTGGAAGTCCAACGCCTTACCCACTTGGCTACAACACCCGTCATATCTCCTGTTTATTTGTAATACATACATTGTCAGTGCACATCAGAACAAACTAACAATATGTTTGATGTCTAAATGACCTTCTCGTGTATGCGTCTACTTCTTTTCAAGTTTTATGGCTGTTAATTATGCTTCATACAGAAGTATAATTACGCTTTATGCAGAAGTGTGATTATGCTTCGTGCAGAAGTGTAATTATGCTTTATGCAGAAGTGTAATTATGCTTTATGCAGAAGTGTAATTATGCTTTAAGCAGAAGTGTGAATATGCTTTATGCAGAAGTGTAATTATGCTTTATGCAGAAGTGTAATTATGCTTTATGCAGAAGTGTAATTATGCTTTATGCAGAAGTGTAATTATGCTTTATGCAGAAGTGTAATCATGCTTTATGCAGAAGTGTAATAATGCTTTATGCAGAAGTGTAATAATGCTTTATGCAGAAGTGTAATTATGCTTTGTGCAGAAGTGTAATAATGCTTTATGCAGAAGTGTAATTATGCTTTGTGCAGAAGTGTAATAATGCTTTGTGCAGAAGTGTAATTATGCTTTATGCGGAAGTGTAATTATGCTTTATGTAGAGGTGTATGTCCTCTTGCAAATGCGTACTTTTTTTTTTAGATGTGTGAAATTTCAACCTGTACGTCGTAATTGAAGCTACGTTTTCCATATATTTCTCTGTGTGTTTGTATCTGCATTTTGTCGAAAACATACTTGAAAAGAACTTTGAAAGCAAAAAAAAATTCGTTCGTTTCTCTCTTGGCAACATTCTACAGATTGACGAGGGCTGTTATCGTTTATTTATCATGTATAATTTTTTTTCTTATTTTATTTCTTTTTTCATAATTAATTTACTGTGTGTAATTCGGACTGCTTTTAACGGATGAGAGCGTATCGACGCAGTGCAACGCCATCCATTTATGTTGTTATAGAGTCTTGGTGACTCGCTAGAGTTAAGATTAGACTGCTACTTGATGTTACATTGCGGGAAATGACTAAGAAGACGCTGGGTGGGTTACCTGACCCTGATTTAGGGTTTGGAAATGTAAAGTAGCGATGGAGAGGAGACGGGCACTGCCCTCATAATGCTGGCTGTGAGAGGTTTAGGTCTATACCACCTCACTACCCTATGACCTCGGGTTATCTGAGAAACGTTTACCTTTACTCTACAACAGGAATCGGCTTTAGTTTTCTCCTGGTAAATTTATATTCATACTCATATCCATTCTTTTTTTTTCACGAATGAATTTTACCATGTGAAACTTGGGGTTTTCTTCACTCTGAGAGCGCGTTGCCGCAGTACAGGGCCGTCCCCCTCCTTTCAGGAAGGAAAAAAATGGCTAACTGGCTTTCAAGGGGAGGGATGTGGGAAATGAACCTATCTGTATGGGTAACTGGCTTTCAAGGGGAGGGATGTGGGAAATGAACCTATCTATATGGGTAACTGGCTTTCAAGGGGAGGGATGTGGAAATGAACCTATCTATATGGGTAACTGGCTTTCAAGGGGAGGGATGTTGGAAATGAACCTATCTGTATGGTAACTGGCTTTCAAGGGGAGGGACGTGAGAAATGAACCTATCTGTATGGGTAACTGGCTTTCAAGGGAGGGATGTGGGAAATGAACCTATCTATATGGTAACTGGCTTTCAAGGGAGGGATGTGGGAAATGAACCTATCTAAATGGCTAACTGGCTTTCAAGGGGATGGATGTGGGAAATGAACCTATCTATATGGGTAACTGGCTTTCAAAGGGGAGGGATGTGGGAAATGAACCTATCTTATGGGTAACTGGCTTTCAAGGGAGGGATGTGGGAAATGAACCTATCTATATGGGTAACAGGCTTTCAAGGGGAGGGACGTGGGAAATGAACCTATCTTATGGGTAACTGGCTTTCAAGGGAGGGACGTGGGAAATGAACCTATCTTATGGGTAACTGGCTTTCAAAGGGGAGGGATGTGGGAAATGAACCTATCTAAATGGCTAACTGGCTTTCAGGGAGGGATGTGGGAAATGAACCTATCTTATGGGTAACTGGCTTTCAAGGGAGGGAGTGGGAAATGAACCTATCTTATGGATAACTGGCTTTCAGGGAGGGAGTGTGAAATGAACCTATCTATATGGGTAACTGGCTTTCCAATGGGAGGGAGTGGGAAATGAACCTACCTATATGGTAACTGGCTTTCAAGGGTAGGGATGTGGGAAATGAACCTATCTATATGGTAACTGGCTTTCAAGGGAGGGATGTGGGAAATGAACCTATCTATATGGATAACTGGCTTTCAAGGGTAGGGATGTGGGAAATGAACCTATCTATATGGGTAACTGGCTTTCAAGGGAGGGATGTGGGAAATGAACCTATCTATATGGTAACTGGCTTTCAAGGGGAAGGATGTGGGGAATGAACCTATCTATATGGGTAACTGGCTTTCAAGGGGAGGGATATGGGAAATGAACCTATCTATATGGATAACTGGCTTTCAAGGGGAGGGATGTGGGAAATGAACCTATCTATATGGTAACTGGCTTTCAAGGGCAGGGATGTGGGAAATGAACCTATCTAATGGCTAACTGGCTTTCAAGGGGAGGAATGTGGGAAATGAACCTATCGTAAATGGCTAACTGGCTTTCAAGGGGAGGGATGTGGGAAATGAACCTATCTATATGGCTAACTGGCTTTCAAGGGGAGGACGTGGGAAATGAACCTATCTATATGGGTAACTGGCTTTAGAGGGAGGGATGTGGAAATGAACCTATCTAAATGGTAACTGGCTTTCAAGGGAGGGATGTGGGAAATGAACCTATCTATATGGGTAACTGGCTTTCAAGGGGAGGGATGTGGGAAATGAACCTATCTATATGGGTAACTGGCTTTCAAGGGGAGGGATGTGGGAAATGAACCTATCTATATGGGTAACTGGCTTTCAAGGGGAGGGATGTGGGAAATGAACCTATCTATATGGGTAACTGGCTTTCAAGGGGAGGGATGTGGGAAATGAACCTATCTATATGGGTAACTGGCTTTCCAGGGGAAGGATGCGGGAAATGAACCTATCTATCCAATAATTTTATACCAAGGCAGCCGAGCGAATGCCCTTCTCTTCAAGGTTTTCAAATGCAGTGGGAACGAACTAACTACTTAACTACTTACATACCTACCTACCTACCTACCTACTTACCTACCTGCCTACCTACCTACCTACCTACCTACCTACCTACCTACCTACTAACTAATTATTGAACTGGTTCTGCAATAGCAGGATATCACTTTTAGTTTACAATTTCCAGCTATTTGATTCACTCACTCACCTACTATCACTTTTAGCTTACAACTTCCAACTATCTTATTTACTCACTCACCTACTATCACTTTTAGCTTACCATTTCCAACTATCTTATTTACCCACTCAGCTACTATCACTTTTAGCTTACAATTTCCAACTATCTTATTTACCCACTCACCTGCTATCACTTTTAGCTTACCATTTCCAACTATCTTATTTACCCACTCACCTACTATCACTTTTAGCTTACCATTTCCAACTATCTTATTTGCTCACTCACCTACTATCACTTTTAGCTTACCATTTCCAACTATCTTATTTACCCACTCACCTACTATCACTTTTAGCTTACCATTTCCAACTATCTTATTTGCTCACTCACCTACTATCACTTTTAGCTTACCATTTCCAACTATCTTATTTGCTCACTCACCTACTATCACTTTTAGCTTACCATTTCCAACTATCTTATTTGCTCACTCACCTACTATCACTTTTAGTTTACCATTTCCAACTATCTTATTTGCTCACTCACCTACTATCACTTTTAGCTTACCATTTCCAACTATCTTATTTGCTCACTCACCTACTGTCACTTTTAGCTTACCATTTCCAACTATCTTATTTACCCACTCAGCTACTATCACTTTAAGCTTACCATTTCCAACTATCTTATTTACCCACTCACCTACTATCACTTTTAGCTTACAATTTCCAGCTATCTTATTTACCCACTCACCTACTATCACTTTCAGCTTACAATTTCCAGCTATCTTATTTACCCACTCACCTACTATCACTTTAAGCTTACCATTTCCAACTATCTTATTTACCCACTCACCTACTATCACTTTTAGCTTACCATTTCCAACTATCTTATTTACCCACTCACCTGCTATCACTTTAAGCTTACAACTTCCAACTATCTTATTTACCCACTCACCTACTATCACTTTAAGCTTACCATTTCCAACTATCTTATTTACCCACTCACCTACTATCACTTTAAGCTTACCATTTCCAGCTATCTTATTTACCCACTCACCTACTATCACTTTAAGCTTACCATTTCCAACTATCTTATTTACCCACTCACCTACTATCACTTTAAGCTTACCATTTCCAGCTATCTTATTTGCTCACTCACCTACTGTCACTTTTAGCTTACCATTTCCAACTATCTTATTTACCCACTCAGCTACTATCACTTTTAGCTTACAATTTCCAGCTATCTTATTTACCCACTCACCTACTATCACTTTTAGCTTACAATTTCCAGCTATCTTATTTACCCACTCACCTACTATCACTTTTAGCTTACAATTTCCAGCTATCTTATTTACCCACTCACCTACTATCACTTTTAGCTTACAATTTCCAGCTATCTTATTTACCCACTCACTACTATCACTTTAAGCTTACCATTTCCAACTATCTTATTTACCCACTCACCTACTATCACTTTAAGCTTACCATTTCCAACTATCTTATTTACCCACTCACCTACTATCACTTTAAGCTTACCATTTCCAGCTATCTTATTTACCCACTCACCTACTATCACTTTAAGCTTACCATTTCCAGCTATCTTATTTACCCACTCACCTACTATCACTTTAAGCTTACCATTTCCAGCTATCTTATTTACCCACTCACCTACTATCACTTTTAGTTTACAATTTCCAGCTATCTTATTTACCCACTCACCTACTATCACTTTTAGTTTACAATTTCCAGCTATCTTATTTACCCACTCACTACTATCACTTTTAGCTTACAATTTCCAACTATCTTATTTACCCACTCACCTACTATCACTTTTAGCTTACCATTTCCAACTATCTTATTTACCCACTCACCTACTATCACTTTTAGCTTACAATTTCCAGCTATCTTATTTACCCACTCACCTACTATCACTTTCAGCTTACAATTTCCAGCTATCTTATTTACCCACTCACCTACTATCACTTTTAGCTTACAATTTCCAGCTATCTTACTTACTCACTCACCTACTGTCACTTTTAGCTTACAATTTCCAACTATCTTAGTTGCTCACTCACCTACTTTTAGTTTACAATTTCCAGCTATCTCATTAACTCACTCGCCATACTAGCATTTTTAGTTTATAATTTCCAGTTATCTTAGTTACTCACTCACCTACTTTCACAATTAGTTTACAATTTACAGCTATCTTATTTACTCACTCGCCTACCAGCATTTTTGGTTTACAATTTCCAGTTATCTTAGTTACTCACACACCTATTATCACTTTCAATTTACAATTTCCAGCTATCTTATTTAATCACTCCCTACTATCACAATTAGTTTACAATTTCCAGCTATCTTCGTTACTCACTCACGTACTATCACTTTTAGCTTACAATTTCCAACTACCTTGGTTACTCACTCACCTACTATCATTTTTAGCTTACAATTTCCAACTATCTGATTAACCCACTCACCTACTATCACTTTTAGCTGACAATTTCCAACTATCTTAGTTACTCACTCACCTACCCTACTATCACTTTTAGTTTACAATTTACAACTATCTTATTTACTCACTCACCTACAGCCCATTACGCCACTGGCATTATAGGGCAGCAACGGAGATCCCTCACTGCTGTCTGTTGTGGGCCAACATCTATGTAGCACTACAAGGCGTGTTTCAGGGCCCTAAGTTCATTCCACCTATTACGACAGTTTTCTTTTGATTTGTTGTCTTGTTTGGTTTTTCTTTGCTCGTTCCCCTTTGCATCAGATTGGATGGTGCCAGCCTCTTGGCAAGGGTTGCTGTCTAGGGGCTAAATCGAAAGGCCGAAGCTTTGAGGCTAAAGGTACACAATAATAGTGTGGCATTTAGCTTGTATCAGTTGCACGTGCAGGCAGCTCTATACCTGTACGTGTAGTGGAGCGTAGTGTACACGACTGACAGCGGCTTGTGCGGACAACGGTGTGCATAATATCAGAGTGTAGGCCCTGACATTGCCGTGTGTATAGGTCAGTCGTGTCTTTAAGAGTTAACAGACTCGTGTGCATAATGATACCAGTGTGTGGGTCCTGACAGTGCCGTGTGTATAGGTCGGTCGTGTCTTTAAGAGTTAGCAGACCCGTGTGCATAATATCAGTGTGTGGGCAGGTCACGGTACCGTGTGTATAGGTAGGTCAGTCGTGTCTTTAAGAGTTAGCAGACTCGTGTGCATAATGATACCAGTGTGTGGGCCTGTCGCGTTACCGTGTGTACAGGTCAGTCGTGTCTTTAAGAGTTAGCATTCCCGTGTGCATAATGATACCAGTGTGTGGGCCTGTCGCGTTACCGTGTGTACAGGTCAGTCGTGTCTTTAAGAGTTAGCATTCCCGTGTGCATAATGATATCAGTGTGTGGGCCAGTCACAGTGTGTATAGATACGTCAGTCGTGTCTTCCTTACTTAACCGACAAACTGATAGATCTGTAGCACTGTGCTGATTTTTATAGCAGCCGCTGCCATGTTTCTGCTTTTTCTTTCTGTCTTTCTGTCTTTCTGTCTGTCTGTCTGTCTGTCTTTCTTTCTTTCTTTCTTTCTTTCGTTCTTTCCTTCCTGCCTTCTTTCCGTATTTCTTTCATTTTGAAAGTTGTTTTCTTTGTTTCTGTAATTAATTTATTGACCTGTAATTGATTTTTGTCTTCACTATGATACTGTTGTTTCTCACTGTTACCTTTAATGTGAACTTGTTTCTTAGTTGAATGGAAATAAGATACTGCGAATAGGATTTTCTTCTAAGTCGAAATACGTGAACGTATTGTTGGAAATGGAATGACACCTTATTTTCGTGCCGGTCCGTTTATATCTGTAAACACTTTATTTCTTGCCGATCTGTTTATATCTATAGACATGTTATTTCTTGTTGATCTGTTTATATCTATAGACATCTTATTTCTTGTTGATCTGTTTATATCTATAGACATCTTATTTCTTGTTGATCTGTTTATATCTATAGACATCTTATTTCTTGTTGATCTGTTTATATCTATAGACATCTTATTTCTTGTTGATCTGTTTATATCTATAGACATCTTATTTCTTTTCTGTAATTATTATCTGTAGATTTTTGTCTTCATTGATCTGTTTTTCTATGACATTTATTTCTTGTTTTTTGTTATAATATCTATAGAATTTATTTCTAGTGATCGTGAATTTGTTGAAATATGACACTTATTTCTCCGGATCGTTTATATCTATAAACATTTATTTCTTGCCGATCTGTTTATATCTATAGACATTTATTTCTTGCTGATCTGTTTATATCTATAGACATCTTATTTCTTGCTGATCTGTGGATATCTAGTAGACCTTATTTTGTGAATCTGTTTATATCTATAACATCTTATTTCTTGCTGAATCTGTGTATATTATGTCTGTAACACCTTATTTTTGCCAATCTGTTTATATCTGTAAACACTTATTTCTTGCCGAATCTGTTTATATGTCTGTAAACACCTTATTTCTTGCTTATCTGTTTATTCTGTAAACACCTTATTTCTTGCCAATCTGTTTATATAATCTGTAAACACCTTATTTCTTGCGATCTGTTTATATCTGTAAACACCTTATTTCGTTGCAAATCTGTTTATATATCTGTAAACACCTTATTTCTTGCCGATCTGTTTATATCTGTAAACATCTTATGTCGTGCCGATATGTTTGTATCTGTAAACACCTTGTTTCATGCCTATCTGTTTATATCTGTATATCTGTAGATACCTTTGTCGTGCTGATATGTTTACATCTGTAACCAGTTTGGATCGCTTGAGCAGGTTAGTGAGTGGAGGTATGAAAATTTGTGTTGATCAATATTTCTTCGGTTTATTTTGTTCTGACTGAAATGAGATAAGCACATTTACTATTTGCTGTTTCAGGTGGTCATTTTGCGTAAATTAGTCTCAATTGTAATCATATAGCCAGCATTCGGAATTTTGCTAAATCCTTTTGGAAGTTCAGTCGGAGCAGTGGATTCGAACAGTCATTTCCCCCCCCCCTTAGTGCGTGATGCAATTAATAAATTCTATTAACAAATTGTTCAGTGTTTTTTATGGTGATGTTTGCGTTGTAATTCATTCAGTCATGAGTAATTTACAATAACAGCTGATGAATCAGTTAACCAGCCAGATTACTCTTCAGCTTATCGGTTCTGTATCGAAATATTCAAACTGAAGTATTATCTTTTAACCCTTTGACTCCCGCATCCTTTCCACCAGCATCCTGCATTGTCAACCATGCTAGCAAAGCCAAAAACATGACCCTTTGACTCCCTCACCCTAGCCACCAGCTTCCTGCAGGAAGCTGGTGGCTAGGGTGAGGGAGTCAAAGGGTCAAGTTTTTGCAGTTGGTGGATAGGTTGCGGGAGTCAAAATGTTAATTAGACAGTGATTACCAGAAATCTACATATATTTAGCGCTTTGAAGTGATACTTTAAGTCCGTAATGACCGTTTGCCAGAAGGTACTTACTAACACTAAGCCTTTGACCAACATTTTTCGCACACTAAACCACTTTTCTGTCAAACTATTTCACAGAACAACGAATCCTTATATATGCACCAGGCCAAAGAATTCAGTAATGTAATGCAAATACTCTTCGCCGCAACCATTTTCAGTTAAATTAAAACGGAGTGAGGATGAAAGAGATTCTCAACGGGTTCTTTTCTGTTGTGGCTTTGAGGTAGCGACCACGATCATTTTAATGATGACATCTCAAACATCCCCACCACCTCTCTCTTTGGATTCAGCGGGTCTTTGAAGCTGGCTTTGTCCTGGCACTTCACCAGGCTTGACGTGATTCTGAATGCCATGAACGTGAGATAAGAGATTTGGTCTGCCTGTCTGTCTGTCTGCCTGCCTGTCTGTCTGTCTGTCTGTCTGTCTGTCTTGACGGCCTGTGTATGTAGGTATGTATTATGTATACACTGTTTTTGTTTTGTTTTGTCTTCCGTCTGACTAACTGACTATTGTATGTCTGTCTGTTTATCTGTCTTGATTGCTTGTGGTGTTGTGTGTGTGTGTGTGTGTGTGTTGTGTGTGTGTGTGTGTGTGTGTGTGTGTGTGTGTGTGTGTGTGTGTGTGTGATTGTTGTCTGTCTGTCTGTCTGTCTGTCTGTTTGATTGTTTGAGTGTCTAGGTATGTACTGGTTTTTGTTTTGTCTTCCTGACTGACTGACTGACTGACTATTTTGTGTCTGTCTGTCTGTCTGTCTGTTCTTTTTGTCTATTTGTCTTTCTGTATCTTTGTTTCTGTCTGTTTGCCTAATCCTTCTCCTTCCATCCCCTTTTTATCTCCTATGACATTCGACTGCATTTTCTCTGTCTCTGTCTTTCTCTGTCTCTCTCTGTCTGTCTCTGTTTGTCTCTGTCTGTCTTTGTCTCTGTCTCTGTATCTTTCTCTTTCTCTGAAATACCGACACCATCTGAATGATTGCTGAGAACGAGTCAAGTTCTTATTTGTTTTTGAGGGGGACTGAACTCGAGTCATGAAATATCAAATCCACAATTCTTTAAAAACAGTCAGCAAACTGTGTAACAAAATGTCTTGCAGGACTTAACGTCAATAATCCATTTTGTTGTTGTTGTTTGTTATGTTATACAGGAACTCAAAGAACAACATCAACAACATATTGTGTGGAGGCACTAACGGAGAGACACTGACGACGACCAAGGGGGTTGAAAAAGGAGAAAAGAAGAACATGTCCTCACTGACTGACTGACGATACCGTGAAGACGAAACTACCGCACTGAAACACGTGAAGGGACACCGTGGACGCTGCCTTTAAGAAATACACCCGAGTCAGTGTCTCTGAAATCTCTTCAAGACCTCTTCAGATTATATAACGTGTGTTCTTTTAACACGTTTTTATTTTTTTCTTTCTTTAAACGGAAACGTGTATTTCTTGTCGTTTGTCCGATGTGGTCTGCTGTTTGTTTTAATTAACGCAAAGAGAATAATTATATCACCAGGGCTCTTTTCTTTGATTTAAACGACTGCGTTCGAACTGACGTCATACTCAACAAAACAGTGACGTCATCATCAAATGACTGACGTCATTGTGAACGAGTGACGAAATGAGATGACGTGGATTGTGTCTGATGACGTAACGCTGAGGGTCGAGAGGGGCTGAGCACAAGAGTTGAGACTGAGAGAGACCTTTTGGTGTGCTGGGCTGAGAGATTTTGTGTCGTGAGACTAAAAGACTGTGGCTGCTGAGACTGAGATATTTTGTGGGCTGAGGTTAGTTAAAGGCGTTCTGTGTGCTGAGGTCAAGGGGCTGGCGGACAGAGGAAGAAGAGGAGAGGGGAGGACCTGAAAAATACCACACACAATGAAGAGAACGTCGTCTCGCCGTCAGGTGAGAATCATTTGGCACAGTCAATGTGTGTGTATGTGTGTGTGTGTGTGTGTGTGTGTGTGTGTGTGTGTGTGTGTGTGGTGTGTGTGTGTGTGTGTGTGTGTGTGTGTGCACGCGCGCGCGCGCGTGTGTGTGTGTAAGAAAGAGCGAGAGAGAGAGAGAGAGAGAGAGAGAGAATATGTGTGTGTATGTGTGTGTATGTGTGTGTATGTATGCATGTGTGCAACTTTTATGTTAAACTGACAATTTGTTGTTGATGATGATGACAATGATGATGACGACGACGACGACGATGATATGATGATGATGATGATGATGATAATGGAGTGTGTGTACAGCTTTTAAATTAAGCTGACAAGAAAATGGTTTACGATTCATGATGGTGATACTAATAGTGTTGTTGTTGTTGTTGTTGATGATGATGTTGATGATGATGATGTGATATGTGTACACATTTTATGTTCAGCTGGCAATAAATGGCTTATGTTGATAACGCTGATGATGATGATGGTGGTGATGATGATGACGACGATGATGATGATGATGTGTCTGTAAGTGTGCGTTCGTGTGTACGTGTGCGAGAGTATGTGTGTGTGTGTGTGGTTGTGTGTGTGTGTGTGTGTGTGTGTGTGTGTGTGTGTGTGTGTGCGTGCGTGCGCGCGCGCGCACGTGCGCATACATACACTGTTATTCTTTCTTCCGTTCTCCACCTCGTCCCTCTATATCACGACTATCATCATCACAACCGTCGTAGTCATAATCATCATCATCATCATCATCATCGTCGTCGTCGTCGTCATCGTCGTTGTTGTCGTTGTCGTTGTCGTTGTCGTCGTCATCATCATCGTTGTCATGATGATGATGTTCATCGTCAACAATTTCTTCTGATTTCTTGTACCCCCCTCCCCCCCCTCCCCCCCCCCCAAAAGTTTTGTTGTTGTTGCTTTTGTTTGTTTGTTTGGTCTTGTTTTGTTTTGGTTGGTTGGTTTCTTTGTGGCATTTCTGTACGTTTTCGTGTTATAAATCATAGGAAAAGTTCGACAATAAAGGCCACAGACTTCATTTATTTGGGGGGGGGGGAGAGAGAGAGGAGAGAGAGAGAGAGACAGACAGACAGAAGACAGACAGACAGAAGAAGAAGACAGAGGCAGAAACAAAGAGATAAACAGAAACAGACAGACACAGACAGACACAGACAGTGACAGAGACAGAGGCAGAGACAGAGACAGAGAGATAGACAGACAGGAGAGAGAGAGAGAGAGAGAGAGAGAGAGAGACAACAGACAGACAGACAGACAGACAGGCAGGCAGGCAGGCAGGCAGGCAGAGACAGAGACAGAGACAGAGAGAGAGCACACATAGAGACAGACAGACAGACAGCAGAGAAAGAGACAGAGAGAGACAGACAGATAGACAGACAGACAAACAGAGAGACAGACAGAAACAAAGAGAGACAGAGACAGAGACACTGACAGAGAGACAGAGAGAGAGAGAGAGGGTTTTCTGTGTTTGGTTGGCTGGTTTCTTCTTGTTTGTTTGTTTATTTGTTTTCCATATTTTGCCGACATTGCTTACATTTTTGACGGATTAGCCTCAAAGCATAGCAGAGAAAGGACAACCCAAAGCCTAGCAATCAACCCCAAACACAATATTTTTGTTAGAGTTCATCACAATTCGCACTTTGGAATGTGCCATCTAGGACAACGGGGGAAAACCCTGACTCAGCGGTCACGCGCACACGCGCGCCTGTGTTTTCCTTGTGATAAGCCCTCCTCGAATTTCTCCCTCTGAAAGTTTTATCTTCCAGTTCATCAGTCTGTCTGTCTGTCTGCCTGTCTGCCAATCCCACCCTCATCTTCTCTCTCTCTCTTCTCTCTCTCTGTCTCTGTCTCTTTGTCTGTCCCTCTCTGTGTCTCTCTGTCTGTCTCTCATTGTCTGTCTGTCTGTCTGTCTGTCTCTCTTTCTGTATGACTGCCTGTCTGTCTGTCTGTCTCTCTTCCTCTTTCTCTTTTCTCTCTGTCTCTCTCTCTTTGTCCCTGTGTCTGTCTATTTCTTTCTGTCTCTTTGTATCCCTTTCTTTCTCTCTGTCCCTTTTTCTCTCTCTATCTCTCTCTTTATCTCTCTGTCTGTCTCTTTCTCTCTGTCTGTCTCTCCCTTCCTCCCTCTCTCTCTTTTTCTCTCCGTCTCTTTCTCTCTCTTTCTGTAGCTCTATTTCTCCCTCTTTCTCTCTGTGTGTGTGTGTCTCTCTGTGTCTCTCTGTCTGTCTGTCTGTCTGTCTCTCTCTCTCTCTCTCTTTCTTTCTCTTTCTCTCTTTCTTTCTCTCTCTCTCTTTTTCTCTCTCTTTCTCTCTGTCTCTGTCTCTCACTCTGTCTGTCTGTCTGTCTGTCTGTCTGTCTCTCTGTCTCTGTCTCTGTCTCTCTTTCTCTCTCTCTCTCTCTCTCTCTCTCTCTCTCTCTCTCTGTCAGTCTGTCTTTGCTCTTTTTCTTCTTATTTTTTAATTTGTTGTGTGATTTTTTTCCCTTGTCTTACGTTTACACTTGACTAAAGCCAGCTGCCGTGTGTGGGTGTGTTAAATATGTACACGTTCTGATTCTACTTTCATGTTTTTCCGGTTCCTGTTGGCTTGAACGTGGGGGGTCTCACTTGTTTTGGATTTCTCTCTCTCGTCTCTTTTGTTTCAATCTGTGCGCTCTGCCTGTTTGTGTGTGTGAGCGTGTCTCTGTGTCTTTTTCTGTCCGTCTCTTTCCTGTCTCTATGTTTCTCTCAAGAAGATGAAAAGCATTCTTACCAACAAATGCCTATCAATTAACACCAGGAAGAGAGTTCTTGAATGTTATGTAGAACTGATAATGTTTTACGGTTGTGAGGCGTGGAGTTTGGTTAGTTTGGAGTTTGGAGTTTGTTCAAGAGGGATTTATCGCATTTGAACAATTCCATACGCGCTCTACCCAAATTCCCCTGCAATTACCTGGCAGACCTTCTGATACACTAGCACTGGGTCTTGAAATGGGGAGGCTGGGAGAAGGACTCCAAAAACACTACAAGGACACCATCAGAATGATGGAAACATTAGAATGGGCAACGAACAACCAGAACGATGGAAACATTAGGATGGGCAACGAACAGCCAGAACGATGGAAACATTAGGATGGGCAACGAACAGCCAGAACGATGGAAACATTAGGATGGGTAGCGAACAGCCAGAACGATGGAAACATTAGGATGGGCAACGAACAGCCAGAACGATGGAAACATTAGGATGGGCAACGAACAGCCAGAACGATGGAAACATTAGGATGGGTAGCGAACAGCCAGAACGATGGAAACATTAGGATGGGTAGCGAACAGCCAGAACGATGGAAACATCAGGATGGGCAACGAACAGCCAGAACGATGGAAACATTAGGATGGGCAACGAACAGCCAGAACGATGGAAACATTAGGATGGGCAACGAACAGCCAGAACGATGGAAACATCAGGATGGGCAACGAACAGCCAGAACGATGGAAACATTAGGATGGGCAACGAACAGCCAGAACGATGGAAACATCAGGATGGGTAGCGAACAGCCAGAACGATGGAAACATTAGGATGGGTAGCGAACAGCCAGCACGATGGAAACATTAGGATGGGTAGCGAACAGCCAGAACGATGGAAACATCAGGATGGGCAACGAACAGCCAGAACGATGGAAACATCAGGATGGGTAACGAACAGCCAGAACGATGGAAACATCAGGATGGGCAACGAACAGCCAGAACGATGGAAACATCAGGATGGGCAACGAACAGCCAGAACGATGGAAACATTAGGATGGGCAACGAACAGCCAGACGATGGAAACATCAGGATGGGCAACGAACAGCCAGAACGATGGAAACATCAGGATGGGCAACGAACAGCCAGAACGATGGAAACATCAGGATGGATAGCGAACAGCCAGAACGATGGAAACATCAGGATGGGCAACGAACAGCCAGAACGATGGAAACATCAGGATGGGTAGCGAACAGCCAGAACGATGGAAACATCAGGATGGGCAACGAACAGCCAGAACGATGGAAACATCAGGATGGGTAGCGAACAGGCCAGTTTTTAACGTTGCGGGCTGGGATTGAACTCGAAATATCAGATCTTGAGTTCATGGCTTTTCCTGTCAAAAGAACCGATGACCCGCGGAAAACCGTGACATCCCTGAGGATAGAACCCAAACCCCTGCATTATGAACGTGGTGCTCTAACAACGGAGCTAGTGGGCCACTGAATATAATTTAATTTAACGTAAGTAAAAGTCATATAACTT
>JAPXFY010000014.1:43428931-43431431 GCA_030674185.1 Monoplex corrugatus | reverse complement strand
TGAAGACAAGTTGAAGGCAAGTTGTAAAGGCAAGTTGTAAAGGCAAGTGAAGACAAGGGAAGGCAAGTTGTAAAGGCAAGTAAAGGCAAGTTGTAAAGGCAAGTGAAGAGAAGGGAAGGCAAGTTGTAAAGGCAAGTGAAGACAAGGGAAGACAAGTTGTAAAGACAAGTAAAGGCAAGTTGTAAAGGCAAGTAAAGGCAAGTTGTAAAGGCAAATGAAGACAAGTTGTAAAGGCAAGTAAAGACAAGTTGTAAAGGCAAGTGAAGACAAGGGAAGACAAGTTGTAAAGACAAGTAAAGCAAGTTGTAAAGGCAAGTAAAGGCAAGTTGTAAAGGCAAATGAAGACAAGTTGTAAAGGCAAGTAAAGACAAGTTGTAAAGGCAAGGGAAGACAAGGGAAGGCAAGTTGTAAAGACAAGTAAAGACAAGTAACGGCAAGTTGTAAAAGCAAGTAAAGACATGGGAAGGCAAGTTGTAAAGGCAAGTAAAGACAAGTAAAGGCAAGTTGTAAAGGCAAGTAAAGGCAAGTTGTAAAGACAAGTAAAGGCAAGTTGTAAAGGCAAGTAAAGGCAAGTTGTAAAGGCAAGTAAAGACATGGGAAGGCAAGTTGTAAAGGCAAGTAGAGGCAAGTAAAGACATGGGAAGGCAAGTTGTAAAGGCAAGTAAAGGCAAGTTGTAAAGGCAAGTAAAGGCAAGTTGTAAAGGCAAGTAAAGGCAAGTTGTAAAGGCAAGTAGAGGCAAGTAAAGACATGGGAAGGCAAGTTGTAAAGGCAAGTAAAGGCAAAGTTGTAAAGGCAAGTAAAGACATGGGAAGGCAAGTTGTAAAGGCAAGTAGAGGCAAGTAAAGACATGGGAAGGCAAGTTGTAAAGGCAAGTAAAGGCAAAGTTGTAAAGGCAAGTAAAGACATGGGAAGGCAAGTTGTAAAGGCAAGTAGAGGCAAGTAAAGACATGGGAAGGCAAGTTGTAAAGGCAAGTAAAGGCAAGTAAAGACATGGGAAGGCAAGCTGTAAAGGCAAGTAAAGGCAAGTAAAGACATGGGAAGGCAAGTTGTAAAGGCAAGTAAAGGCAAGTAAAGACATGGGAAGGCAAGTTGTAAAGGCAAGTAAAGGCAAGTAAAGACATGGGAAGGCAAGCTGTAAAGGCAAGTAAAGGCAAGTAAAGACATGGGAAGGTAAGTTGTAAAGGCAAGTAAAGGCAAGTAAAGACATGGGAAGGCAAGTTGTAAAGGCAAGTAGAGGCAAGTAAAGACATGGGAAGGCAAGTTGTAAAGGCAAGTAGAGGCAAGTAAAGACATGGGAAGGCAAGTTGTAAAGGCAAGTAAAGGCAAGTAAAGACACGGGAAGGTAAGTTGTAAAGGCAAGTAAAGGCAAGTAAAGACACGGGAAGGCAAGCTGTAAAGGCAAGTAAAGGCAAGTAAAGACATGGGAAGGCAAGTTGTAAAGGCAAGTAGAGGCAAGTAAAGACATGGGAAGGCAAGTTGTAAAGGCAAGTAAAGGCAAAGTTGTAAAGGCAAGTAAAGACACGGGAAGGCAGTTGTAAAGGCAAGTAGAGGCAAGTAAAGACATGGAAGGCAAGTTGTAAAGGCAAGTAGAGGCAAGTAAAGACATGGGAAGGTAAGTTGTAAAGGCAAGTAAAGGCAAGTAAAGACACGGGAAGGCAAGCTGTAAAGGCAAGTAAAGGCAAGTAAAGGCAAGTAAAGACATGGAAGCCCAAGCTGTAAAGGCAAGTAAAGACACGGGAAGGCAAGGAAAAAACAGAGATCAAATCAGTCACCATGGTAAAGTGGTCAGTTCAGTTCTCGACGATAGAGTTGGAAGTTCGACCCCCATCAAGTCAGTTCATATCAGTGTGTGTGTGTGTGTGTGTGTGTGTGTGTGTGTGTGTGTGTGTGTGTGTGTGTTGTGTGTGTGTGTGTGTATGTGCGTGTGTGCTGTGTGTGTGTGTTGTGTGTGTGTGTGTGTGTGTGTGTGTGTGTGTGTGTGTGTGTGTGTGTGTGTGTGTGTGTGTGTGTGTGTGTGTGTTTTCCGGCCTCCTACCCAGAGCTGAGCGTGCAATATACTCATTGTGAAGACCAGTACCACAGTGCACACAGTCGAGTTTCATCCACTTCACCAATGCGTCATTGTGGGTGTTACTCAAGGTTGGTTTTTTTTTTCGGACCAATACTCTCTCTTTCTCTCTCCCTCTCTGTCTCTTTCAATTCGCACGCGCGCGCACATGCACGCGCAAACACATCACAATACACACACACACACGCACACACACATACATACACACACACAGATGTATCTCTCGGGCCTGGTAAGCGCCAGCATATATTACGAAGCCTTTCACGAAGTTTCAGTTCGAAATAAAACTCCACAGCATCATCTCTATCACCTTGATTGTCGTGTATCACTTTAGCATCGTGAAAAACTGTCTCATATTATGTGTCTCTTCGTGCCCTGGTGACCTCAGTGTTGGTGAACTTGGTGGTTGTGTTGGAGAACAGAAATGAGCG
>JAPXFY010000014.1:43418931-43421431 GCA_030674185.1 Monoplex corrugatus | reverse complement strand
TCTGTCTCTGTATGCCTGTCAGACTGTCAGTCGCTGTCTCTCTATCTGTCTTTGTCTTTTTCTCTCTGATCTTCGTGAAATGCCAAATCAGGGGAAGAAATATTAATTTACAATATGTGAAAAAAAAATCATTCCCCCACCCTCTCTCTCTCTCTCTCTCTCTCACGCATCCTGTACAATTCCCACTGCCCCCTTCCCATCACCGACTTTACGCCAATATCCCCTTCTCTGTTTCACTCACACTCTCAACAATCATGTTCACACACACCTTCTCGTTCTCACGAACACACAAACCCCAGGAAATACGTACGTGTACGTAGGTACGAACGTAAAAACGTGACCTTGGCCAACGTGAAAATTGGCCGTACGTTTTTTTAGAACCGACCGAATTAGCCCTGCTCCTCCCTGCCTTTATTTCTTCTGTCTTGTCCTTGCTTGCCAAGAGATAATTTTCTGTAATGAACTAAGACATCCGTCTGAAGGCAACTGTGGTTAGTTTACGAGTCTGTTTACTCGCATGTACACACACGCTTGTTCAACGTTGAGGTCTAGTCTAGTGCTCCTGCCAATTTCACTGATCATGTTCAAACCTCGCTCGAGACTTCTTATTTATCTTTTTTTTGTGGTCTGTCTTTCTGTCTGTCTGTCTGTCTGTGTGTCTGTGTGTCTGTTTGTCGGTCTTTTTCTCGTCCTCCCACTTTCTCTCTCTCTCTCTCTTTTCGATTCATGTAAATTTGAAAAACGTTCCTTTACAATCTGAAAATTCTTTGTCTCTCTGACTGGAGAATAGAATTTTTATATAATGTCCTGATGTACTATAGTGAAATTGTAGTGAAATTGTACCGTGTAATTGCTTACAGCTTTCAAATTGGGCGATAGTCTTATCTTAAAACAATTTCGTAATCGTATTCGAATTCTGTCTCTGACTGTCTTCCTATCTGTCTGTGTATCTGTCTCTCGTTTGTAACTGCTACAACAGGAAAGTTGTTGAAATTTTTTTTAAAGAATTTTCCTACTCAAGGCTAGAGCACTAAAACTAAACGAGTGAATACAAAGCTGATTTTTTTGGGAAGAAATTTCTTCCTCAAGGCTAGAAGCACTAAGCTACAAGGCTGAACACAAAGCTTGTTTTGTTTTAGAAAAATTTTCAAGGCTAGAAGTGCTAAAACTAAAAAGGTGAATACAAAGCTTATATTTTTGGAAACATTTTTTCCCTCAAGGCTAGAGTGTTAAAACTAAAAGGGTGAAGACAAGGCTTATATTTTTGGAAGAATTTTGTTCCTCAAGGTTAGAAGCGCTAAAACGAAATGGGTGAATACAAAGCTTATTTTTTTGGAAGAATTTTCTCCCTTAAGGCTAGAAATACTAAAACTAAAAGAGTGACTACAAAGCTTATATTTTCTGGAAGAATTTTCTTCCTCAAGGCTTGAGATGCTAAAACTAAAAGGGTGAAGACATAGCTTATATTTTTGGAAGAATTTTCTTCCTCAAGGCTAGAGATGCTAAAACTAAAAGGGTGAATACACTAAAGACTTGTCGCACAAACACAATACGCCGATTACGAGAGTAATTGGAACTACGAGAACATCCTTGTGCCTGCAGCTTCCGGTTCAGTCAGCTATGTACCTAGCTTTGTATAGGTTAGGGGAAGGGGGGGGGGGGTATAGGCTTTGTGTAAAGTTGAGGTCTCTACCACCTCACAATTCTAGGACCTCTGGATTGTGGGACTATCATTACCTTACACACGTACCTTCCGACATGGACAAAGCTGAAACTTTTGTGGATTCTTTTGCTGAAAATAGTAAAGTAGATGGTTTGTCTCCTATCTGCAAACACTACAGAGAAATGGCAGCTAACAACCTTATCTACACTGATCCAATACCTCAGAATGATCGCTGGTTTAATGCTCCAATCACCTTAGAAGAGCTAAAAAACTCAATCTTGTCTCTACACAACAAAAGGAGTTCGGTAGGTGTTGATGCAGTTTCAACTGAAATGATTAAGCATCTTCCAGAAAACTATGTTACTTTCTTACACAAAATTTTTCAGAAATGCTGGGTGAGTGGAACTGTACCACAGGTATGGCAAAAGTCTATTGTTATACCTATATTAAAAGCAGGAAAGCCTAAAAACAACGAAAACAGTTACAGACCTATTGCTACGAGCAAACTAATGGAAAGATTGGTATTAAACAGACTTATACATTACTGTGATAAAAATAACGTTATTCCAGTAAACCAAGCAGGTTTCAGAAAAGGGAGATCCACAGTTGAGCACCTGGTTAAACTTACAACTCAGATAAAACAACAGTTTGCCCGCAGAAAAAGTCTTTTGGCAACATTTTTTGATGTGAAAAAAGCGTATGATCAAGTTTGGCATACACGTTTATTGTACAAGCTGAAATCTATTGGTTTATCTGGCAATATGTATAATTATATTAAGTCCTATTTAGCCAATAGAACAATTCAAGCAAGAGTGGGAACAAGTTATTCTACTTCGC
>JAPXFY010000014.1:43408931-43413931 GCA_030674185.1 Monoplex corrugatus | reverse complement strand
CCATCCCCTCTCCCATCCCGCCAACTCTTCCCACCTGAAGATGCACAGGTAAAGAGTACAGCGTGCTGATAAACACTGGCCGTGTTACCTGCCATTGCTGGGCGGAAGATTACATCGTTAATACACACAGCTTACACAAACTTGCACAGTTTGGAAACGGGCAACATCAGTTGAAGGACAGTCTGCAGAGAGGAAAAAGCTGCTGTTGGGAATATCTTGCGTTAGGTAGCATTTTTTACGAAGAAACTTTTAAAATCGGAATTATTTTTGAGCAGATGTCTTGGAGTACAAAGGAGAGAAAAAGAGAGAAAGAGAAAGAGAGAGAGACAGAGACAGAGAGCGAGGGGAGAGAGAGAGAGAGAGAGAGAGAGAGAGAGAGAGAGAGAGAGAGAAAGAGAGAGAGAGAGAGAGAGAGAAAGAGAGAGAGAGAAGGAGGAAGAATGGAGGTAACGCAGAAAGCTACCTACTCACTCGCTCTTTGTTCTAACCAATCAATACACGTGCTCCACAGACAGGGCGATAATCAGTGCCGACATCCGCTGCGTTCTCTCCCCTGTCCTACATTCTTAGTCAGTTACGAAATGTGTTACTGGTACTCTTTCTTCACAACACAGTGATGTACCTGGTTGTATGTCTTCATCACATAATCCGAAGAGAGAGAGAGATGTGAGAGATATGAGAGAGAGAGAGAGAGGAGAGAGGAGAGAGAGAGAGAGAGAGAGAGAGAGAGAGAGAGAGATCAAATGGAAACGAAAAAAAAATTATCCTCTTTATTATTGTTTTTGTTTTGTTTCGTTTTGTTTATTCCACCTCGTCGTTGTCTTTGTTTTCAATGTTCTCCAGCCCACTCACTCTACCATCCTTAATATTATTTGAACTTTAATGTTGTTGTCCTTTCTTTTTTATATTTCCACTGGAAAATGGAATATACCACTGGATGTAAGAGCCTGGTCTTGTGCTTCATGGAAATGTTCTTGTCCTTCCATATAGGTTTCAGCCTGGACAGTGCTGATGTTGTCTTCGCTGTCCTTGGGAGGATTTCTGGTTTGGATCCCTATTGCTAGTGATGGATCTTAGGTGAATTCATTGTTTAACAGTTCTTAACGTCAATTCTTCTGATCATTAGTGATGGTGATGTTGTGCCTGGTTATAACTTTATCTTTTCAGCCTTGATTTCCAAGTCACATCTAGTCTCTAAACGAACTGAACGATTTCTTGCATACTGCTTTTCAGGCTATAGATGCCATATGTGATGCAATGGTTCGAGATGATTTTTCTCCCATGTTGGCTGTGCTTGAATGATCTTCAAG
Organism: Monoplex corrugatus; assembly: GCA_030674185.1. NCBI lineage: Eukaryota > Metazoa > Mollusca > Gastropoda > Littorinimorpha > Ranellidae > Monoplex > Monoplex corrugatus. Next base: position 43,412,621 of record JAPXFY010000014.1, on the reverse strand, counting down.
TGCGTCAGTCCTGATGCATTCCAGGAATAGGTTGAAAAGCGTGGGAGACAGAAGGTAGCCCTGACGAACTCCAACCGAAGTGTGGAACCACTCTGCAGTGGCATCCCGTGCAAGTACCGCACTGGTTGCTTCAGAGTATAGTTGCTGTATGGTGGTGTTGATTAGTTTTTTACCTGATGTTCATTTTCTTCATTGCAGCCCACAGTGGGCAGTCAGCATGCAAAGCCAGAACAAGATTGAGGCAGCCGAAATGTGGTTTCTAAGAAGAATGTTGAGAGTTCCATGGACAGCAAAGAAAACAAACGAGATAGTCTTGACTGCCTCCAAGAAAATCATTGATAGAGAGGATTAGGAAATGACAAGCAACATTTATAGGACATTTTATGAGGAAAGGGGAATTAGAGCACCTGGTCACAACAGGAAAGCTGGAGGGAAAGAGAACACCAGGTAGACCCAGGGAGAAAATATTGGTGGGACTTGCAGGGTGGCTGAGGACAGAGAGGGTGGAAGATGTACTTGCAACGACAAGGGATAGATGTATATGGAGGGCCATGATCGTCATCGCCATGCGCAGGGCACATGATGATGATGATGATGATGAGCCCACAGTGCCTTCTTCTAGAGTTCCAAACGCCTTGTTGAAGTCTTTGAAACCATGATCGAAGTCTCTCTGGTTTTGGAGGTGTTTTTCAAAAGGGTATTCAGGTTAAAGATCTATTTGATGGTACATCTGCCCTTACGGAATCCGGCCTGTTCTTCAGGAATAGCAATATCTGCTTGCCGCTGTAATCTATTTCGCTCTAAATGCCATTTTCTTCTTCTTTCTTTTTGCCTCTTCTTTTCTTTCTTAGTGTCGTTTTCTGTGTAATGCTATTTCACCTTCAATGTTATTTCCGCGCATCTTTGAAGTTCACATAAAACATCACCGCTAAACAGCCGATTCAACAAAAACCGTACCATGGAAAGTGCACACTTCGTTCTTAATGACCTGAGTCCTTTGATCTCTTTCCCTCCCCCTTCCCATCTATCCCCCCCCCCTCTTTCATCAATGGCGGCTTGGTGTTTGGCCAACATAGCTAACTACCTGTTAGACCTATCCGGTGAATTTGCCTCATCAGTTATTATTAGCAGGGACACGCGCTATAGTCAGGTGGGTAAGACTTCAAAATTCAAAGGTCTGTGTTCGATCCTGCCCAGGTATCCCCGGCCTTGCCGGGGGCTCTTTCAGTATGAATAGTATCCCCACCTTCTGGAAATTCTGTTCTAGAAATTTTTCCTCTTTTCTGTCACTCCCTTTGTTTCTGCCTTGTTGCTTTGCTTTCTGTCATTTCTACTCATTTTCTGCCTTAATGGTCCATTCACCTGTATTTTTTCGATAAAGTCTTACGTACTTTTTCTTCGGATTGATAATTGGGTACATGTATTAAGTGCATTTTTGGCTCTAAGGAGGTGAGATATGCGGAAGCAATTTTAGGTAATTTGTGCCTGTTTTTATGTATGTTTTGTTGTCCTTATGTATGCTTATATTTGTATTCAGGTGTGTTTTTTAAATCTCCCCTGTGCGATAAATCGGACGGAATGGTCCTACGCCGGGGCATGTCCTTAGATTATGCACACGAATGCATTGATATGTGTACCTAATTTTCTTTTCTTTTTTTTTTCCTGCTGAAGTTTTGTGTTTTGAAGCGGTTAAAGCGCTGATATGGCTCTGCGCAGTCGGCTGGGCTTTAAACAACAGTGAAAGAAAAGAATCCCCGGCTTGTTGGGTAAAGGATGGAACATTTTCTGACCTCCATGTCAACATGTGTACAGATCTGCTAGTGTCTAAATCCCCTCCATGTGTGTGTGTGCACACGCAGACGATCAAACATGCATGTCAAAGACCCTGTAAGTCACGTCTGTATCTAGCGGCTCCCCCCCCCCCCCTGTGGGGATGTCGGGGGGTCTTTCAGTATAAACAGTATCCCCACCTTCTGGAAATTCTGTGCTAGAAATTTCCTTTTTTCTGTCACTCTCTTTGTTTTTGCCGTACTCCTTTGTTTTCTGTTATTTATTCCTATCAGTTTCTGCCTTGCTGGTCCATTCACTTGTACGTGTTCGTTAAAGTCTTATGTACGTTCTCTTAGGATTGATAATAGGATACATGTATTAAGTGCATTTTTGGCTCTAGGAAAATAAGATATGCAGAAGCAATATTTGGTAATTTAAGCCCGTTTTTATATATGTTTTATATATATGAGTCCTTAGTTATGTTTAAATTTGAATTATGGTATGTTTTTTAAATCCCCTGTGCGATAAATTGAACGTAGTGGTCAACGCCGGGGACATCTCCCTAGATTATGTGTGCAAATGCTTTGATATGTGTACTTAATTTTCTTTTCCTTTATTTTTTTTCCTGTTGGAGTACTGTGTATGTTGTGAAAGAGTTATAGCCCTGATGTGCCCCTACGCTGTCGCCTGGGCTCTAAACAAAAATAGCAATAACAATAACAATAACAATAACAATAACAATAACAATAACAATAACAATAACAATCTGGCGGCTTATAGACACGTAAAAACACCCAGCATGCACGACCACCAGAGATGAAACACGTAGACTGTGCAGCAATATAGCGACAAAACAAAGTGCATACATGGGATCCGACAAAAATCGGAAAGCCTGGGGGAGGGTGGATTGGGGGGGGGGGGAGAGGGAGGGAGAGGGGGAGGGGGGACAGGTGATTTTCTTCCTCAAGTGCAGCGGATGTTATTGAACCCAAAGGCTGTAGCTGCCGTTTCTCCTTCTTCATTTCGTGTTCTTCTATACATAATATCGCAGCTGCTGCTGTTGTTGCTTCTGCAACGGAACTGGTTGAGCCTTCGTATGTGTCGTGTAAGGTTTTGCTCTTCTTACTGTGTTCTTTCCGTGGAAACTGGCTTCTATTCATTTGTTATTGCCTTCTAGCTTGTTGACTAGGCGACGACAACAACAACATAAAAACAACATAACACCACGACTATTACCACTGCCACCACCACCACCACCACCACCACCAACAACAACAGCAACAGCAACAAAAACAACAAGAACTATAGCAGCAGTAGCAGCAACAGCAGCAGCAACAACAGCCAAACAACGAGTACAACAAAATATGATCTGAAATGTCTATTGTGTTTGGAGTTCGAACTTGGTTGAAGTGGGAATCTTCACACTTTGACAATGCCATATACACTCCACCCAAATCTGCCAGCAATAATAATAATAATAAGACCACCACCACCACCGCCACTACTACTACTTCTACTACTATCACCACCACCACTACCAATAATAATAATAATGATAATAATAATAATAATAATGATGATAATAATAATAATAATAATGATAATAATAATAATAATAATAATAAAGAAGAAGAACGCCTTTTTCGTCTTCTTCTTATAATAGTAATAATAATAATGATAATATAATAATAATAATAATGATGATAATGATAATAACAATAACAACAACAATGATAGTGATGATGATAATAACAGCAGCAACAACAACAATGATAATAATGATAATGATAATAATAATGATAATGATAATAATAATAATAATAATAATAATAATTTTAGCAATACTACTACTACTACTACTACTAAATTCCTCTTCTTCTTCTTCCTCTATTTCTTCCTCTTCTTCTCCTTTTTTTTTCT
>JAPXFY010000014.1:43396431-43403931 GCA_030674185.1 Monoplex corrugatus | reverse complement strand
TTTATCTGTTTATTACCCAATTTCTGTCTGATTTTCAGTAAAAGTTTATCTGTGTATTACTCAATTTCTGTCTGATTTTTAGTGAAAGTTTATCTGTTTATTACCCAATTTCTGTCTGATTTTCAGTAAAAGTTTATCTGTTTATTACCCAATTTCTGTCTGATTTTCAGTAAAAGTTTATCTGTGTATTACCCAATTTCTGTCTGATTTTTAGTGAAAGTTTATCTGTTTATTACCCAATTTCTGTCTGATTTTTAGTTAAAGTTTATCTGTTTATTACTCAATTTCTGTCTGATTTTCAGTAAAAGTTTATCTGTGTATTACTCAACTTCTGTCTGATTTTTAGTGAAAGTTTATCTATTTATTACCCAACTTCTGTCTGATTTTCAGTAAAAGTTTATCTGTTTATTACCCAATTTCTGTCTGATTTTCACTAAAAGTTTATTTGTGTATTACTCAATTTCTGTCTGATTTTTAGTGAAAGTTTATCTATTTATTACCCAATTTCTGTCTGATTTTTAGTTAAAGATTATCTGTTTATTACCCAATTTCTGTATGATTTTTAGTAAAAGTTTATCTGTTTATTACCCAATTTCTGTCTGATTTTTTGTGAAAGTTTATCTGTTTATTACCGATTTTCTGTCTGATTTTTAGTTAAAGATTATCTGTTTATTACCCAATTTCTGTCTGATTTTTAGTGAAAGTTTATCTGTTTATTACCCAATTTCTGTCTGATTTTTAGTTAAAGATTATCTGTTTATTACCCAATTTCTGTCTGATTTTCAGTAAAAGTTTATCTGTTTATTACCCAATTTCTGTCTGATTTTCAGTAAAAGTTTATCTGTGTATTACTCAATTTCTGTCTGATTTTTAATTAAAGTTTATCTGTTTATTACCCAATTTCTGTATGATTTTTAGTTAAAGATTATCTGTTTATTACCCAATTTCTGTCTGATTTTTAGTAAAAGTGTGTCTGTTTATTACCCAATTTCTGTCTGATTTTTAGTAAAAGTTTATCTGTTTATTACCCAATTTCTGTCTGATTTTTAGTTAAAGATTATCTGTTTATTACCCAATTTCTGTCTGATTTTTAGTAAAAGTTTATCTGTTTATTACCCAATTTCTGTCTGATTTTTAGTAAAAGTTTGTCTGTTTATTACCCAATTTCAGTCCAGTCCTGTTTTATCATCACAAGATTAACTCTGAGTTTTAGTAAAAGTTGATCTGTCTATTACCCAATTTCAGTCGAGTCTTGTTTTTACCATGACAAGATTAACTCAGATTTTTTTGTAAACGTGTATCTGTTTATCTGTTTATTACCCTATTTCGGTCGAGCCTTTTTTTTATCATCACAATATTGATCTTCTGTCGTATTTGTCAAGAAGGAATATGTCCGTTTTCTTTATTTCATTTTTGCCTCCATTACTTTCTTCCTCTCATATACATATCTGCACTACTGGTGGTTAACCTGTTGACTATGACTTTACTTTTCTCGTTGCTGACTTTCGTCTCATACGTCCATGCTCTATCGCCACGTCTGTTGGTGAGATCTTGTAGTTCTGTGTTGGTGCCCTACATGGAATCCATGTTATCGGTGAACCATAGGATGCAGATGCACCAGTCAACAACAGAGATGGTATGATGGTAGTTTTTAGATTTTTCTGCATAATCTTCTCCAAAGAGATGTTGGTGATAGCAGACATCTTTGGTATACTCCTACTGTTGAGGAACACATCGCTGCTTACATTTTTACACTGCGTCTCGATAGCTTGGATTTTGTGACTTGTTTAACCCTTTGACTCTGGCACGCTGTTCACCAGCTGCAAAACTTAACCCTTTGACTCCCTCACCTTTTCCACCAGCTTCCTACTGGAAGCCGGTGGAAAGGGTAAGGGAATCAAAGGGTTAAGTTTTTGCTTTGCTGGCATGGTTGACAATGCAGAATGCTGGTGGACAGGGCGCGGGAGTCAAAGGGTTAATATGCTAAAGTTCCTCATGATCTGCCAAAAGCTGTCATGAAATACCGTATCAGATGCTTTCTTGTGGTCGATAAAGTCATGTCAGAGATCACTTTGATGTTGATGGTGTTTTTGTATCGCCACACGACAGTTTTGAACGTATGTTTTATTATTAGTTTTGTGTGTTGTACACTGGAGATAATAGTGTAATATTGTGCATCCATTAATCCCGATGCCCCATACACACTTCAGCTTAAGACTATTAAAATTAGTCTCACTGCTTGGAGTACATGTACAACTACAGGCTTGTGGCTGCAGATAATCATGCAATGCTTGCAGGAGAGACAATGCAACAGCTGTTTATCAACAATTCTTGGTGTCAAACATTTAGAGAGAGCCAAATCCAACACACGGGGAAATAGAGATGAATCTTTGGCTTTCTGAGAGCCTTTTTCTTTTCTTTCTTTTCTTTCTTTCCTCTTTTATAAATTCCTTGTCTGTTTCCTATCTTTCATCGTCAACAGTGACGAAGTAGAAACACTGACCTTCAGCCGTCTGGGTCGACTCTCACTCTCTGTACACGAAGTCACTCAGACCTCTTTGGCATGGCTGCCAGGGGCCTGGCCTTGGAGGAAGTGACGTCAAGGGTGTGGAAAACGACAGAGATTGATCTTGATGTCTGCGTTTTTGAATTACGACAACTACCAGCGCTGATGTAGATAAGGAACTGGAAACACAAGAAAAGACAATAGGAACGCGTGTTTAATTAACCCTTTCACTCCCGCACCCTATCCGCTGTCTGCAAAAAATCTTGACCTTTCACTACCTCATTCTGTCCACCAGCTTCCTGCATAGGTTGATGTAGTGAAAGGGTTAAGTTTTTGCTTTACTGTCATATTGACAATGCGGGATGATGGTGGATATGGTGAGGGAGTTGAAGGGTTAATTGACGAAAGGCAAATTTCGGTCGGACAGCCTTTGTCAAACGTAGTAAAACACGAGAAAAGAAACAAGATTATTAAGGTTAGGACAAGTAGATGTATAGCAAATGTAAGTCTAATTTTCGAATCAATTCAGTTGGTGATCTAGCGTCTTTGTTGTTGGTGTGTGTGTGTATGTGTGTGTTGTGTGTGTGTGTGTGTGTGTGTGTGTGTGTGTGTGTGTGTGTGTGTGTGTGTGTGTGTGTGTGTGTGTGTGTTGTGTGTGTATGTGTATGTGTGTGTGTGTGTGTGTGTGTTTTTCCCTTAGAACTTTTGAAAGAAAAAGGCTAGTTTGATTTTTTGTTTTTGTTTTATAAGTTTCATTATTTGCATGCAGTTCAAAACAGTACACAATAAAGCCGCAAGGCGAGTTGATTGAAAATGTGTATCTGTCTTGTTTCCCCAATTAATTTCAACTCTTTGATTCCCACACCCTATTCACCAACTGCAAAAAACTTAACCCCTTGACCACCTCACCCTATCCACCAGCTTCCTGCAGGAAGCTAGTGGATAGGGTGAGGGAATCAAAGAGTTAAGTTTTTGCTTTGCTAGCATGGTTGACAGTGCAGGATGCTGGTGGACATGCTACGGTAATCAAAAGGTTAAATACGCATTATTACTCTTGTCTGGTTTCTGCGTATTAGCCAGGCAGTTGAATGATGTGGAAAGAGTGAGCACAGGCTGCGGGTGTTAGAGAATTTCTCTGCCATTTGCGCCTGTCGTGTCTTACGTCTTTTTCTCACAGCCACAGGTGTGGATCTGGTTGAAAGAGTCGTGTGAGTAGTGAGTTTTGACAGGCCCTGAATCATGACGATCTCATGAAGAAGTGTTGGTGCTGTCAGAAAACACTTTGGAAAAAAAAAAGTTCTTTGCTTTCAGTGTAAATGCATTAAGGTGTCTGAGGTTCAGGTGTTGACACGTCAGCGTGGTTCCCTTGCCAAATGTATACGTGGTATTTCTCCCGTAGGTATGTGTCAAACGGTGGGCATATAGACAGTTTTACCTGCGCTGAATGTAGCCTATACGAAAGACAATTTTATGATTATAAACCTAAGCCAGCATGGTTCCTTTGCCAAATGCGTATGTGGTATTTCTCCCGTAGGTATGTATCAACCAGTGTGCGCGTAGACAGTTTTACTCACTGACTGTATATCCTATGCGATAGACAATTTGATGATTATAAACGTAAGACCTACACGTAGGTTACAGGGCACTGGTGTTTGAAGTTTATTCAAGAAGAAATTCAGCGCACTCGGACATTTCCACACACGTTCCACCCAGCAGTTATCAGGTTAGCTCCTGGAACCTGCGCAAAGCTATATGCGCTGGTGTGGTTTTGAAAAGGAAGGGTGCGTGGGTGGGTTGATAGGAGAGGTGGGTACCTAGGAAACATTAACATCACCAGAATGATTGGAATATTAAGATGATCAGCATTCAGGCCAATTCTTGTGCTGTAAGCTGGGATTAAACTCGATGTATCAGATTCTGAGTCCACATCTCTATCAGCTGGACCACCAGCTCACTTCAACAGGGGAGTGGAAGACATCGAAACGGTGTTACTGAGCTGCTTGACCCGCCCATTGGTCCTGTGTATACTTGGTCACTTACTCACCGTTATACCATTGGCATGCAGCACGGCAAGGAAGGTCCACCACTCTTGTCTGTTCTAAACCAGCCTCTCTATGGCACGGCGCGTGTGATTCAGAACCTTGAGTTCTCTTTCTATTGCTCGTCCGTCACCAGGTGTTTTTGGGTCATCCCCTCTTGCGTCTTCCTTCTGGGGTCCTGTTAAGGGCAGTCCGGGTGAGGTTATCCTGTTCTCTTGGGATCATCATCGTCATCATCATGTGCCCTGCCGCATGGCATTGGCGATCATGGCCCTCCCTATGCAACTATCCCTTGTTGCCGCAAGCACATCTTCCACCTTCTCTGTCCTCAGCCTCCCTGAAAATCCGTCCAATATTTCTCCCTGGGCCTACCTGGTGTCCTCTCCCTCCAGCTTTCCTGTCGTGACCTGGTGCTCTAATTCCCCTTTCCTCATAAAATGGCCTATAAATGTTGCTTGTATTTTCCTAATCTTCCTTATCAATGATCTACTTATGTTTGCCTCCATCAAGACTATCTCGTTTGTTTTCTTTATTGCCCATGGAACTCTCAACATTCTTCTTAGAAACCACATTTCGGCTGCTTCAATCTTGTTCTGGTTTTGCGTGTTGACTGTCCACGCCTCACATCCGTATAACATTGTCGGCTCTATATAACATTCAAGAACTCTCTTCGTGATGTTAATTGATAGACATTTGTTGGTAAGAATGCTTTTCATCTTCTTGAATGCTGTTTTGGCTTGGCCGATTCTGTTGGCTATTTCTGATGTGCATCTGCCGTCTGGTGAGATGACCATTCCCATATATTTTAACTTATCAACCTGTCTCAGAGTTGTGCCACAGTTGGGATGTTGCGCCTAATTTATCTCCATACCACGCCACACCACACTACGCCACGCCACATCACACCACACTACCCCATCCCACCCCACACAAACCACACCTCACCACATCACATCACACCACCACACCACACCACACCACACTACCACATCCCACCCCACACAAACCATACCGCACGACACCACATCACACCACACCACACCACACCACACCACACCACACTACCCCATCCCACTCAAACCACACCACACCACACCACACACACACCACACCACACCACACCACACCACTCCACACCACTCCACACCTCCACCTAACTTAATCCCTTTCATCCTTCCACAAGGACATGGAATACCAAACCCAAGCATTCCACACAGGGTGCAGGCATCATTTAGGACAGGATGGGTTGGGGAGGAGAGGGTGAACGCGGAAGGGAGGGGCGACAAGGGAAGTAACGCTGCTAACCTCCTCCAGTGACATTTAACCTTTTCACAGCAACAACACCATACTGCACGCGCCTGTTGTTATTTTTAGAGTCTGACGTAGCTGCACGCGCAACCTTCGTTCACCCTTTCCTTCTGCATGTTAAGTGTTCAAAAAAGAAATATCCTTGGAAAATATTGTTTGGCTGCTGAAATGGTATGGACTGCTCAGTTATTTTTTCTTCCATTGTTTATTTATTTATTTGTTGTTCATGGGCTACAGCTGCTACGCGCACATCACACACACAGACACACACACAGACACAGACACACACACGCACACACACAAACACACACACACAGAGTCACATACACACACAAACACACACACACACAGAGTCACACACACACAACACACAGTATCACACACACACACACACACACACACACACACACGTCACACACACACACACTCACACACACACACACACACACACACACACACACACACACACACACACACACACACACACACACACACACACACACACACACACACACTCTCACACACAGGGTTTTAACGTGTATGGCTCTTTGTTTGTTTGCTTTTCGCCATTGAGGCAGTCTTACTCTGTTTTCGGGAGTGTATATGCTGAGCATTTTCGAGTTTCCATAAGGCCACCGAAGACTGACATAGCTTACAGGATCTTTCTTTTTCTTTTTTTTAACCCTTTGACTCCACACACTATCCACCAACAACGAAAAGTTAACATTTTGACTTCCTGCAGGAAGATGTTGAATAGGATGAGGGAGTCAAAGAGTGAAGTTTTTGGTTTGCTAGCATGGTTGACAATGCAGGATGCTGGTAGATAGGGTGCAGGAGTCAGAGGGTTAACTGTATAATTGACGTTTTGCGTGCGTCTACGTACGAAGGAGGGGGGGGGGGGCCTCGGGCACCAGGCAGGCCAGCAGATATGTTGACTTGGGATATGGGTAAAATCTTTTGCCATGTACCCACCAGGTTGCCTCCAAGCGTAATCGAACCCAGGCCTTGATATTGAAATACTAATTTCCTTAACACTAGCTTATGGTGCGACCCCGACAATTCTGTCATCAGTTGTATACTGTCCCACTTGAGTTCTTCTTTACTATTATCATATTTTACTCGGTGTCTTGTTTAGTTTTGCCCTACTTTTCTCAATGTTTTCTCTACTGCTGGCCTAGTCTTCTCGGTGTCTTCTTCACTACTGCCACAGTCTTCTGTCTTCTATGCTGCTGGTATATTCTTGTCAGTGTAATCTTTTACTACCGCCATATCCCCTTCTGTATCTTCTTTACTGCTGTCATACTCTTCACTGTGTCTTCTGTACTACTTCCATACTCTTCTCTGTGTCTTCTGTACTACTTCCATACTCTTCTCTGTGTTTTCTGTACTACTTCCATAATCTTCTCTGTGTCTTCTGTACTACTTCCACAATCTTCTCTGTGTCTTCTTTACTACTTCCATAATCTTCTCTGTGTCTTCTGTACTACTTCCATAATCTTCTCTGTGTCTTCTTTACTGCTGTCATAATCTTCTCTGTGTCTTCTTTACTACTTCCATAATCTTCTCTGTGTCTTCTGTACTACTTCCATAATCTTCTCTGTGTCTTCTTTACTGCTGTCATAATCTTCTCTGTGTCTTCTTTACTAC
>JAPXFY010000014.1:43383931-43388931 GCA_030674185.1 Monoplex corrugatus | reverse complement strand
TATATTTACAGCCCTATCACGCAGTCTTAATCAAAAATGGATCTCTGAGCTGCATGATTCATACATCATCATAGCATTACGAAAAACAAACAACAACACAACAACAACAACAACAACAACAACAAACAGCACAGCAGCAGCAGCAGCAGCAGCAACAACAACAACAACAGCAGCAGCAACAACAACAACAACAACAACAGCAGCAGCAACACAGCATACAACAACAACAACAAACAACAACAACAACAACAACAAACGGTACCAGACTCTGTGGTCTATGAAGTGGTTTAAAAAAAGGGACAGAATTTACTCCAACCGTACAGTCGGCCGACTGTCTGTCTGTAATGTGACGTGACCGTCCTCGTCCATCATCCATGATGGAAATGTTGATGGTTCTGGTGTGAAGATGAGTCTGTGATGTGATCTGTGTCTTGTGTCTGTGGGGATGTGAACTACATCTCGTCCGTAGTTACGTATGATGTCATCATTTTTACGCAGTCAGGCGTTATCGACGTCACATGGTATGACGTTATCAACGTCAGCACGTGCCCATGACGTTATCTACGGAAACACACCCAAACACCACATACGCCTTCACACAAACAAACACACACCAAAAAGACCAACCAACAGGCAAAAACAGACAAAACCACACACACACACACACACACACACACACACACACACACACACACACACACACACACACACACACAACACACACACACACAACACACACACGCACGCACGCACGCACGCACCCCCACACACACAGACAGACAAACAAAAGACATTCACACACACACAACCAAAACCACACCCACCCATCCACCCACCCACACACACACCCACACCCACACACACACACACAACACACAGACAAACAAACAAACAAACAAACAAACAAAAAAGAACCCAAACAAACAAACAAACATTATTGGCATCAACCAACACTATGATGCTATCAACGCCAACACGTCTTTTTGACATTATCAACGGTAAGACATCATTGGCACCAAAGAGTATGACGTGACCGAGGCAGCCTGGTGTATGTGCCAAACAGCCCCAGAAATTAATTCCATACCCACAAGCCTGCTTTCATCTTCCCCTCTGTCTGTGTGTTGTGTTTCAGATGGTGCAGTCCCTCGGCCAGTGAGAGCAACAGTCTGCGTGCATCTGAGCCAACAACACTTACATCATGGTAAAAGAGAGAGAGAAAAAACAACAAAAAACAAAACAATGCTAACAGTGTTCGTGCCGCCTGGCCAGCTTATTAATTGAAAGACGTTGTCGTGTGTTGTCTTGTGTGGCTTTGCCTTTAGATGTAGGTCAGCCGCGCAGCATGATTGGCAGCTTCCCCCCCCCCCCCCCCCCCCCCCCAGAATCATGGCTGGTTGTTGTTGCTGATGCTGTTGGGTGTTTTCAAGAATTGTGTGGCGTAGCCTTTTAGATGTAGGTCTGCCGCGCAGCATGATTGGTAGCTTTTTGTTGTTTTGTTTTGTTTTTGTTTGTTTATTTGTTGTTGTTTTGATTGTTTCAGATCATGGCTGAGTGAGTTGCTGCTGAAGTGTTCGATGTTTTCTTGAATTGTGTGGTGCTGGTGCTTTTTTAGATGTAGGTCAGCCGCGCAGCATGATTGGCAGCTTTTTTTTTTTTCCCCCCCCCAGAATCATGGCTGGTTGTTGTTGCTGATGCTGTTGGGTGTTTTCAAGAATTGTGTGGCGCAGCCTTTTAGATGTAGGTCTGCCGCGCAGCATGATTGGTAGCTTTTGTTGTTTGTTTTGTTTTGTTTTTGTTTGTTTATTTGTTGTTGTTTGTTTGTTTCAGAATCATGGCTGTTGTTGTTGCTGATGCTGTTCGATGTTTTCTTGAATTGTGTGGCGTAGTCTTTTTAGATGTAGGTCAGCCGTGCAGCATGATTGGCAGCTTTTTGTTGTTGTTGTTGTTGTTTTTCATTGTTGTTTTGTTTTGTTTCAGAATCGTGGCTGGTTGTTGTTGCTGATGCTGGTGAATTTTTTTTTTTTGAATTTCAGAAAAACTGAATCGTGAATTATGTATAGCTTGTACGTCTCCTGTTTCGTCCAGTCGTGCGCGGCATTTGATTCGTAGCTTCCTTGTTCTTCTGCTGCTGCTTCTTAACTATTTCAGAATCTTGCATGATGCTTTTGTTATTGTTGTTGTTTTATTTGTAAAGGGATGGAGGATGGGAGGAGGGTGTGGGAAGGGATGGGGTGGTGGGTCAGTATGACATTTTCGTAGCTGGATGTAGCTGTTGTTGTAAAGGAGTTGACGTACTTCTTTTGCTGTTTTATCACTGTGTCTAATATTATATATACAGAGACAGACAACAGACAGAGGGGATGGAGGGAGAGAGAAGGTGGGGGAGAGAGAGAAAAGACAGACAACAAGAGAGAAGAGAGAGAGAGAGAGAGAGAGAAAAACAGAGACAGAGACGAAAAGACGAGAGACAGGAGAGAGAGGAGAAGAAAAGAGACAGAGACAAGACGAGACGAGACAGGAGAGAGAGAGAGAGAAAGAGACAAGAAAGACGAAAAGACGGAGACAGGAGGAGAGAAGAGAGAGAAACAAAAGAGGAGACAGGAGGAGAGAGAGAAGAACAGAGACAGAGACAGAGAGAACAGGAGAGAGAAGAGAAATAAGGAGAACAGAAGAGAGACAGAGACAGAGACAGAAATAAAAGTAGCGATATATATATATATATATATATATAATATATGTAAAGAGAGAGAGAAAAGAGAGAGAGAAGAGGCAAGAGAGAGAGGAGAGAAGAGAAAGAGAGGAGAGAGAGTCGGGGTGGGGTGGGGGGAGGCAGGCTCATTTCAAACAGCACTGCTTGCATCGTATGGCACACCGCAGCAATCTTACAAGCACGTCTGTCTGCTTATATTATACGCTTTTATTTCGAATAGTAACTTGTACATATATGCAACATGCAGCCGCACAGCTTTGTATTCATTTTCACAATCACACTCAGCGAACTTCATACTAATCATTATCATTAAGTGTAGAGAGCTTGATGCTTGCTTTACATATGTACTAAAACATTGTAACCAGTAGTTGTAGCTTCACGCTGACTGACATAGTCCAGCTTAGCCCAGCATTTAATACTTACTGTCAAATTCATAAGTAATGCAAACGGATGAACACGTGATATTTTGCATCTTGTCAGACATTTATAGGACATTTTATGAAGAAAGAGAAATTAGAGTACCTGGTCACAACAGGAAAGCTAGAGGAAAAAAAAAAACACCAGGTAGACCCAGGGAGAGAATATTGGACGGACTTGCAGTGTGGCTGAAGACAGAGAGGGTGGGAGATGTACTTGCAGCGACAGGGATAGATTCGTATGGAGGGCCTTGGTCACCAACGCCATGCGGCAGGGTAATGATCATGATGATGATGTTTAGTGGCTATATGTCTGTGGTCATGCCAAACCAATAGCCCACAGCAGAACAGGGCACACGGACAGTTTTTATTCACGATTTTGATAACACACAATACCTTAACAAACAGGATGGTCCTAACAATCTCTGCTTAGATAGGATAAGGAAAAAGAAGAAGAAGAAAAGAGAAGTAGATTTTTGGCTAGTACAAACATGAAGACAAATGACAGTCAAGCCATTTTGATATTCTTCTTTTATATTTTTTGTAGACCATGGCTTGCAGAATGGACAGATAAGCCAATTGCAGAGACCGAGGCTTTGGCACACAACAACAGAACTGGAAGAATTTGGTGATCAGTTCTTTGGTATCGAACAGTGTACTTATGTATCATATCACTTTGTTGAAAAGTACTTTGTTGATACATATCAACGGATAGAAGTCATGCTCGTTCAAATATGAACACATACCTTCCAGTTGCGACAGGTTTATGATCCAAAGTTTGCAGTAATTCATAAAACAAATTGACACAGCCTGTCAGACAATGACAGAAATTCATACAACTATAAATTGAAAAATAAAACTTGTAGGCAATTGCAGAAATTCATACAACAACAGTTTGAAAAATCTTTGCAGGCAATTCAGAAATTCATGCAACAATAAACTGAAAATCTTTGCAGACAATTGCAGAAATAAATTCATAGAACAATAAATTGAAAAACCATTGGTGACAAATGCAGGAATTTATACAACAATAAACCGAAAAACCATTGACGACAAATGCAGCAATTCATATAACAATAAATTGAAAAACATTGATGACAAATGCAGGAATTCATACAACAATAAATTGAAAAACCTTTGATAACAAATGCAAGAATTCAAACAACAGTAAACTGAAAAACCATTAACGACAAATGCAAGAATTCATACAACAATAAATTGAAAAAAACAACAACATTGTTGACTAGTAGTGCAAACACAAAGTACTGACATGCTGCTGGCTTGACAAATTGCTGGTCACTGTGGTGATGCTTTTCTTCACTGACATGTTTAAATCTACATATGCTTTGCGGCAGCTTTTGTGATCACGCTCTTTTCTTGTTCTTGTTCTTATTTGTCAAGTTTCATATCTGTCTCTTTTTATTGATTTATTCGTTAATTTGTATATTTGTTTCTTGTTTTTGTTGTTGTTGTTGTTGTTGTCGTCGTCGTCGTCGTTCATCATCATAATCATCATCATCATCATCATCATCATCATCATCATCATCATCATCATCATCATCATCATCATCATCATCATCGTTATCGTTATTGTCGTCGTCGTCATTGTCGTCATCGACGTCGTCGTCATCATCATTGTCGTCGTCGTCGTCGTTGTTGTTGTTATCATTATTTTTTTTTTATCTTGTTGTTGTCATTGTTGGTGTTGGTATTGGTGTCGTTGTTGTTGTTGTTATTGTCGTTGTTGCTGATTCTGTCAATGCTGGTGTTGTTGGTGCTGGTGCTGCTGCTATTGTGACTTAAATTGGTTATCATGTTTAAACTATGATCACCATATGCATGAACATTATTATATTTTTTTAGATTCATACTTT
>JAPXFY010000014.1:43366431-43368931 GCA_030674185.1 Monoplex corrugatus | reverse complement strand
GACACTAAAACGTATAAAAACGGGCCTACATTACCTAAGATTGATTCCGCATATCTCATTTACCTAGAGCCAAAAATGTACTTAATACATGTACCTAATTATCAATCCTAAGCGAAAGTACGTAAAACTTTTTCGAACACATACAGGCGAATGAGCCAGCGAGACAGAAAATGATAGGAAGATATGACAGAAAAGCAAAGGAGAAAGAAAGAAACAGTGACAGAAAAGAGAAATTTCTAGCACAAAATTCCAGAAGGTGGGGATACTACTTATACGAAAGAGCCCCTGGTATCCCCACGGGGGATATCAGTCAATCAGTTCCTTAATTCACTCATTTGTTGAAAATCTACAGAGAATTTTGCGCTATGTTAAATATTCCCCCGCTTTTTATATGTAATATCTTATCCCTGTTTCGAAGCTGTTGGTTTAAAATACGACTGACTTCACCTCTTAATTAAAAAATAGGACCACCACATGTTAGACAAACGTATTAGTTCAAATAAGACCGCTCTGCGCGTCATATAGTAATGTGTTTATACTTTTTGTCATGTCTAATGTTAATCTAGGAGCTAGATATATGGTAATATCTATGAAATGAGAGTAAGGCTAAGGAGTTAACCCTGAAAAAAAAACGATGGAAGACAAGGGGAAACCACCATCGTACTTTTCCCCAGGAAAACCATGTACAAAGGAAAGAGGAAGAAGAAAGTTAACGAGAGATAGAGATGGTTGGAAGTCCATGGTCGCCAACGCCATGCGGCAGGGCACCTAATGATGATGATGATCTATGAACTAACCATCATGTCAAGATATTTGTTCAGATATTATTCAAAGGAGAATACATTGCGCTCAGTTTCAAATGCGCTCCATTTAAATCTGCCAGCAGTTATCAAGCAGACTCCTTGAGCCTGCGCTCAATCCTTTTTATTGGCAAGGCCTTGAAAATGGGACAGAAACGGGACCCATAGAAGACAGACACCGCTAGAAAGATTAGATCATTCAAGAACATTTAGAGCATTTGCTGACCTCTCTGATCTGGTCACTCTGTACACTCTCTCTCACTCTCTCCCTTCTTTCAAGACCTTGCCAGCGCGTTCGCAGGCTTGGGAAGTCTGCCAGATAATTGCTGGTAGATCTGGGTGGAGCGCATATGGATTCATCCCGAGTGAGCTGAATCCCTCTTGAACAAACTCCAAACTCTCTGTTCTTCCTCTGACTTACGATTTCTCCAGCAAAATTATTTCAAACGTAAATGTCATGGTTTTCGTTCCTTCTCTGTGTATGGCCTCCAGCTCTGGATTTCATTTCCAAATGCTATCAGACATTCTACTTCATTTTCATGTATCAAATCTCGCCTGAAAGCTTACTTTTTCAGACAATATTTCAGTCTAGTATCTTTCTTATGTTTTGTAGTCTGTTACTGTGTCTATTGTATGATTGTGAA
This sequence comes from Monoplex corrugatus, assembly GCA_030674185.1. Lineage (NCBI taxonomy): Eukaryota > Metazoa > Mollusca > Gastropoda > Littorinimorpha > Ranellidae > Monoplex > Monoplex corrugatus. The sequence continues at coordinate 43,367,487 of JAPXFY010000014.1, read as the reverse complement.
TAGGTCTGGCACTGTGAGTGTGTGTGAGAGAATTCGGTTTTGTAAGGACTTAGATCCATAGGTAAGGCGCTATATAGATAGAAGTTATTATTATTATTATTATCATTATAGTAGTAGTAGTAGTATCACCATCATCATCATCATCATCATCATCATCATCATCATCATACACTTAGTATAAAATGGGCGGAAAAGAAGTCAACTTTTATGTTACGGGGTGGAGTTCAGAGCAAGACATCAAAAGAACCATTCAGCCCTAAAACCAACAACAAAACAAAGCGCAACAAAAACAAAACAAAATAGAAGACAACAGAACAAAACAAACTGAACACAACAGAAGAGAACAGTACAGATGAAAACAAAACAAAACAGAACAGAACAGAATAGAAGAGAACAAAACAGAGGAGAACAGAACAAAAGAAAAGAACACAAGACGAAACAAGAACAAAAGAAACACACACACACGTACACACACACACAAATCATAAACGTGGCCCGTCTAAGGATAGAACTATAGTCCCAACACACAGCACTTTAATCAGCTGAACCAGCAAGTCAGCTTAGAAAAAAAATATAGGATACGAAATTGTCCGTTCTGTTTAGCTATTGAAATTGAAGTGAATCCTTGAGGTGATATTCGTTTGAAGTGAACTACTTGAGCGATATTTGTCAGAAAACCCAAAGCGTCTGGGGTGGAACTTGATAGGAAGCAATTTTGTCCACGACACCGCTTGAATCATTCTGAGTACTTGTTGGTCCGGGCACGCAGCTGAGAAGTAGCAGCGCTGGCATTTTTTGCAGGTGAAAACTACTGTGGAGTCTTTGACTGTTAGGCCTACCTCCATCCACCATACGAGCTCCTCCACCCCACCTACCCTCACCCCAACCCCCCCACTCTCCAGCCAAGCGATCCTCCGTTATCTGCCCTTGTATTTTCGACCCCATCATTTCTTGTTTCCAGTTTAGCCCTCACACTTCCTGAAGTTTTGGTCTGCTGTTTCTTTTTTGTGGTGTGTGTGTGTGTGTGTGTGTGTGTGTGTGTGTGGTGTGTGTGTG
>JAPXFY010000014.1:43358931-43361431 GCA_030674185.1 Monoplex corrugatus | reverse complement strand
TTCTACACAGGAGAGAGAGAGTAATGTCCGCATCTGCTGGTGAGGCTATGTATAGACCATCGTGTTTGAATTTCAACATGTGGAAAGAGATACACTGCAGGGGAAGAAACAAACAAACAAACAAACAAACAAACGAACGAACGAACGAACGAACGAACAAACAAACTAACAAACAAACAATCAAACAAACAAACAAACAAACAAACAATCCAAAAAGAAAACAATTGTGTAAACAACGAGAAAAAGTAGATGATATATAATTCATGTGTATGTTATGACCATTGATATATATGTATATATTTGGTAAGACGCTGTTAGTATTATTCAATTGTGTAATATGACTGTGTGATTCTAATGTGTGTATGTATGTGTGATGTATCAGTGGTTCTGTGTGTGTCACATTCTGTGTCTTATAAATGTGTAACGAGCAGTCGGTTCGCATCTATCCTTAATAACAATTTCATCCCTGGCTGTCATTGTCCTTTTTTTTTTTATAGCGTCTGCAATAGTTTAAGGTTAATAGTACCTGACACTTTTACAAAATCTATTTTTGTCGCTCTGAAATGTAAACAAAGTGTTTAAGTGGTTTGATAGAAAATAGAAAAAAAAAGTTAAATTCCGTATGCAATTTACAGGTTTTGTTTATTTGTGATAATTTTTGAGATATCGTGATCTAAACAGGTGTTATCAGCTGTCAGATTTACGATCTTAGGTGAGCAAGTTCTCAAAATATTTACCCAGATATGTTTTATTCCAATGATAATTCAAACACTATGAAAGATCTCGTTTTAAACGTTTGCTCACATATCTTCCATAATATTTGCTTGATGCTGAACCAACGTCCTTGCCTGTAAATTGATAAGAAAAACTACGTGAGAATGTGAGTTTTTATTTTTCAATGATTTATTTTATGAGTAACTAAGGGAATGTAAATGGAGCAGGTGTAGGTCAGATATCACGGGTGGTTGTGATTTGCTTTTCTAGTTGGTTGAAAGGACTGTGAGTTATACAGTTCTTTTAAAGATCTCACTCCCGCATAGGGCTTGTTTTAAAGGCTGTAATAAGGACTTGCAGGGTGGTTGGGGGTGGGGGTGGGGGTGGGGGAGATGCTTGGGGCAACGGGATGGAGACAGATGGAAGTCCATGATCGCCGACGCCATGCGGCAGGGCACCTGATGATGATGATGAAATTTCTAATATCAGAAAAGTAAAACGGTTTGTGTTGTACGCGCGCGCGCACGCGCGTGTGTGTGTGTGTGTGTATGTGTGTGTGTGTGTGTGTGTGTGTGTGTGTGTGTGTGTGTGTGTGAGTGTGTGTGTGAGCGCGCGTATATGTATGCATAGTTGTTTCGTTTTCCTTGGTTTTGTTTTGTTTTGCTGCGTCAGTTTTCGTTCTGAGCAGTTTTTCGGATGCGTGTATACGTCTTGTTCGATTCACACTTGCAGGCGTTGTGTTTCTGCATACTATGCAATCAGTGGACGTGGGAGAGAGTGCATTCATGTATTTTTGTCTTTCATAACCCACTGAACTTTGGCACAGCTTACAGGATCTTTAACGTGCGTATATGATGTTCTGCGTGAGCACACGCATGAAGGGGATTCAGGCTGTATCAGGTTTTTCTACATAGTTGTGTACGTGGGAGAGCAGGGAACATTTTCACCCTTTACCCACCAAGTGGGTTCAAACCCAAACCTTCCAATTAAAAGTCCAGTGTCCTAACCACTCGACCATACATCCACCGTGTCTTTAGGTTGTATGTTTTGTGTTTGCAGTCCATTACTTCTCCTTCTTCTCCCTTAGCTCCGTGAGGAGTCAATGTGACATACATGGCACTAAAGAACTGTTCACCAGATTCCATCAGCTATGTCGATTGTGTGCCAAAGCCTGGGTCTTTACAAATGGGTTTCTTTGTCCATTCCGCAATGCAGTCAGTCCATCGATTTTTGTTTTGTTGTTTTTGTTTTTTGTTTGTTTGTTTATTTATTCGTTTTTTCCGGGTCAAAATTTCTACAGACCTGCTAGTGTCTAAACCTCATTTATGTGTATACACGTGCAAAACATTAAATATGTGCTTTAAAGATCCAATGATTCATGGTTTGTCAATGGAAACAGGAAAGCACAGCATGCACGCTCACGGAAGACGGAGTATGTGTAGGCACAACCAACGTGCATACAAGCATCAGAGAAAACTCGAAAAGAAAACAAACAAACAAAAAACAACAAACCAGCCAGCCAACCAACCAACCAAACAGCTAACCAACCAACCAACCAACCAGCAACCAACCAACCAACCAACCAACAGCTACCAACCAACCAACCAACCAACCAACAAAACTAAACCAACCAACCAACCAAACCCAACCAACCAACCAACCACCCAAACAACCAACCAACCACCCACTAACCAACCAAACAACATCTCAAAAAATTCCACGTTGCTTGTAGTCCCAATCTTGTCGCGTTCCGCTCTATCGGGACCCCAGTGACAGGCTGCTGTTT
>JAPXFY010000014.1:43346431-43348931 GCA_030674185.1 Monoplex corrugatus | reverse complement strand
TTAGCTCACCTCTGTGTCTGTCTGTCTGTCTGTCACACACACACACACACACACACGCATGCATGCACACACACACGGGCACACACACACACACACACACTCACTCACTCACTCACTCACTCACAGACACACACTCACTCACTCACGCACACACACTCACGTACACACACGCACGCACACACACACACACACAGACACACACATCGTCTAAAAGCACATATGTGCACACTCGAGCACGCATGTACGCACATACGCACACACTCGAGCACATACACACTTACTCACTCACTCACACACACACACACACACACACACACACACACACAACGCACACACGCACAACACACACACACACACACGCACACACACACACACACACACGCACACACACGCACACACACGCACACACGCACACACACACACACACGCACTCACAGACACACACTCACTCACGCACACACACACACTCACGTATACACACTCACGCACACAACACACACACACACACACATACACACACACTGACACTCACACAAACACATACACGCACACGCACACGCACACACACACACAACATACACATACACACGTACACACACACACACACACACACACACACCCGTCTAATATCACTTATAGTGAAAAGACGTTAAATCAAAGAACGAACACACACACACGCACATACACATACACACACACACACACACACACACACACACACACACACACTCACACACACACACACACATACACACACACACACACACACACACACACACACACACACACACACACACACTCACACACACACGCGCGCACAATTTGATTTTATTGCAATGCGTAACGTAGTCCCCTTTTTCTGAGCGAAAGGTGGATGTCAAGAAAAAATAAAACCCCCGTTCGTATGCGTTAGCCTCTCTGTTATCTGCTGCCTCGTAAAATACAGAATTTCGTCTTACCCATCTCTCCTATAACTGCTAACCTGTCTGTTCATTAACTGGCCTGGCCCTGTGTGTGTGTGTGTGTGTGTGTGTGTGTGTGTGTGTGTGTGTGTGTGTGTGTTGTGTGTGTGAGCGTGTGTGTGTGTGCGTGTGTGTGTGTGTGTGTGTGGTATGTGTTTGTGTGAGAGTGTGTTTGTGTTTGTGTGGTGTGTGTGTGTGTGTGTGTGTTTGCGTTTGTGTGTGTGTATGTGTATGTGTGTGTATGTGTGCGTGTGTGAAAGAGAGAGAGAGAGAGAGAGAGAGAGTGTGTGTGTGTGTGTGTGAAAGAGAGAGCGTGTGTACGTGCATGTGTGTATGTGTGTGTATGTGTGTATGAATGTGTGTGTGTATGTGTTTGAGTGTGTGTAAGTGTATGCATGCGTGTGTATGTGTGGTGTGTGTGTGTGTGTGTGTGTGTGTGAGTGCATCTGTGTGTATGAGTGTGTGTGTGTTCTATTTTTATTTTTCATTTTTGTCTTTGAAATATCAGCCCAGTAGAAGCGATAATTTATTTCCTGGTTCTTTTTGGAGAAAGCATAAAACTTCCATCTCTTTTCTACACCCCACCCCACCCTCTTCCCCTCCCCATAATTATTTTCACCGTTCTGACTTTTTCCGGGTGCGTGTATGCGCGTAGTTTATCCCACACTGCGCAGATAGTATGTTGCCTCATAGTCTGCGTACCCCGTCCTCGGTAAGCATACATGCTGAACATTATCACACTGCCATAAGACACCAGAGACTTATGATTTATAGAACCTTTAACCCTTTAACTCCCGCACCCCGTACACCAACATTCTGCATTGTCAACCATGCCAGCAAAGCAAAAACTTAACCCTTAGACCCCCTTAACCCTAGAAGCTGGTGGATAGGGCGATGGAGTCGAAGGGTTTAGTTTTTGCAGTTGGTGGATAGGGTGTGGGAGAGAAAGGGTTGATATGCATGTTTGATGTTCCGCGTGGGTATACAAACGAAGAGAGGTTTGGCACTACCAGGTCTGGTGGATCGGAAAAATCTCGAGCCTTTACCCACCAGCCATGAGGGAGATACCGAGGAAGGACCGATGTTCAGACAGACTGAAATGAAAGTGCAAGTGTACAGTGACACAGTCACTTTCACCTGTCTCACCTGTCGGCGTCACTGGGTTCGGTGTTGGCCACTGCACACTTTGTCACCCCCAGCTCCCTCCAGGCCGCTCTGTCTTGACTTTAGTGGATAATTTCTTCTTGAATATTTAGGCCACTGATGTTGGTTATTTTCTCGATGTATGAGATTGGAGTTCTGCTTTTCTTTCTTTTTGCCACTGTTTTTCCTTGAAAGATGGTTGCCGTGAGGTCCGTGTTATTGTTGTGTGACACATGGCCATTGTATTTTAGTCTTCTCTTGTTTATGTCTCCTAGTAGTTTTCTGGTGGTATCAAATTCTTCCAGGACACTTTCATTAGTTCTTCTATCTGTCCATTTGACACGTAGTAGTCTCCGATAAAACCACATCTCTGTTGCCTCAATTCTTCTGCAATA
>JAPXFY010000014.1:43333931-43336431 GCA_030674185.1 Monoplex corrugatus | reverse complement strand
TGACAACCCTAGATATGTATATAGTGACAACCCTAGATATGTATATAGTGACAACCCTAGATATGTATATAGTGACAACCCTAGATATGTATATAGTGACAACCCTAGATATGTATATAGTGACAACCCTAGATATGTATATAGTGACAACCCTAGATATGTATATAGTGACAACCCTAGATATGTATATAGTGACAACCCTAGACATGTATATATAGTGACAACACTAGATATGTATATAGTGACAACCCTAGATATGTATATAGTGACAACCCTAGACATGTATATAGTGACAACCCTAGACATGTATATAGTGACAACCCTAGATATGTATATAGTGACAACCCGTAGACTATGTATATAGTGACAACCCTAGATATGTATATAGTGACAACCCTAGACATGTATATAGTGACAACCCTAGAATGTATATAGTGACAACCCTAGAATGTATATAGTGACAACCCTAGACATGTATATAGTGACAACCCTAGACATGTATATAGTGACAACCCTAGAATGTATATAGTGACAACCCTAGAATGTATATAGTGACAACCCTAGAATGTTAGTATTATGTATAGTGACACCCTAGTTATGTATTAGTGACAACCTAGAATGTATATAGTGACAACCCTAGATATGTATATAGTGACAACCTAGACTATGTATATAGTGACAACCCTAGACATGTATATAGTGACAAACCCTAGACATGTATATAGTGAACAAACCCTAGATATGTATATAGTGACAACCCTAGATATGTATATAGTGACAACCCTAGATATGTATATAGTGACAACCCTAGATATGTATATAGTGACAACCCTAGACATGTATATAGTGACAACCCTAGATATGTATATAGTGACAACCCTAGATATGTATAATATAGTGACAACCTAGACATGTATATAGTGACAACCCTAGACATGTATATAGTGACAACCCTAGATATGTATATAGTGACAACCCTAGACATGTATATAGTGACAACCCTAGACATGTATATAGTGACAACCCTAGATCATGTAATATAGTGACAACCCTAGACATGTATATAGTGACAACCCTAGATATGTATATAGTGACAACCCTAGATATGTATATAGTGACAACCCTAGAACATGTATATAGTGACAACCCTAGATATGTATATAGTGACAACCCTAGACATGTATATAGTGACAACCCTAGATATGTATATAGTGACAACCCTAGACATGTATATAGTGACAACCCTAGACATGTATATAGTGACAACCCTAGAATGTATATAGTGACAACCCTAGACATGTATATAGTGACAACCCTAGACATGTATATAGTGACAACCTGAATGTATATAGTGAAACCCTAGTATGTATTGTGACAACCTAGAATGTATATGTGAAACCCTAGAATGTTTAGTGAAACCTGAATGTAATAGTGACACTAGATTTATATGTGACAACCCTGATATGTATATAGTGACAACCCTAGAATGTAATAGTGCAACCCTAGAATGTATATAGTGACAACCCTAGATATGTATATGGACAACCCTAGATGTATATAGTGACAACTAGATTGTATTAGTGACAACCTACGATATGTATATAGTGACAACCCTGAAGTATATAGTGACAACCTAGATATGTATATAGTGACAACCTAGATGTATTAGTGACAACCCAGACATGTATATGTGACAACCTAGATGTATATAGTGAAACCTAGAATGTATATAGTGACAACCTAGAATGTATATGTGACAACCTAGAATGTATATAGTGCAACCTAGATATGTATATAGTGACAACCCTAGATGTATATAGTGACAACCCTAGACATGTATTAGTGACAACCCTAGATATGTTATAGTGACAACCCTAGAATGTATATAGTGACAACCCTATATGTATATAGTGACAACCTGATATTTATAGTGACAACTAGAATGTATATAGTGCAACCCTAGAATGTATATATGACAACCCTAGACTGTATATAGTGACAACCTAGATATGTATATAGTGCAACCCTAGACATGTATATAGTGACACCCTAGAATGTATATAGTGACAACCTAGATATTATATAGTGCAACCTAGATGTATATAGTGACAACCTAGAATGTTATAGTGACAACCCTAGAATGTATATAGTGACAACCCTGAATGTATATAGTGACAACCTAGAATGTATATAGTGCAACCTAGAATGTATATAGTGACAACCTAGAATGTATATAGTGACACCTAGAATGTATATAGTGCAACCCTAGATATGTAAACAGTATGTGACAACCCTAGAATGTATATAGTGACAACCCTAGAATGTATATAGTGACAACCAGACATGTATTAGTGACAACCTAGAATGTATATAGTGCAACCCTAAATGTATATAGTGACAACCTAGACATGTATATAGTGACAACCTAGATATGTATATAGTGCAACCCTAGACAGTATATAGTAATATGTATAGTGACAACCCTAGATGTATATAGTGA
>JAPXFY010000014.1:43318931-43326431 GCA_030674185.1 Monoplex corrugatus | reverse complement strand
ACCCATCGAAAACAATGATTGCCTGTTTGCCAAGGTTCCTGATGACGAATTCCACGCAGCTTTGAACAACCTGGTTGTATGTTGTACCTCTGCTCCAAGCCAAACGATGCAGAAGATGGCCACCATCAAGGACAAAGAAGACGTCATCTGGTAGCTTGCTGTTGTGTTGGCTGCTGACTGACCATAGATAGTCAGCCAACACGTGCTTCTTTGCAGGTCTTAGAAGTCCAGACGTGTCAAACGATGATGTTGGTATGTTTGTCAGCTCAAATTCAAAGACTGATTGGAGTGTTTCAGGACTGATCTGTGCAATTTTCACAAGTCGCTTAAACAGCAAAGTCGAATCCACGCTGATTGTCTCTCTCTCTCCTTTGTCGTAATGGGCATGTTAGCTAGGGTAATTGCTTGATCTCGTTTTTTTTCAGTTTTACCTCAGAAACTGTTGATCCAGTCATGCTGTCAAGGATGGTCTTCCCCAGTTCTTTGGCTGTGTCCACGTTTACATCTTCTGTAGCATTTCGTCCACTTGACAGGCTTCGCAGACTTCCACACATGTTGAATCGATTTCGCTTCTGGAAAAAGCCAAGGAGTGTTTTTGTGTCCTTGTGATCCTGATTTTGCCTTGATCTGCTGGAGTCTTTGTGCTGTTCACTTGTTGTAAAGGACACGTTGGTGACAAGCTGCATTGACGCACTGACTTCAGCACATGCAGAAATACTTAGCAACCACATTAGGCCTTCTTTCTCTCCCATTCCTGAACCCCTGGTGAGGCCTCCAGTCGTTTTCAGGCTGCGCATTAGTACTCTAGTACAAGATCTGTTGACAGGCCAGCCCAGTAACGGTCACTCTGTCTGACACTGTGGTGACCCTCCAAGAATCGTTGATACAGATGACGATGAGTCTCTTCCAGCATCATCATCTGCTGCAGGTATAATCTGGCAGATTTTAGGTAGTTGTTGTGGCCTGATGCAGCAAGATATGGCAGCATATCCTTGACACATTGCAAGAGAAGAAGAAAGTTCCCTTCCTTTCAGCCTCGATTAAGCGACGAAAAATTGCAATCATGTCCATTTACATGAGCCAAAAACTACATGTTCTGCAACTGGACAGCCGATCTTTGTATATTGCTAGCTTAACTGAAATTCTTGACAAAGCTTCAAGAACATCTTCCCTTGGGATAACGCTCTCTTCAAGTTCAACATCTTTTTCCAAGAAACCTGCCACGGTATCAAGATCGGCATCTCCAGTGGTGGTATGTACTTCAGTAAAGGTGTCAACTGGCAGGACGTCTGACTCTGGGTCATTGGCTGATTTTTCCTCAGAAGAAGCATTGTCACCAGGCTCATCTACTCATTCTTCCTGCTTGTCTTCTTGAACATCATGGTGGACCAAAATCCATGGCAGTTGGAAGGCATCAGCAGTAAGCATGGCATTGAGTGCAGCATCCACAAGTAGATGACCACGAACTGCACGGTCATATGCCTTGCCATTTAACATGTGGACAACTGAGTTTGGAGCCAAAACCAACTCCAGTGCCTCTTGAAGACCAGAACCGGCCATCAGGTATCCAATGCTTTCTAGAAAACTCATCTGCAAATGGAACGTTCCCAGACGAAGAACAACAGACTGTAGTTCACAACCAGCCTTCTGACTGGAGACAATCAGCTGAGCTTTCTGGTACAATGGCTGGTCAAAAGTGAGCACTGGTGTGACATTGTACTTCTTTGCCTGGCGTGTCACAAATCTCAAAGTGGAGTAGATGCAAGACAGATCACCAGGATTCAGGTCGATCATGGGCATAAAGCACACTTGAGATATCCCTGCATGATCACCACTATGTAGAGCTTGCATCATGCCCTTCCAAGCAGGTCGAGGGGACTTCAGTGGCCAAGAGATGTCCCCAAGTGTTTCGTAGTGGCTGGTTGGATCTTTTAAATATAATATCCCTGGCAGCTCTCTGAAGATCAGTGCTGAGGAATTCTTCCACTCAGAACTGTAAAAGTATATTCCAATCCGTTCAGCGGCAACGATGTCTTCCATCTTGATGTCTCTCCTGGGGGTCTTCTTTTTCTCCTTTTTCCCTGGTGTCACGACAGCTATAATGCCCATACTATGAAAGGTGTTCACACCGTTCAGGATAACACTGTTATGGTCGACATTATCAGTTATAAACTGGACGGTGTCATCTTTTGATACTGGAGGCAGTTCTATGCCTTGCTGTTCTGCTGCATTCATTTCAAACACAAACAGAAGTAATATATCAGTATTTGAATAGCCTCTTTCGCCCTTCCTGCATCACTTGTCAGTCTATCAAATAAAGTGAAACAAATAAATAACATAAATGAACATCTAATGCACGCAAGCACTAATCACAAGCATAAAGTTTACCCAACTATACGAAAAAAAATTACGCTCTTGATCAAACTAGTTGACCATACAACCCACAGCAGAAGAGAAAGCACGAGCATCCTGTTGCAGACGAAATGACCCAGCTGTTACTTTACTCACCCCAGCCTGACCGCGCTGCTGACCCAGTTATCTCTTCTCGCACAGAACAACAGACGATCGCTAGATTTAATATACGTTAGTCAGTTCTGACAAATAATATAAAGCATAATTAACTCAACTCTGCGTGGTCGTCAGAGGAAGAAAAATAAGAAATTTGTTCATGTGAACCGCCGGGTTCTCTTGCCATTTTTTCGGAGGTAACACATTGCCGCTTTGGTATGCTCAATTCCGCGACGCAAAATAATCCTGTATAAATTGTTGTTATATTAGGACTTTAATGTTAGTGTTCAGCATATCTTTGTTAAAGAAATTGTAATATTGATTTAAATTTCTTAGAGAGCTTAACCAGCCACATTTTCTTGACTGTGTATTTAAAATGTACATTTAGCCTTCGGTGTAGTGAGTACGTGCAAAACCACACACCTATGGTTACCCTCATGGGACACAGTGTAAGAAAAGAGTGCTGAATTTTTCTTTATTTAATTTTTTCTCACAAACGCGCCAGTACATTTTTCTACATTTTTGCTATGTTAATACTTATGAATTAATCTACAGAAGTGTTGCATTAGAAATTTTAAATAAATTAGTTCAAGGTTAAATAAAAATCTGATCAGACTATTCCTTGCCCTATCTCTGCAACGTTGAGGTTTCAAGTCTAGACAGGTTGTTGTGGTGGTGAGAGAGGGAGGAAGAGAGGGAGAGGGGGGAGGGAGAGAGAGAGAGAGACAGAAAGAGAGGGTGAAGAGGAGAGAGAGTGAGAGGGAGAGAAGGGAGGCGGGAGAGAGGGAAACAGACGAGAGAGAAACAGAGGGAGAGAGAAATAGAGAGTGGTAGGCAGAGAGAGAGAGAGGGGGGGGGACAAAATGAAGAGAGAGAGAGAGAGAACGAGAGAGAGAGAGGGAGAGAGAAAGAGAGAGAGAACGAGAGAGAGAGAGAGAGAGGGAGAGAGAGAGAGGAGAGCAGAGAGAGGATGAGAGAGAGAGAGAGAAAGGGAATGGACAGAGAGAGAGACAGACAGAGAGACAGACAGACAGAGACAGAGAGACAGAGAGAGAGAGAGGAAAGAAAGTGGAGAGAGAAAGAGAGAGAGAGGGGGGGGGGCAAAGAAATTGGAGAGAGAGAGAAAGAGAAATGGAGACTGGGGAGAAGAGGGGAGAGAATGGAGAGAGAGAAAGAGAGGAGAAAAAAAAGAGAGACTGGGGAGAGAGAGGGGAGAGAAAGGGAGAGAGAGAGAGAAAGGGAGAGAGAGAGGGGGGGACAGAGAAATGGTGGTGGTAGTGGAATGGGGGAAGGCAAGTTTTAAATTGTGACAGAGAATGCTAAGCACTGTAGTGTTAATGTCTGTATAGGTGTGTGGTAAACAGAAAGGGTTTGCATGAGGTACAGCGCACACCTAAGGGTGCACAGACTGATACTGACACATAAACACAAACACACACATTTACATACTCACAGACACCCACCCACAAACAAAAACACACACACGCATACACAAACATGGAGAGAGAGAGAAGAGAGAAAGGGAGAGAGAGAGAGAAAGGGAGAGAGAGAGAGGGGGGGGGACAGAGAAATGGTGGTGGTAGTGGAATGGGGGAAGGCAAGTTTTAAATTGTGACAGAGAATGCTAAGCACTGTAGTGTTAATGTCTGTATAGGTGTGTGGTAAACAGAAAGGGTTTGCATGAGGTACAGCGCACACCTAAGGGTGCACAGACTGATACTGACACATAAACACAAACACACACATTTACATACTCACAGACACCCACCCACAAACAAAAACACACACACGCATACACAAACATACACACAAGCGGGCACATGTACGCACACACAGAAAGAGGAGAGAGAGAGAGAGAGAGAGAGAGAGAGAGAGAGAGAGAGAGGAGAGAGAGAGAGAGAGAGAGACAGAAGACAGAGAGATAGAGAGACAGACAGAGAGACAGAGAGATAGAGAGACAGAGACAGACAGACAGATAGACAAAAAGACAGACAGATAGACAAAAAGACAGACAGATAGACAAACAGACAGACAGATAGACAAAAAGACAGACAGATAGACAAACAGACAGACAGATAGACAAACAGACAGACACAGACAGAGAAAGAAAGAAAGGGAGAGAGACACAATGGAGCAAAACTTTCTTTTGTTTCATCCGAACAAAGATTTGAGCCTTACAGATGTCGTTGATATAAGTGGAATGATAGAGGAAAGACATTTTCAGTAAAACTTTTCCAGTGATAGTCTACATGTATATTCTTAGTATCTTTCGCTGGCACAGTGAGAATTGAAAACGTGTGCTGTATCCCTACATGATTGTGCATAACAAGCACGTGCACATAAACGCGGAACAGGCACGTGCATACTGACGCACCAATATATGTGCACAAGCACGTATATCACTTACATACAGCAGGCGTGGTGGCTGAGTGGTCAGGACACTGATTATCATCCAATTGGATGGTCTGGGTTCGAACCTACTTTTGGGTACTGCCTGGTGGATATAGGGCGGAGAATTTCCGGTCTTCCATGTTAACATACCGCAACACAGCACAGCTAGCACAGCACAGCACAGCACAGCACACCACAGCACACCACAGCACACCACACCACATCACATCACATCACATCACATCACACCACACCACACCACACCACACCACATCATATCACACCACACCACACCACACCACGCCATTCCATATCACACCACATCACTCCACACCACACCACTCTATACCACACCACACCACATCATATCACATCACACACCACACCACACCACACCACACCACGCCATGCCACACCACGCCATTCCACACCACACCACACCACACCACACCCCCACCACACCATACCATACCACACCACGCCACACCACACTACACCACACCACACCTCACCACACCATTCCACACCAACCACGCCACATCACACCACGCCATACCACACCACATAACATCACACCACACCACACTACACCACACCACGCCACACCACATCGCATTACACCACACCACACCATAACCACACCACACTACATCACACCACACCATACCACACCACATCACATCACACCACATCACACCACACCACACCATACCACACCACTCTATACCACACCACACCACTCTATACCACACCACACCATTCCATACCACACCACACCACTCTATACCACACCACACCACTCTATACCACACCACACCACTCTATACCACACCACACCACACCATTCCATACCACATCACACCACCACACCATACCCCACCACGCCACACCACACCACACCATACCATACCACGCCACACCACACTACACCACATCACACCTCACCACACCATTCCACACCACACCACGCCACATCACATCACACTATACCACACCACATCACATCACACACACACCACACCACGCCACACCACACCGCACCACACCAACCATACCACACCATACCACACCAAACCACACCACACTACATCACACCCCACACCACACCATACCACACCACATCACATCACACCACATCACACCACACCATTCTATACCACACCACACCATTATATACCACACCACACCATTCCATACCACACCACACCACTCTATACCACACCACACCATCCATACCACACCACACCATTCCATACCACACCACACCACACTACACCACGCCATGCCACACCACACCACACCACACCACACCATTCCATACCACACCACACCACACCTCACCCCACACCACACCACACCACACCACACCACACCACACCAGCCACCCACACTACACTACACTACACTACACCACACGACACCTCACCATACCATTCCGCACCACACCACGCCACATCACAACATTCCATACCACACCACACCACACCATTCCATACCACACCACACCACACCCCACACCACACCACCCCACACCACACCCACACCACACCACACCACACCATATCACACCACACCACCACACCACACCACCATACCACACCACATCACCATACCACACCATACCACACCACCCCACCCCACCCCACCCCATTTTGTGTCTGGATACTGTTGATGGTATATCACAGTCTGCGTCATGAGATGTCTCAGGTTGGAGTTTGATGTTCAAGAGGAATTCATCACACTTGGACATTTCCATATGTGCTCCACCCAACTTGAATCTGCCGGAAATGAGAAGGGAGGGGGAGGAAAGACTTACAAAGCGCTAAGCTGACACCAGTGAAAAGAAGGAAAAACGAGATGGTATGGTCATGTATCAAGATCAACAGAACTTGCCAAAACCATTCTACACAAGGAACAGTGCCAGGAGGCAGAAGGAGAGGAAGACAAAGAAAGAGACGGGAGGACACCATCAGTGAATGGACTGGCCTCACACTGGAGAACAACATCAGTGAATGGACTGGCCTCACACTGGAGGACAACATCAGTGAATGGACTGGCCTCACACTGGAGGACAACATCAGTGAATGGACTGGCCTCACACTCAGCAACACAACTGTCTTAGAGCGTCTGAGAACCGGGAGGAATGGAGGAAACTGGTTGCGAAGTCTTCTGTGGCGCCCCAACAGTCTTCAAGACTCCGGGTTAGGTGAAGGTGAAGGTGTGAAGGTAAAGCTGGCACCACCAGAATGATGGCTGGCAGCATAAAGATGGGCAGTGAACAGGCCACAAAAAAACACGAAAAAAGAATAAGAACGCGTATTTGATAAAACAAGACAAGACAGGTGCAAATTTTCGGCTAACTGGCCTTTGTCAAGCGTAAGATCACAAACAAACAAACACCAGATACAAAAATTAAGAGAGAAAGACTGAAACTTCCCTGCTGCTCTGTTGAGTGTGAGAAAAGGAATCAGAAAAGTGAACAGGCCAGTTTTTAAAAATGTTGCAGGTTGGGATTGAACTCGAGAATTCAAATCTTGATTTGCTCAGTCCTTCAGAAATATCTCACCTGTGCCAGTTTCACACACACACCCTCCACGTTAA
>JAPXFY010000014.1:43306431-43313931 GCA_030674185.1 Monoplex corrugatus | reverse complement strand
AGTGATTCAGTTTCAGGTTCTTTAACGCGCATAAATGGTGTTCTTCGTGCGTGTACACACGATAAACACGCGTTCTATTTTTCACGAGTTTTGTGTTTGTTTTTGAGTGTTTGTGTTGTCGTGAGGTGTATTGTGTGGTTTTTATGTGTGTGTGTGTGTGTGTGTGTGTGTGTGTGTGTTGTGTGCGTGTGTGTGTGTGTCGTGTGTGTGTGTGTGTGAGGTTTGTGCTATGTTATTTTGTAGGTGATATTGTCGTGGTGGGTAGTGTTTTAGCAATAGAACGAGGGTTTTAGAGCTTATTACGGAAAAAATAAGTTAAACAATAACAGCCTCCCTATCCCTTGTCCCAACCCTTCCACTCTCTGCCATTGTTTCTGAAAATGTTACTAAAGTTTGTTGTTGTTGTTTGATTTTAGAGTTGTTGCTGCTCCTGCTGTTATTGTTGTTGTTACAAGGAATTTAAAGGATAGATTTTTTTTTAAATCATCGTCGTCATCATCATCATCATCATCGTCGTCGTCGTCGCCGCCGTCGTTATCTGATACACATGATATGTATATGTCGTAATGCCTTGATTTGATTTTCATGTGACGAAGCCAATGGATTTTGATCAGACCTCAGGACTCTCTCAAATAATTGTTGGTAGGTTTTGGTTTGAGCTCATATGAAAGTGTCCAAGCACCATGAACCTTTCTTGAACAGATTCCAAATCCTGCTGAGAGAGTTTTGGAGTAGCTGTT
This sequence comes from Monoplex corrugatus, assembly GCA_030674185.1. NCBI lineage: Eukaryota > Metazoa > Mollusca > Gastropoda > Littorinimorpha > Ranellidae > Monoplex > Monoplex corrugatus. The sequence continues at coordinate 43,313,191 of JAPXFY010000014.1, read as the reverse complement.
TTCCATCGAAAGTGTTTAACAAGGGAGCTAATTTGGATACACACTGGAAGCAGTCATGCTTGAAACGAAGGGCCCAGGAATAACTTGGCTTGGCTACCGTCTGTTCCACAGCCTTACGTGTTTTCACGTTTAGAATTATCTCGGGAAGAGAGACGGTTCGCTTGTCAGTCTCTACCGAGGGCCAGCAGATAACCTTGCGCCGCGGTTTGCTTCACTCCTGCCACCGAGCTTGTATGTCTGCTAGAAGGGTGCCGTCACGAAGGGGTTAACGATTTGATTAATTTATTCCCCCTTCCGCTAATCGTACACATTTACCTCGGCACCGCGAGGTGAGCGTCGGAAATCAGGATGCGTAAGAGAAACGCCTCCATTTTTACGAGATGTGCATGTGCTCAAGTTGGGTAACTGCCTGCACCAAACTATCAGCAGTTATTGGCCCTGATCCAACTCGCGAGCGTTTTTAAACTCGTTTGTTTAGTGGATCGTCAGCTTTCTGGAGTCAGAACCAACTCTGCTTTTCGAGTTTTCCCCGTCTGCAGCTGAGCTCAGTGCTGTCTTTTACATGTTTGTTTACCAGTACACAAGAGATGCTTTCGACTCCCGGGTGTTTGCAGAGTGTGTGAAATTTATCAGATTTGTCTGAATTTTCGATTCGTTTTTGTTTGTTTGTTTGGGTTTTTTTTTTTTTTATTGTTGCAAGTTGATAAGGACATTGATAATTGCAAGACAACCGAAACAGTGACGTTCGTTTGTTTGTTTTGATTTCGAGTTTTTGTGCTTTTGTTATCAAGGATTTCGTTTCTTTTAGCAATGGTTTTGAAGTATGTAATCTCGTGTACTGGCAAACGCTACAAAGTCGGAGAACTGAATTGCAGACTGGAGGAATGTACTTATAGATAGGCCTACATCAATTTTCCCTACGCTGTTTAATCACATTTCTCAGTGAAATCTGCTCACAACACGGTCTCCATGTTCGTTTCAGTGTGGAAGACTATACTAATGGATTGGCTAGGTAAGTCAGGTCTGCATTCACGTCTTGGTCTAATCATTTCTCTTCATGTGTCAGCTGGTTCTCTCTCTATGTTTGCTTTTCATTACAGCTGAAACCCCAATATTCCCTGTTTCTGATCAAGTATTTAAACTGTTGATGAATGAGATAACACTATGTTTGCTACGTCTGATTTACAAACATGTACAATCGTAATCCGGAACTAGATTAAATCCCCTTCTTCGCTATATCTGTGATTTGATTTTCGTAATGTTTCAGATCTGTTTCTGTTTCCGTTGATTTTTTTGATCTTTTGTTTCTTGTTTCTTGATAAAAGCAAACGCAAAGACAAAACAAACAAAAAGATCCAACTACCAGCCAACTAACTAATCAAACAACTAACCAAAGGAAACAGTTAATCCAATATCAAGGAAACAAACAAACAACATTTATCTTGCTTGGAGATTGTATACAAACAAACCTCAGCCGGTGGGATTTATTTAAAGGCTAATTTGATCTGAGATCATCGCTGTAAGCTTATGTGTAAGTGTGTGACTGTGATATGGGTAATGAGATCAACACCTATCTGTCAAGGAATATCTACCAAAATCAGAATAAAAATCTATTAGAAAAAAGCCCAAAACCCATTTCAACAGGTGAAAATACATCATACTTATTATGGAAACACAAAATGAAAAATACAGTTGCTCTTTGATAACATGTAAACACTATGGAAAGTCAATTTAAACAGTATACAATTACAATACGATACGATAGAATACACTGCAATATATTGCAATATACTTTAGTGCAATACAGTACAATGTTATGCAATACAGCACAGCACAGTACTCTACAATATAATACATACAGTTTAATACAATACAAACAGAACGTCAATAAAGAATGTTTGGGAAAGACGAGCAACAAAATTGTAGGACATTTTATGAGGCAAAAGAAATTTTGAGCACCTAGTGACAACAGGAAAGCGAGAGGGAAAACAGAGCATCAGGTAGGCCTAGGGAGAAAATACTGGATAGTTTTGCAGAGTGGATGGGGACAAGAAGGGTTGGAGATATGCTTACCTCGACAAAAGACACATTCATAAGTAGGGCCATGATTGCCAACGTCAAGCAGCAAGGTGATGATGGTGATAATACAAAGCAGGACAGTGCAATACAATACAGTGCAATGCAATACACTGCAATGCAATATACTGCAATACGATACAATACAATACAATACAGTGCAATACGATACAGTACAATGTATGCAATACTGTCCAGCGATACTATTTCACCCAATACAGAAAGCACAATACATTATATTATATAAGGAGAAAATTGATAAGAGAATATTGTAAGGACCTATTCAGAATTTTCCTGCAATCTTTGATACAGCCCTCTATGAAGATCGTCAGGATCTTTTTTTTTTCTCTTCCACTTTCTTTTTTACATTGGTTCTTTTCCCGTCCATGTTTTCATCCTTCATTTTATAAATCTTATTTTCATTCAGCCTTTCTTTTTTCATCTATGATCTTTTCAGTTTTTTCATCCACTTTTTTTCCAATTCTTTCTTTATCCATTTCTTCGTCTTGATTCTTTTCATCCGTTTTTTTTTAATCCATTTCTTTTTTTATCCATTCTTTCTTTGTCCATTCTGCTTTTCATCCATTCTTTTCTCATCCACCTTTTTTTCAATTATTTCTTTATTCCTCCAATTTTTTTTTCGTCCTTTCATTTGTCCTAAGTTCCTTTTTTTCATTGTTTCATTTTTAATGTATTCTTTTTTCATCCTCTCTTTTTTTCATCCATTCGTTTTTCAACCATTCTTTTTTCATCCAGTCTCCTTACGTATTTTCCTTTTTCACACATCTTTTTTCGTGTTATTTTTTCATACGTTCATTTTTTCGCCCTGTCGTTTTTCATTCATTTTTCATTTTCTTTTTCTTTGTTTGTTTGTTTGTTTCTTTCTTCTTTTTCTTTCTTTTCTTGGTCCATTTTTTTTCATTTTTCATCCATCTGTTTTGATTCGTTCGTTCCCCCTCCATTTTTTTTTCGTTCATTTCTTCTTTCATTTTTTTTTCAAATGACGTACAAGTCCAACGTTGCGGACATCGTCTTCACAACTCTTCAGTTTTATATCTGTAGGGGCCAACAGATGAAGACAAAAATCTGAGTGAACAGCTGACTCGTTTCAGCAGGTGTAGTGCAGCCCAACTGTCAAGTTATAAATCTGCGATAAACATTTCTGTCGTGGCACTGGTCTCAAGATATGGCGTGTGGCTGATTCATCTCCACACAACTTTGGGGATTTAGACATGTCTTGCAGCTGTTCCACAGCCGTTTGCTGTTATTGTTGTTGTGCATGTTTGTATGGGGTTGTCAGTTTACCTTTTTCATGCGGTTTTCTTTTATGCCATGGACTTTGCAAATTTGAGGGAGAAGAAAGTTTTCTTTGCAAGGGTGAAAAACATTCATCATCATCAGGTGCCCTACCGCATGGCGTTGGCGATCATGGACTTCCATCTGTCTCTATCTCTCGTTGCCCCTAGCATCTCCCCCACCCTTCTCGTCCCCAGCCACTCTGCAAGTCCGTCCAGCATTCTCTCCCTGGGTCTACCTGGTGCTCTCTTTCCCTCCAGCTTTCCCGTTGTGACCAGGTGCTCCAAATCCTCCTTCCTCATAAAATGGCCTATAAATGTTGCCTGTCTTTTCCTAATCTTCCTTATGAGTGATCTACTTGTGCCTGCCTCCTTCGAGATTGTCTCGTTTGTTTTCTTTGTTGTCCATGGAAGTCTCAACATCCTTCTTAGAAACCACATCTCGGCTGCCTCAATCTTGCTCTGGCTTTGCTTGCTGACTGTCCACGCCTCATATCTGTATAACAGTATTGGTTCTATATAACATTCAAGGACTCTCTTCCTGATGTTAATTGATAGGCATTTGTTGGTAAGGATGTGTAATTCTGCAGACCAAGGTCAGTGACTTGCTGCCATGCTCAGCACCTGGTGTTAAGTTTATTCTGCTTGGAATGAAAGACAAAAGGGAGACATGGAAAGAAGCAAAAGCAAGGGTTAAAATAGAAATAATAGAAAAGGAACACACCACGCACGCACCACCACGCACACACACACACACACACACACACACACACACACGCACAACACACACACACACGCACACACACACTCGCACATACACACACACACCACACTACCACCAACACACACACACACACACACAAACACACACACACACACACCACACACACACACACACACACACACACACACACACAACACACACACACACACACACACAACCCCACACATGAAATTCAGACCGATTATCTACTGACGGCTGGATTTGCTCATTGTCATCCAATGATTTTTTTTTTTTTTATAGAATGGTGGGGACGGCAAACAGAAGAGAAAATTGAGAGAGAGAGAGAGAGAGAGAGAGGGGAGAGAGAGAGAGAAGAGAGAGAGAGAGAGAGAGAAATAAAATGTGTTTTTTCTCTATTTCCACATCTATCAAGCTTGTGTGTCTGCGTTTGAAATTGTCTTTGGAAAGAAAAAAAAACTCTTATGACCAACGTAAGAGAAAAACTCACAGGTGAGAGAGAGAGAGAGAGAGAGAGAGAGAGAGAGAGAGAGAGAGAGAGAGAGAGAGAGAGAGAGAAAAGTAGAATGTGTTTTTATTTCTTTATTTCCTCATCTATCAAGTTTGTGCATTTGCGTTTGTTAATTGTATTGGAAAGAAAAGAACCTTTTGGGCAAAATGAGAGAAAAACAACAACAAAACCACACGCACACACACAGGACACAAGTCATACCATCTGACACAACTCATCACATGTGGCAACATGCTACTCAAACATCCAAAAAGTTCAACAGCACTCTGACATTACCTACACATGTCACTGCAGTTTGTACTGGCAGCCTTCCGCAAGTTCTCCTGCTAAACCAAAGTACCAACACCTGCATAGGTTACCGCCCCTAGGCTGACCCACCTTTTCAACCCCATCTAGTAGCTGAGTGGTTTAGACATCCGTCACCAGGGTGATTTTGGCCTCGAGGCGCCCGACCAATTTTGAAGGCGCTGGTTCGATTCCAGGTGGAGGGAAGGAAGAAAATGGTGACATTAGAAGGGCATTCAGGAGTCATGACCTGGATGGGGCCTGGCCCCCTTTAAGTGCAAGGAGATGGGCCAAAACACTTTCTTGACGGGGGTAGGTGGGTGTCTTCTGAGGACCTTCTGCTGTGGAGGTTTAATTATAACCAAGAACCTATTTGTGGTATTGGTGATGGCAGCTAGACTATATAAGTTGGTGCATTTAACCCACTGGTATCACTGGCACAGTTCATTTCATACTGGCACAGGTAAGGTACTGCTTGTGGTGGCACACTTACTGATGGCATAGTTAACATCACAGAGCAGTATCTAACCTACTATGTACATGTGGCACAATACACCTTTTTGAGGTACAGCTAGCAATTTTATATTCAGGTTAAACTGCCTCATGATCTAGTGATCCGTTTTTACGGTCTGATTGGTTCTTTCCACTGTATAGTTGTGGTTCACATTTAACGTAATGTATACTTGTGGTTTATAGTTAATGCACTGTATAGTTGTGGTTCACATTTAACGTAATGTATACTTGTGGTTTATAGTTAATGCACTGTATAGTTGTGGTTCACATTTAACGTAATATATACTTGTGGTTTATAGTTAATGCACTGTATAGTTGTGGTTCATAATTAACGTAATGTATTGCGCTTGCCTGTGATTCATGATTAACCTAATGTATTGCCTGTGATTCATGATTAACGTAATGTATACTTGTGGTTCATAGTTAACCTAATATATACCTGTGGTTCATAGTAAATCTAATGTATACTTGTGGTTCATAGTTAACCTAATGTACATGTATACCTGTGGTTCATAGTTAACCTAACTGATTCTTGTGGTTCATAGTAAATCTAATGTATACTTGTGGTTCATAGTTAACCTAATATATACCTGTGGTTCATAGTTAACCTAATGTACACTTGTGGTTAATAGTTAACCTAATGTACACTTGTGGTTCATAGTTAACCTAATGTATACTTGTGGTTCATAGTTAACCTAATGTATACCTGTGGTTCAAAGTTACTCTAACTGATTCTTGTGATTCATAGTTAACCTAATGTATACTTGTGGTTCATAGTTAACCTAATGTACATTTGTGGTTCATAGTTAACCTAATGTATACTTGTGGTTCATAGTCAACCTAATGTATACTTGTAGTTCATTTAACCTTCTGATACCGATCATCATCACCATCATGTGCCCTGCCGCATGGCGTTAGCAATCATGGTCCTGCATACAAATCTATCCCTTGTCGCTGCAAGCACATTTCCTTCCCTCTCTGTCCCCAACCACTCTGCAAGTCCGTCCAATATTTTCTCCCTGGGTCTACTTGGTGTTCTCTTTTCCCTCCAGTTTTCCTGTTGTTACTAGGTGCTCTAATTTTCTTGCCTCATAAAATATCCTATAAATGGTACTTATCTTTTCCTAATTTTCTTCATTAGTGTTCTTTTTTTTCGTCTGCCTCCTTCAAGACTGTCTCGTTTGTTTTCTTTGCTGTCTTAAACATTCTTCTAAGAAACCGCATTTCAGCTGCCTCAATCAGTCAGAACAAGATTGAGGCAGCTGATACTGATGGCACATTTAGTGTCCTTGGTGGCCGAGTGACAAAGTTTTCCACGAGTGATACATTTAACACCTG
>JAPXFY010000014.1:43291431-43293931 GCA_030674185.1 Monoplex corrugatus | reverse complement strand
CTGTTGCAGAGATGCTGCACATCAACATCAACCTCCATCTCTCTCTCTCTCTCTCTCTCTCTCTCTCTCTCTCTCTCTCTCTCTCTCTCTCTCTCTCTCTCTCTCACCTTGAAAAGGCCATGGGGCGGGGGAAATATCAGATCGGCGTTGTTTGTATCTGGCGTGTGTGTGTGTGTGTGTGTGTGTGTGTGTGTGTGTGTGTGTGTGTGTGTGTGTGTTTGTGTGTGTGTTGTTTGTTTGTGTGTGTTTGTGTGTTGTGTGTGTGTTGTGTGTGTGTGTGTGTGTGTGTGTGTGTGTGTGTGTGTGTGTGTGTGTGTGTGTGTGTGTGTTTGTGTGTTTGTGTGAGTGTGTGCATGCGTCTCTCTCTCTCTCTTTCCCTCTTTCTCTCTCTCTGTGAGTGCGTGCGTGCGTGCGTGTGCGTGCGGGCGGCCGCGCGCGCGCGCGGTGTGTGTGTGTGTGTGTGTGTGTGTGTGTGTGTGTGTGTGTGTGTGTGTGTTCATAGTGGATTTAAAAACTTTAGTTCTTACAGTTATCTACAAATCCCAAAAAACACCTGGTCGCTTTTGTTAGGTCCCATCCATTGCTTTTAATTTTTCATCGTGTGTGTGTGTGTGTGTGTGTGTGTGTGTGTGTGTGTGTGTGTGTGTGTGTGTGTGTGTGTGTGTGTGGCGCATGCGCGCGAGTGCGCGCGTGTGTGTGTGTGAGTTAGTGTATCTAGAATCTTGTTTCAACGCACGTTTATTACATCTTTGTACTGTAGACAAGGGGAGTTATTCCTCTGACTTCCAGAGGAAGGGGATCGGGTTACGTTCCTTGAATAGGTGAGTGAATTAACGGTATGTAATAAGTATCGTTCCTCACGCCCTTCCACTTCGTAATTAAAGCTGCGTGGGTGTGGTTGACTTGTAGGTCAGTTTGACTTTTTACTACTTCTACTATTGCTACCAATAATATAATACTAGTAATACTAGTAACGATAATGATAATGACAATAGTGATGAAGATGATAATAATGATAATGTTGATATGCCTGTATTTGTGTTAATAAAAAGCTTCTTTAGCAACATTTTTATAGCTAGTCCTCATGTACTCTGAGAGTGGTAGGACTTCAAACTCTACAGAACGCAACGAACGTTGCTTTACCAAATGATAAGGGGGCTGTACAGTTTTTAACAATAATACCCACGGTGAATCATGCATCTGCTTTTGTGTGATGTCGGTGACTGCAAACGTGTGAGTATACGCGCACGCATGAGAGGGGGGAGAGAGAGAGAGAGAGAGAGAGAGAGAGAGAGAGAGAGGAGAGGGGAGAGGAGAGAGAGAGAGAGAGAGACAAACAGACATACTGACAGACAGACAGAGAGAGAGACAGAGAGACAGAGAGAGAGAGAGAGAGAGTGTGCGTGTGTGTGTATGTGAGAGAGAGAGAGAGGGGGGAGAGAGTGTGTGTGTGTGGAGAGAGAGCGAGAGGAGAGTGTGTGTCTGTGAGTGTGTGTGAGAGAGAGAGACAGGGCAGAGAGAGAGAGAAGAGAGAGAGAGAGAGAGAGAGAGGAGAGAGAGAAGAGAGAGAGAGAATATGTGCATGATTGTACGTGTTTTGTTTTACGTTTCATCAAAACAGAAGAGAACTTTCTGCTTGTTTTCTCCAAGATTGCTCGCTTTCAGGAAAACAAACGGGCCCACACAGATCTGCAGACAAAAAAAAAACAAAAAAAAAAAACAAAAAAAAAAAATCAGTTAAACCAGCGAGTGCACAGAAATGAAAATTCGTGAACAGAAAGAAAGAAGGAAAGGAAGAAAAGAAAGAAAGGAGCCAAGGATAGAAGGAAGGAAGGAAGACAAAAGACAGGAAGGAAGGAAGACAAAAGACAGGAAGGAAGGAAGGAAAAAGAAAGAAAGGAGGCAAGGAACGAAGGAAGAAGGAAGAAAAAAGAAAGGAAGGAAGGAAGGAAAAGAAAAAGAAAGAAAGGAAGTCAGGAAGAAAGGAAAAACAGGAAGAAAAAAAGAAAAGAAAAAAGGAAGGAAGGAAGATTAAAGAAGAAGAAAAAGAAAGAAAGAAAGAAAAGAAAGGAAAAAAGGAAGGAAAGAAAAAAGAAAGGAAAAAAGGAAAGAAGGAAGAAAAAAGGAAGAAAGAAAGAAAAGAAGAAACGAAAAAAGAAAGAAAGAAAAGAAGGAATGAAGGAAGGAAGAAAGAAAGAAAGGCAGGAAGAAAGAAAGAAAGCAGGAAGGAAGGAAAAAAGAAAGGAAGGAAGAAAGAAAGAAAAAAGGAAGGAAAGACGAAAGGAAAAAGAAAGAAAGAAAGGAAGATAGAAAGACAGAAAGAAAGAAGGTATAATAAGGAAGGGAAGAAGGAAGAAAGAAAAAAGAAGAAGAAGAAGAAAGAATTTTCTCCCATAGCTTTTCACTTGCAAAGAAAGCATATTTAGGCCAACACTATTTCCTTTCGTTTCTTTTCAACAGAATCGTACGCACTCTTTTCCTCATGCACACACGCAGACAC
>JAPXFY010000014.1:43276431-43278931 GCA_030674185.1 Monoplex corrugatus | reverse complement strand
TTTTCTCTTTTTCTCTCTCTCTCTCTTTCTCTCTCTTTATCTTTCTCTGTGTGTATGTGTGTGTGTGTGTGTGTTGGCATGTGTGTGTGTGTGTGTGTGTGTGTGTGTGTGTGTGTGTGTGTGTATGCGCGCGCGCGCGTGATTGTATAATTATGCGCGTATGAGGACAGGGAGGAAGAGAAGGAAGAGGAAAGGATTTCGTATGTGGTGTGGGGGGGGAAGGGGGGGGAGAAATGCGGGGGTGGATTGAAAAAGCGGGAGATAACGCTTCTGTGAGATGAGTCTGGGAAAGGTAAGAGAAAGATGGAGAAGGGGAGGGGGAGAGGGAGAGAGGGTGGAGGGAACGAGGGGTGATGAATGTTGTGCCGGTGCGCTGTTGGGAAATAAATCAGTGAGTCAGTCTTCTGCGAGTTTTTCACCTCCCGCTTCTCCAAGCCGCGTCACTCCAGTTGAAGCCAACCAAAAGTTCTTAAGAGTCTAGTAAGCAGCAGGCATGATCAGCTGAAATCTTTGGCCGGAGTCAGTAGTACCTGGCGTGTCTGTCTGTGAGGGCGGAGAGAGGGGATAAGGAAGTCTTGTGTTACCTGAGTTGTCTGTCCATGCGTGGAATTATTTACCTTGAAAGAGGGCCGAGTGAGTTTCAACTTACGATCTAGTTGTTGACTTCTTACCGGAAAGAGAGCTAAAAATAAGTCTTACCTGAGTGCAGTTTGACTTCTTACCTGAAACAGGGCTGAAGAAACTAACTGGTCAGTTGACTTTCCGCCTGAAAGAGAGCTAAAGGAAACTAAACTTACCTGGGTGTCAGTTGATTTCTTTCCTAAAAAAAAGGTTTAAAAGATACTTGTCTGGCTATCGTTTGATTAAAACTTTTCACCTTAAAGAGAACTGTAGAAGACTTGCCTGAGTGCCAGTTGATTTCTGCAGAAGAACGTTGTAAAACAAAAAGGTTGTACAAAACTCACCTGGTTCCCAGTTGATTTTTTTTTACTTGAAAGAGAGCTACTGAGTGTCAGGTGATTTTTTCGTCTGAAGGAGGGTGAAAGGAAAGATATCAGATTTTTCGCCTGAAAGAAGGCTAAAATAAACTTACAAGTCAATTGACTTTTCACCTGAAAGCGAGCTAGGGTAAACTTACTAGGCAACTGACTTTTCACCTGAAAGCCGGCTAAAATAAACTTAGCAGTCAATTGACTTTTCACCTGAAAAAGGGCTAAAGTTAACTTACTAGTCAGTTCACTTTTCACCCGAAAGGGAGTTAAAGTAAACTTACCAGTCAATTGACTTTTTGCCTGAAAGTAGGCTAAAATAAACTTACCAGAAATTGACTTTTCACTGAAAGGGGCTAAAGTAAACTTACCAATGAACTGACTTTTCGCCTGAAAGAGGGCTAAAGTAAACTTAGCAGTCCATTGATTTTTCATCTGAAAGAGGGCTGAGGTAAACTTACCAGTTAACTTCATTTGAAAGCAGCCTAAAGTAGCCTTACCAGTTATTTGACTTTTCACCTGAAAGAGGACTAAAGTAGACTTAACAATCATTTGACTTTTCACCTGAAATAGGGCTAAAGCAAACTTACCAGTCAATTGACTTTCCACCTGAGAGAATGCTAAAGTAAACTTAACAGTCAATTGACTTTTTGCCTGAAAGAGGGCTAAACTTACCAGGCGACTGACTTTTCACTTAAAACTGGGCTAAAGTAAACTTACCAGTTAATTGACTTTTCGCCTGAAAGAGGACTTAGGTAAACTTACTAGTCATTTCACTTTTCACCTGAAAGAGGACTTAGGTAAACTTACCAGTCAACTGACTTTTCACCTGAAAGAGAGCTAAAGTAACTTACCAATCAGTTGCTTTCTTAACTGAAAGAAACCTACAGAAAATCTTACCTGTCAGTTCTCTTCTTACCTCAAATAGGGCTCCTGAGTTTTAGTTGAATTTTCACCTGAAACAGGACTAAAGGAGACTTTCCTCAGTGCCAGCTGACTTTAGCTTTTTTACCTGGCTAACTGACTGCTGTCTGCCAAACTTTGGAATTAGGTGTTCACACTTTTCTTGTGTTTTCGTTGCCTTGTTGCTGTGAAAACGGTGCTGTCTGTATTGGTTTTTTTCAACGTGTGTCTTCTTTGTGAGCTGTTTGTGTTTTCACATGATTTGCTTCATGGGAGTACTCACCTGTCTGGGTTGTCTGGAACCTGACTTTCTTGGTCTTGGTGGGTATGTGTGTGTGGTGTGTGTGTGTGTGTGTGTGTGTGTTGTGTGTGTGTGTATTTGTGGTGGTGTGTTTGTGTGTGTGTGTCGTGTGTGTATTGTGGTGTGTGTGTGTGTGTGTAGTGTGTGTTGTGTGTGTGTGTGTGTGTGTGTGTGTATTGTGTGTGTGTGTGTGTTGTGTGTGTGTATGTGTGTGTTGTTGTGTTGTGTTGTGTGTGTGTTTGGTGTGTGTTGTGTGTGTGTGTGTGTGTGTATGTGTGTGTAGTGTTGTGTGTGTTTTGTGTGTGTG
>JAPXFY010000014.1:43261431-43271431 GCA_030674185.1 Monoplex corrugatus | reverse complement strand
GACTTTACTGATATAATATTAAGTGCAATGCGACAGAAGAAATAACGTAACAGCAACGGTTTCAAAGCGATTTTTTTCAATAGTATTCGACTTACGTGTGGAATCGTATGGACTTACATGTATCTGGTCCATTTTTAGAGTCACTAATTGAGATGAAGTCACGTGTTGTAAGTTTATTACGAGCTTGGCTCATTTTCAAGGTCACAAACTAATCGTTTCACTTTCTGTCTTGGGAAACAGACAGCAATTATGCCGCGGTTAAAGAATCCAGCTGCTACCTTTTAACTGCATGTAGAATTGTGAGGTATCTTTCTGCGAGTGAGAATTGTTTGTTTTTTGTTGTTTTGTTTTGTTTTGTTTGTCTGTCTGTTTGTTTTTCGTTCAGCCTCTATCCTTCTCCTTTGATTGTTTGTTTAATCAGAACGAGTTGTTGCTGTTGTTATTGTTGTTGCTGTTATTGTTGTTTTGTTGTTTTGTTGTTGTTCTTCTTCTTCTTCTTCTTCGTCTCCTCCTCCTCCTCCTTCTTCTTCTTCTTCTTCTTCTTTTTTTTCTTCTTCTTCTTCATCCTCCTCCTCCTCTTCCTCTTCTTCTTCTCCTCCTCCTCCTACTGCTCTTCCTCCTCTTCCTCTTCTTCTTCTCCTCCTCCTCCTACTGGTCTTCCTCCTCTTCCTCGTCTTCTTCTCCTCCTCCTCCTACTTTCTCTTCCTCCTCTTCCTCTCTTCTTTCTCCTCCTCCTCCTACTGCTCTTCTCCTCCTCCTTCTTTTCTCTCTCTCCTCTCCTCCTCTTTTTCCTTGTCGTCATGTATGTGGGGGTTTCTTCTTCTTCTTCTTCTTTCTTCTGTTTTACCATCGTCTGGTTGGTGGCGTATTTTCTGTTTCATTCTTGTTTTTGTTTTCCATCCTTTTTTTTGTTTTGTTTTGTATTATAGCACCATGCGCCTCAAACACGTTGATCATCACCACTTTCAGTACACAGGTACTCCATGGTAAATGATGACTTGAGGTGAACTTTACAGGAAATGGATTATCAGAGATAACCCAAGACTATAGGTGTGGGGATTATTTTCTGGCCGCCCGGTTGGGAGGAAGGCTTAACCTATACACTCCGGATTTCTCGCCACATCCACCAGTTTCTTAACCCTTTCACTTCCTCAACCAAGCCACCTACTTCCTAACCTTTCACTCCCTCGCCCTATTCACCAGTCCTTTTAAACCTTTTCACACCCTCACCCTATCCATCTTCTTCTTAACCGTTTGGCTCCCGCACCCTATCCACCAGTTTCTTAACCCTTTCACTCCCTCACCAATCTACCAGTTTTTTAACCCTTTCACTCCCTCACCCTATCAATCAACCAGTTTCTTAACCCTTTCACTCCCGCACCCTATTCACCAGTTTCTTAACCCTTTCCCTCCCTCACCCTATTCACAGTTTTTAACCCTTTCACTCCCTCACCCTATTCACCAGTTTTTAACCCTTTCACTCCTCACCAATCCACCAGTTTTTAACCCTTTCACTCCTCACCTATCCACAGTTTTAACCCTTTCACTCCCTCACCTATCCACCAGTTTTTAACCCTTTCACTCCCTCACCTATCCACCAGTTTTTTAACCCTTTCACTCTCTCACCAATCTACCAGTTTCTTAACCCTTTCACTCCCTCACTATCCACCAGTTTTTTAACCTTTCATCTCTCTCACAATCTACCAGTTTTTTAACCCTTTCACTCCCTCACTTATCCACCAGTTTTTAACCCTTTCACTCCCTCACCGATCTACCAGTTTTCTTAACCTTTCACTCCCTCACCTATCAACCAGTTTCTTAACCCTTTCACTCCCTCACCATCAACCAGTTTTTAACCCTTTCACTCCCTCACCTATCAACCAGTTTCTTAACCCTTTCACTCCCTCGCCCTATCCACCAGTTTTCTTAAAACATTCACTCCTTTACCCTATCCACCTGCTTCTTAACACTTTCACGCCCTCACCCTATTCACCAGTTTCTTAACCCTTTCACACCCTAACCCTATCACCTGCTTCCCAACCCTTTCGCTCCCTCACCCTATCAACCAGTTTCCTAACTCTTTCACTCCCCTACCCTATCACCAACTTTGTGCTAGAAATGCCGCTGCGCCAAGAACAAAGTTGCATGAGAAAGATAGCAAGTGTAAAGGTAAAATAGCTTTTACCCTTAGATCTCTCTTACGGTAATTTTCAGCAACTCAATCTCCTGTGCTATGCGAAAACTCTGTATCGTAAGGTTGGAACCGTTTCATTCAATGCAGTCCTCACGGATAGGGGAGAGAATGAAAGAACGACGGATGCAGACAACGTAACTTTTTGCTTGGCAGAGTGCCCGTTCTTGTGGCAGCAAAATGAGGTCGATAACTTCCCTTTGCTACAGGATCGGTTACGTAATTATGGGAGTTTTTTTTCTGTCTTATTTTGCTGGGTTAAGCTCTGAAAATAGCTGTGAAGACGTTAAGGGGAGCGTTTGGCGTGTGTCGTTGTTGTTGTTGTTGTTATTGTTGTGGGTTGTTTATTTATTTGGTTTTGTTGAAGCTGGGAAACAAGATCTAGTGAAATAAACCCATGCATGTACGCACGTACGCACTCCGCTCTTGCGTGTGTACACACGCGGATTCGCATACGCTACACACATACAGGAACACACACGGACTAATACACACACATACGCTCGCGCGGGCGCGCACACACAAACACACACAGATACAGACACACACACTACACACACACACTACACACACTGCTCTGACAGTGTCACTGTCTGTCTCTGTCTCTGTCTGTCTGTCTGTCTCTCATTCTCTCTCTCTGTCATTCTCTCTCTCTCTCTCTCCTTCTCATTCTCTCTTCTCTCTTTTCTCTCTCTATCTGTCTTTCTCTCACTCACACATTGACACACACGCACACACACATGCACACACACACACACACACACACACACACACACACACACACACCAACAGCACGCACACACACACACACACACACACACACACACACTCAAAACCTCTACTACAGAATTCAACCTCCAAAGCGACACACTAAAAAAAAAAAAAGACGAGTAACAAAAACTTAAATGCACGTAGAGATGGCGTATTTTCAGGAGCACACTAACATGAGGGAAACCATACCTCATGATAACTACGGTGAATCATGATTTTAACCTTTTACATCCTTGCCCTATCCATCAGCTTCTTGAGGGAAGGGGGTGGTTCGGTGAAATAGCGAAATGGGGAAAACAATTATAACAAAACTAAAACAAAAAGGGTTAAAAGTACAGGCTGTCTCATAAATCTGAAGTTGTAGGTGAGTTAAGTGGGAAGAGACCTCAACTTTTTTTATTTATTTTTTTTTTTTTTTGTATCATCGCTGTCGGGGAAGTTACCTTTGCGGTCATCTTTTTTTTCGTCCCATTTTCTACGTCACCTAATGGCCGCAGAAGCTGGAGCAGTTTTTACAATGCGATGATGATGATGTCGATGAGGATGATAATCATGATGCTATGGATTTCCATCTAGGATTGAGACTGTTGACTGGTCTGAACTATACTCTTACTTTCATAATTTATCCTGGCGTCAACAAGGCCTGATAGATACAGACACCTGCGGTGCTGGTTAGAAGACTTGAGCAACATCTTCAATGATACATCCTTGAAGTGGATGAACTCGACTGTGTGGTCCCAGTCTTCCCAATGAGCCCATAGCAACGCCCAACTCTGGGTAGGAGCCGGTTAGAGCCGAAAAATCACACAATGATTTTTGAAGGGACTGATGAAGGATTCGAACCCACAACCTTCCAGTCGTTATCCGTTGCGCTAACCACTAACACCATCGGCGACTGGTCGAAGAGACTTCAACTTAACAGCAAAAATAATGAAGAGGTCTTATGTAGCGCTGTTTAAGATATCAGGCAATAGAATAATATTAACCACAATGACAACATGATAGGAGTTGTACCCATCTCCTCTCCCTGGTTACCTTCCCCAACCATGACTATGAATTTTTTTCAACCCGAGTTGAATCCAGCAGGAAGACAGGGCTTATTTCCAAAATACACAGGGACATAAAATGTATACGGGCACATAAAATAAAATGATATAGAATCAAACATTATAAATTGACTGAAATAAAATGAAATAAAACAAAAAACAAAGTAAACAAATAACAAAAATATCCGACAGCACCTCACATTCAGCTAAAGACTAAATCAAATATCAGACTACATGTCACATTAGTTAAACTGAAATAAAAAGAAAACCATGAAGTAAACTAATAAAAAAAATATCCGACTACACATCACATTGGCTAAATTTAAACCAAATGAGTTTTTTTTGTTGTTTGTTGTTGTTGTTTGTTTTTAAATAAGAACGTTAATCAGTAACAAAACGGCAACTGCCGACTCCACTCATTATTTTCGCTCGTCTGTTGGTTTCAGAAATACGATATGGGCACAGGGAAGAACTACGGGACAGGTAGTTCCTACGGTTACGGCAGCACGTCCAGCTACAAGCCCCCAGCCCCCTCCTTCAACCGTTCGTACAGCTACGACCCCAGCCCCAAGTACGGGGCCGGCGGCAGCAGCAGCGCAGTGCTGGACAAGATCAACAAATTCTCGTCCATGGATCACAAGTACGGTTCCGGCACTGACTACCGCTACCCCTCTCTGGACAGAAGCACTCTTGGCAAAGACAGGTGAGGCGGGGCGGGTGAATCTGTCTTCATCTTCAGCGTCATATCTGAAGTCATCTTAATTTAGCATTACTATCGTATTATTATTATTATCATTAGTAGTTGTCATCGTAATCGTTGTAGTCGTCATTGTTGTCGTTGTCGTCATCAGCATCATCATCAACTTCTTCTTCATCGTCATCATCATGATCGATCATCATGATGATGATCATGCAGATCATGATGATATTCTTCTTCTTCTTCTCCTTCTTAATCTGTCATCATCGTCGCCGTCGTCGAACTCCTCCACCTCCTCATCCCTCCCCTTTTTCTTTTTCCTCCTCCTCCCCATCGTCATCGTAGTTGTCATCGTCGTTGTCGTTTTCGTCCTCCTCCTCCTCATCACCAAATTATCATCAGCTTTACCATGATCATTTTCTCAAATTATGTGCTACAGATATTCGTCATTGGACCGCTATTCCAACTCCGATGGCATAGTCAGTATATTTGTTACCTTTTTGTTGCTATAGATATTCGTCACTGGACCGCTGTTCCAACTCCGATGGTATAGTCAGTATATTTGTTACCTTTTTGTTGCTACAGATATTCGTCACTGGACCGCTACTCCAACAGGAGTGGCTACACGTCAGACTACGGTGGAGGAACACCTTACGGGTCGTGGGACAGGTCCTCCTCACGTTCCAACAGGTCTTACGGAGCCGGCAGTAGGGAGGCGTCACCTGTGAGCTCAAGGTCCTCGCGATACGACTACAGCAGCTCGGCATCTCCCTATTCCACCTATTCTTCCTACAAGAGCGGCTCTGACGCTTCCCCGGTGCCTAAGAGACCTTACGAACGTCAATCCTCCAGGGGTTACGAAGCCCCAGACTATTCCAGCGGTCGAAAACAGTCTTCAGAGTCCAGGTATTCAGGTAACTTGCTGCCCGCCCCTACCCCTGCCACTGCCCCCACCACCCCTCGTCAAAGCTCGTTCTCCGTGAAGAGGAGACCGTCCGTGTCGGACGAGTCTGACGACAGTGCTCCCGAGGCGGAGAAGAGGGACGCCGTCAAGTACCTCATCTGTAGAGGGACCTCCCCACCGCCTGACCCCGAGGCCCCCAAGAAGGAGAACAAGGCTAAAGAGAGGATCAGCGTGTCAAGGACCAAGAGGATCAAGGTGCCGGACAAGCCTGTAGAGAAAAGGTCCCGCCGACAGACAGTGATCGAGAAGAAGCCGTCATTAACAGACTGCGCATCACAGGTCAACCTGGATCCGTCTCAGACCAGGAGATCCAGACCCTCCTCCTCCTCAGCCGGTTTTGGGGGAGGAGGAGGAGGAGGTGGTGGAGGTGGAGGAGGGAGAGGAGAAGGAGGGGACAGATCGTCCACGTCCTCCCAGCCGGGAGAGACATATTACAAGTACAGGGACAAGTACGGGTCCACCGCCCAGCCCAACAGTCCCGCCATGTCCCGCAACAGTTCGCGCTCCACTCTCAAGGACGGAGGGGACAGACGGAGCTACAAGGAAGAGCCCGTGACCTCTCCGTCCGTAGAACGCTCCTGGCGTCAGACCGTGTACGGAGAACCCCCTCCCCAGTCCCGCGCCGGCAGCCGACGTAGCGGTGGACCCGCCGACGACGAGGTAAGCCTCAGCAGCAGCAAGCACCAGGACGACGATGACGACCACAGCAGCAGCAGACACGGCCGACGCCGTCGGGACCCTCGCACGAGCACGCCCAGCACCACCACGTCGCAGAGGGAAGATTACGCCAGCCCCGCCGAAGATAGGAGGTCGAGAAGGTCCTCAAAGGCTCCTCCGTCACGCTCCTCCTCCCGAGAGGATGTTCTGGAGGAGAGGCCGAGCCGGAGAAAGCGTCACTCCAGCAAGGAGATCCTGGACGACGATGTCAGCACCAAGCTTACGCCGGAGAACATCACACTTAGAGACTCCATTGAAAAGGTAAGTTGGCTTGGGTCAGAATAAGCAAAACATTGTCTTATAGTCTTAACAAACTCGTAAAGGAGGCACATGCGCATTACGAAGATAAATATCCGTTTGGATTGTCATAAACAAACAACATATATAGGCCATTTTATGAGGAAAGAGAAAATAGAGCACCTGGTCACAACAGGAAAGCTGGAGGGAAAGAGAACACCAGGTAGACACAGGGAGAAAATATTGGACGGACTTGCAAGTTAGCTGAGGACAGAGAGGGTAGGAGATGTACTTGCAGCGACAAGGGATAGATTCGTATGGAGGGCCATGATCGCCAACGCCATGCGGCACGGCATATGATGACATGATGATGATTGTCATAGAACCCCAGTAACGATGTGTTAACCAAAGTTTAGTAAAGATAGAATGGTACTGCGCACAGTGCATATGCTGTTTGAATGGTGTTGAAGTCTTTTTGCTGTTTTAGTGGGCGTTTCATTGTATGATAAGTTTAACGCGGACATTTTGATTCCATTGTGAAAATACGGAGAGGTGTAGGGGATAGATAGGTGTGCGTGGTGTGTGAATCTGTATGTATGGGCAGCTTAATACATGCTGAGAGAGAGAAAGAATGAGAGAGAGAGTGAGAGTGAGTGAGTGAGAGAGAGAGAGAGAGAGAGGGGAAAGGAGGGAGGGAGAGGGAGGGAGAGTTCTACAAAAGTGAATATGGGTTTGTGGGTTTGTCTGGCGGCTCGGCCTGCGTTTATGCAGATGAAGACTCTCTAAAATCATCAGCTCCGGAGAAGAGATGTTTTCATTGCAAAATCATACCACAAGAAGGTCAGGAATGACTTACATTAGAGATGAATAAACAAAGAAACAAATAAATGTATAAAATGGTAATGAATAAATAGAAATAAGAAATGAAAGCAAAAATAAATAGAAAGAAAATGCAAAATAATAATAATAAATGACAACATGAATGCAAAATAAAATGCACAAATAAATGCATAAATAAACAAACAAATAATAAGTAGATAGATAAATAAATAAGTAAATAAATAAATTAACAAATTAATAAATCATTTAATAAATTATATGAATAAATAGTAGTAATTGTCGCATGTTACCATCAACATCGCATTGCCAGCGTGCTTGACATGGCTGTGATATAGGGCATGCTTCAGCGCTTCCCCATCACTAAACGATCACATGAAGTGGCCTAACACTTGATCAGATCGCCTGTAGACTAGAAATCATAGGAACATTACCGGTCAGCCCTGTCTTTTTTTGCAGATGGGAGCAGAAAACCATCGCCCGAAGCAAAAGGTACAGCAGTTGATAACTTTGCGCTGAAAAAAAATTATTGTTGAACCATTTGCTTTTGTCGCTGTTTTTGTTTTGTTCACGCTTTAGAAAAAATGTCTGCTGCTCGTTGCTTGGTTGACTTCCTGGCCCCAGCTTCAGAGAATCCATAATTATGTACAAGTTTGAAATACTACCATTTCGTTGCTCGTTTGATTTTGTGTGAATTATGTTTTCTGTTGACAAAGTTGTACTAACATTCTCCCATACCCGTAGCACTGAAGCGTCTTTTTTCCTCGAAGTTGTGACTTTGAAAATTCAACAGCCTGGAATAACTGAAATCAATACATGATCTATGTCCAAGCGGAAAATGGTTCTTGGAACATTAATTTTTTTTCTCCCCGCTTCGTTAATAGTCTAACATTTTGCCTTAGATCTGGCAGCAAATATATGTACACACACACACACACACACACACACACACACACACACACACACACACACACACACACACACACACACACACACACACACACACACACACACACACACACACACACACACACACATGTACATATATTATAAAATAAATATAAAAATTCAAAAATATATTAGAAAAGAAGCTGCCACAGCAACAACTTTTCATGCCAAGACGTCTTCAAGTAATGTCCAATTTTGTTAGGATGAGGCAGTGGCCGTAAACGCCTTCACTATCTTCGCTACATAGACCCCGATTCTGACAAAGGCCACCATAAGAGACAGTTGAGAACGTTTTGAGCCTTATGACATGGAAGCTACCGTCTCATACTATTGAAAGCCGTGACGACAGCAAACAGACTGAATCAAAGTGAGATCTACTTTTGTTACGATGAGATGATAGTTGTGAATGCCTTCACAATCTTCATACAAAGCTGTTGTTCTGTTTTGTAGAGTTTAAAGTCCTACCACTCTCAGAGTATATGAGGACTAGCTATAAGAATGTTGCTCAAAGAAGCCTTAAAAAGATTTTGGTTGCACTGTGAGATACCGATGCTATTGTCAGATTCTCTAAATGACCTTTGTACGTTCATACAAAGTATGAATTATGTCATGGACAAAAGTATGTGTCGTGACCAGAATTCAAACCTGGGTTACCATGGTCACAACACGAGGTCCTAGCCACTAGATTTTTATTAAAGCAACTTGTGTCTTTTTCTGGTATTTTTTCGTTTTGACCGAAGACAGGTGTATGTCTGTCTGTTTCTGGTGTGTCTGTCTATGTGTCTATGACAAAAATGTGTTAGCGGGACCTTTAGCAAGATTTTCTCAGCTGTTTTCTGGATGAGTCTTTTACCAAATTTGGGTCAAAGGTGTGGGCCATTGGGGAGTCATCAATGTGTATGTTTGGAAGCCATGACACCAAGATAAAAGCCACAAGCACCAAACAAGGACCTAAGGCAAGCATTTTTTGAGGATGATGTGCGAACAGAACTGTCAAGGTTTCAGAAACACTTGACAAGATTTAACATCTGTTTTCATTGTTGTGACAGTCCGTCATTGCCACTGGGCATCAGATTTTATGTCAACCCAAGCTTCTTCAAAGTTATAGTGACCTTAAGAATTACAAACCTTAGATTTTCTTATTGATTTTTTGTGAAAAAGGAGATTGCTGGAATGGCTTAACCATCTTGGTTTTGTTTTGTTTTGTTTTGTTTTTTTTTTTTCTTTTCTTTTACATTTTCCCCGATATTATTCTTGCGTGTGCTGCTTATGGTATGACCTGCAAAAATTGTTTTGGCTAGATTCGCTCTTTTTGTCATCTCGTTAATGATTGATGATTCATACTTATCTGAAAATTTCTTCACAGTTTTGAAAGGCATTGTTATGTCCGGGGCTTGCTGTACATTAGACAAAAAGACCAGTGGGAGCAATGACCATTGCTACCAACGTTGTTTTAGCAACACTGAGCTCTAAAAAAGTATTGTCATGCCAGTGGGTTAGTTCGTCGTCCGTCCGTTCGTTCGTTCGTTTGTTCGTTCCTTCCTTCCTTCCTTCCTTCCTTCCTTCGTTGTTTTCGTTTGCTCGAGTCTTTT
>JAPXFY010000014.1:43236431-43258931 GCA_030674185.1 Monoplex corrugatus | reverse complement strand
TTAAATTTGTTATTTTTTCTTTGGACTGAAATGTGTTTCGGACACTGTTTGCAAAATGACATTGTAATCGATAGGAAAGAATTTAAAAGAGAT
Source organism: Monoplex corrugatus (assembly GCA_030674185.1). Classification (NCBI taxonomy): domain Eukaryota; kingdom Metazoa; phylum Mollusca; class Gastropoda; order Littorinimorpha; family Ranellidae; genus Monoplex; species Monoplex corrugatus. Next base: position 43,258,838 of record JAPXFY010000014.1, on the reverse strand, counting down.
TTAAGAAAAAAGAAAAAAAGAAAGAAAAACGTCTGGCATAGCTGTCTAGAAAGGGGACTCTAATGTATCTACACTATGTATGTCTCGTTAGGTATATGTGAGATTACCATCTCATTAGTTTGTCGTATATTATCAGCCATTATCCCCTCCCTCACACAACCCTTACGTCCCTGAGATGGCCATCTTCGTCGGCTATGCCACCTTAGGTGGGTGCTGACGTAAAACATCGATCAAACGGAATGGGACTATATGTAGGACAATTTCATAAAACTATGAAGATTGAAACATTTTGTTACGTATTGAACAGAATGATTTGATTGTCGTGCGTTTATTCCTAGCCAATATATCATCCTCCATCACTTGTGTTATATACATGTACCATAACACGCTGCGTTTGTAGTCTTACCTGTGTTAAAAAAAAGATAAAGGAAAATAATAATTCAATATCGTGGTTCTGAAAAAATAATAAATAAAGGGAAATAATAATTTAATATCGTGGTTCTGAATCTTTCATTCTTTTGTTACTTTTGCGTCCTCTTGATTGTGCACGGAGCATCCTTTCCGGTTTTTGCTGATTCCTCCCTTCACACATTCTGTCTGTCTCTCTGTCTCTCTCTCTCTCTCCCCTCTCTGTCTGTCTGTCTCTCTCTGTCTCTTTACTTCTTTCTTTTAAAGAAGATGCACCTGTCCTTGGGATGCACCTGTCCTTCTTTATTGGTATGTTTTTTGTTTGTTTTTGTTGTTGTATTTCCTCATTTCCTTCTGTCTTTTTCATTAAATAATTTTTTGTTCTTTCTTTCTTTCTTTCTTCTTCTTCTCTTCTTCTTCTTACGTGGAATTATGTATTTCTATTTTTCTCTTTGCTACATAGTTTTCGTTTGTTTAAAACAAATAAATTTTGTAACTAAATATGTTAATAGTATCATCATTATTATTCAAATGTTTGTCTTATTTTAGTTTGGTCAATTAGATTTAGCAACAGGAGACATGGAAATTTGACCGAAAGTTGTTGTACTGTGTCAATGTCTTTACTGTTGGAAACTTAAGATCAATCAATCAATCAGTCAATCAATCAAACAACAATCAATCTCTAATCTGGTTTTTCTACAATGCGCCCAATTCAACATTCGCTGTGTGTATGTTCTCTGAATATATCGTCTGTTTATGTACTCTGACTATATCATCTGTTTATGTTCTCTGATATATCGTCTGTTAATGTTCTCTGACTATATCATCTGTTTATGTTCTCTGGATCTGAATATATCGTCTGTTAATGTTCTCTGAATATATCGTCTGTTATGTTCTCTGATATATCGTCTGTTAATGTTCTCTGAATATATCGTCTGTTTTGTTCTCTGAATATATCGTCTGTTTTGTTCTCTGACTATATCGTCTGTTTATGTTCTCTGAGTATATCGTCTGTTTATGTTCTCATGACTATATCGTCTGTTTATGTTCTCTGACTATATCGTCTGTTGATGTTCTCTGACTATATCGTCTGTTGATGTTCTCTGACTATATCATCTGTTGATGTTCTCTGACTATATCATCTGTGATGTTCTCTGACTATATCATCTGTTGATGTTCTCTGACTATATCATCTGTTGATGTTCTCTGACTATATCATCTGTTATGTTCTCTGACTATATCATCTGTTGATGTTCTCTGACTATATCGTCTGTTAATGTTCTCTGACTATATCGTCTGTTTCTGTTCTCTGACTATATCGTCTGTTATGTTCTCTGACTATATCATCTGTTGATGTTCTCGACTGTATCGTCTGTTAATGTTCTCTGACTATATCGTCTGTTATGTTCTCTGAATATATCGTCTGTTGATGTTCTCAAACTGTATCGTCTGTTAATGTTCTCTGACCATATCGTCTGTTAATGTTCTCTGAGTATATCGTCTGTTTCTGTTCTCTGAATATATGTCTGTTAATGTTCTCTGACTATATCGTCTGTTTATGTTCTCTGAATATATCGTCTGTTAATGTTCTCTGACTATATCGTCTGTTTCTGTTCTCTGACTATATCGTCTGTTAATGTTCTCTGACTATATCGTCTGTTAATGTTCTCTGAATATTATCGTCTGTGCATGTTCTCTAATTATATCGTCTATTCAGAGCCGCAACCATATATTTTTACTGTGTAATCAAAACCACACCCCTGTACCTCTACTCTGATTATTCAGCAGAGATATAATGGTAGTGACTCTAACTACATGTACTAGAGCTATGGCTCTGAATAGACGATGTAGACGCTTACTTGTATCCACAGGTGGAGGAGGACGAAAACACCCATCGCGTTCCGCCTCAAACGACAGCCTCCTGGATGCCGCCGACGAGGATCTGTCTCCGGACCACCGCCTGCCCAACAAGGACTTCCGAAAGTCCGAGCTCAACCGATCCGCTACTACGACCCCGACTCCGAGGTCTTCGAGCGCGAAGCTTCACCAGAGGTACGCAGACCCCGCGGTCATCGCCGCAATGACAGTTATGGGAAAGATTCGCAGGTTGGTGGGTTTGTTGTGGCCGTGACTCGGTGTCGTGTGATGATGCCAGTTTGTTGTTGTTGGTGAAGTGGTGGTAGTGGTAGTAGTGGTAGTAGTAGTAGAACCTGTAGTCGTAGTACATGTTGTCACTGTTTTTGGTGTTGGTGGTGGTGCTGTTGGTGATGGTGATGGTGGTGGTGGTGTGGTGGTGGTAGTGGTGGTGATGGTGGTGGTATGGGAGGGATAGTTGATGGGTGGTGTACATTTTGATGGACTTCTGATGGATGGATGGATGAGTTTATTCAATCGACCTTTTTGGCTTGCTTTCTTGACTGACTTATTGACTGATTAGTTGATTTGGACTTGTCGATATCTGGAACAAACAAAAAAAAAGAGATACAAACAGCGTGCCTATTTGAATAATTTCATTTCATTCGTTATTTCCTCAAAAAATGATAAGTCGTTTTAGGCGACGATTTCTTTTATAACGTACAGCTGTCTTGAATGATGACGACAATAATATAACGGTTTTTAACAACAACAACAACAACAACAACATGATGAGGAAGACCTTGATAACGACAAACAAAATATTCAGGATGATGAATAACTGCAAACCCTCACTCACTCTTTCACATTCACACTCCTCCCCCCCCCCTATCCCCTTCCAACTTGCAGACGGGAGGACAGCGGGTCAAAAGGTCTGGCAGCTCCTCGGACCAGGCGTTTTCGCGGGACGAGTCTCCCAACCGTAACCGTCACAACCGTGTCCTGAACCGTGAAAATTCCCGGGACAGCATGCTGGACGACAGACGGTCATCACGCCGTGACCAGCATGACGACACAGCCGACAGGAGTGACTCTCCCGGCAGGTGAGTGATGACATTCGTTTCGTTATGTCTAATTTAACCCTTTGACTCCCGCACCCTGTATCTACCAGCATACTGCATTGCCAACCATGTTATCAAAGCAAAAACGTGACCCTTTGATTCCTTCACCCTATCCACCAGCTTCGTGCAGGAAACGTGGTAGGCTGATACAATACCTGTATGAAATATAGACTAGGTAAAACATAGTCTAGGTAGGGCCTCAGGACCTGGCAGGCTCATGGGTTTATGTGTAGGCTTAAGGCATGTGCCATGATCACCAAACACATGACATTTGTGACGTTAGTGCATATGGAATTCGTTCCGAGGGCGGAGACGTCGTCTTGAGAAACTGAAACTGAAACTGAAACTGAAACTACTTCACCATGACAAATGAGGCAGTCCAGGTGCTCCACCATGCAGTCATCAGCCATTCTGCTGGTGTCCTTCCATCTTGTGTTGACCAATTCGAGATCCCTTTCTACTGTCTGTCACCAGCTCATCCTGAACTGCCCTCTCTTTTTCTGCCCTGTTGGCGTCCATTTAATCCTTTGACTCCCGCACCCTATCCACCAACTGCAAAAACTTAAACATTTTGACTTTCTCACTCCTCACCCTATCGGAAAAGATATCTGCACCCTTTACCCGCCAAGCGGGAGGTACCCAGGCAAGATCGAACACCAGACGTTATGATAGGTAGTCTGAAATCGTTCTACTTGACTACCGCGTCTTTCATGTTTCGTACGTTATGCTGGAAATTAACTCGGACTCACCGTGCATTACATATTTTACAAGACACACAGTGTAATACATACATATATATATATATGTACACATACACACACACACACACACACAAACACATACACACACACACACACACACACACACACACACACACACACACACACACACACACACACAACATAATATATATAAAAGTACCAATATTACACACACGCGCACATGTACACATACATGTACACACACATACACAACACGCACACACACACACACACACACACACCGCACACACACACACACACACACAACACACACACACACACACACACACACACACATACACACACACACGTACACAGTGTCATCACCAATGAACAAGGACGTAGACCATATGAAAATCTGCAGACTTCAGATAGGAAAAGAAAACTACGACAGTATGGCCATGTGACAAGACCCAGCAGCCTTGCTTAATCAGTCCTTCGGAGAGCTGTTGAAAAAGGGCGAAGGAAGCAAAGACAGGCAGAAAAACATCGATGGATTAGGAACATTGCGGACTGGACAGAGAAATCATTTGCAGAGACCCAGGCACTGGCACACAACCGACATCTGGTGAACATTTCTTTAGTGCGGCGTCTCAATGACGTTTCACGTAGGTAAAGAAGACGGAGGAGGAGGAGGAAAAGGAGGAGGACGACGAAGAGGAAGAGGAAAAGAAGAAGAAGAAGAAGAAGAAGAAGAGGAAGAAAAAGAAAAAGAAGAAGAAGAAAAGAAGAAGAAGGAGAAAAAGAAGAAGAACAAGGCTCTTTGAATATGTTAAACATTAAGGTGGTAGACGGAGTTGTGACTCCTGAAGAGCTCTACTAAATACTGGTAGCGTTGTGTTGATAATGCGTCACTGACAGATTTCAAACTTGAAATTTATTGTTATTGTGATTGTATATAGTTTACTATAATATATTTGTATAAAATCGTTCACACTGCCTTATTTCCCTTGAAGACATCGCAGGAAAGGACGCAGTAGACAGGGGTCACGGGAGGACGTGTTGGATGACAGGGGCAGCAACTCGAACCGACAGTCGGGGGGAGAATACAGGGGACGCCCCAACCAGCTGAACGTGGACAAGGTGTATGACGAAGGGACAGCTCATAACAAGATGGCGCCCTCTGCCTCCCAGCATTCCCTGGCTTCCGCTACCAGCACCGGCACCCTTCCAGACGTAGTATCTGACGCTGGAGCCAAGGTGAGCTGTCGTGAATCATTATTAGTTCATACAGAGCGTTACTTGTCAGACTGCCTAGTTAAACAAAGTGTTCATTTTCAAAAGAGATTTACTGTGTAATCCAGTATTTCCAAGCATCCAAAATTATACCGAGTATCTCTCAAAACGAAATTGAAAATTAAAAATATAAATAAATAAAAAAGAAGAAAAAAGAAAGAAAAACAACAAGAAAGTAAGCAATACACAGAAAATGTTTGTTTTATTTTTTAATTTTTCCGTTCAGTTTTTAATTTGGGTGTACTAACATTTTTTTCTGCCCCCTCATTTCCCTACTATCTCGATTTTGGTTTTGTTGTGTTTGTTTGACAACTCACAGAACATCTCTTAAAGTATTGTTTAATCGTCCATCTTACATTTAAAATGATCATGCCGCTTGGATAAAATAATTCTCGATGACATTTTCATTTTACTTATTTCATTTGACAAGTTTAAGTGTCAGAACATTTTAAACACACTTTTTGCTGTTCATCCAAAAATTTAAAGGATTTTAAAGACACACATCAATGCAGACTCCACCAAGTCATGCATCTGAATTTGGGGATTGGAATTTGTTCTAAAAACAATTCATCACACTTGGATGATTCCATATACGCTCCACACTGACGAATCTACCAGCAGACTTCTGGAGACTGAACAAAACCGTTTGTGCTGACAAGGTTTTGAAAAGAGAAAGATAACAGGACCTATGAAACACCGACACCACCAGAATGATTGAAACATTAAAATGGGCAGGGAACAGGACAGCTTCTATTTAGCCGGTTGGTACTGAACTGGAAACTTAAGACCTTGAGTCCATGGCTCTATCAAAAGAGCCAGCTTGCCCGCGAGGAGGTGGGTTGGGGGGATTTTGGGGCCCGCCTGATTATCAGTATTACTGTCCGAGCAGCTCAGCTAACGTGGCCACTTTAGCATGGTACTCTGACCAACTGAACTAATGACAGTATAAAACTGGATGACCTGCACGGGGATTGAATCTACGACCTCCACGTTTATCAGCATAATGCTCTAACCAACTGAAATAACAGTGGGATAACTCGAGGGCATCATGGGGGTCGAATCAACGATCTCCGCGTTATCAGCACGGCTGATTCATCCAGTAATTCGTGTCAGTTGTTCATCATGTTGGCTACCTTAGGTTTCTGACTGTCTTGTCTTAAAAATCAATCCAACAATCACATAAACAAAACAGAAACAACCGAGTACTGAAAAACACAGCCCACTCTTTCTAGTTTCTTGAGAATTAGAGCGTTTCAGTCTTGAGTTTTAAAAGATGAAATATTCTCTTCCCCGTTTGTTTGCATTTGTACCCCGTTTGGAAAACCTGGCAGCGACATCACATTAACGAATTTTCATTTTCGCCATTTAGCCATGAATAATGGCCTGCAGTTTCGATCACTGTCAAAGAAAGCTTGATGACGTCGACAGGGATGATAGAAATATTTTCTTCGGGGTTGAATGTCACATTTAAGCCAGTCATGGATTGTGCATCGTCAACATGAAGGTCAAGATGAACATGTCGCAATGACGTCTGAATTATTGTACAATCGTTCTCAGCGGTTTGCCACCTTCTAGATTATCACTGACGAGCCGTCGTGTTTAGCTACCTGAGTCTTCAGATTCCTGTAAGGCTTCAATCTTATCCATGCGTATCCTCCCTTCCCCATCCCCCTCCCCCACCCCCTTAAACACACGTGTTACAGGAAAAACAGGGAAAAATGGAGGCGGTTTTATTTTAATCCCGAAACCGTAGATTCTCGTCCACCCCATGTTCCATTAAACAAAGCAGTGTCACCCTTGCATGTACGTCACGTAAAATGGGACTTCATCCATCTGACGATCATGTCCCCATCAGACACCATCCCTTTCAATCCGCTTACCACTGTCATCACCGACCTTACCGCTACCACCACTACTTTCACCGACATCATCACCATCATCACTCCCTGTCACCACCATTCCCTACTCTACTGACCTGTTGGTGTGCGCCCTGTTCCTCACCCTCCTTCCCTTCCTTTCACCTGCCCCAGGACCCTAAGAAGCAGCAGCAGTACCAGGGCGCCAGGTCCGGCTACATCAGCCGTGTTCAGGACATCGACAACCTGCTGAAAGAAGAACGCCACAGACCGCGATCCCAAAACCACATCCTGGATGCTCCCGTGCCACCCACCTCTCACAACCCTTTAAAACCCTCCCCTGTCCAGTCTCCTCCCCCCGCCCGACCCAGCAGCTACGCTTTCGAGAAGTCGGCTCAGGGTAAATCCAGATCGGGCTCCAACAACATGCGCCCGTCCAAGTCGCTGGGCGACACGCTCATCGATATCGAGGACGAGAAGATGCAGCAGCAGCAGGCACCGCAGCCTCTGAATGCGCCGCCTTCCTCCACCCCTACTGGTAAAAGGGGAAAGGTGAACGACAGTCTTCTTCGTTCTTTCTTTTAATAGAACAAAAATAAAAAACAAAAAACAAAAAAAGATTCAGACCAATCAGAAGTCGACACTGAAGTGTGTGTGTGTACGGATATGCGTGCATACGCGTCCGCACAAACACATGAGAGCACACGTATGTGTAGGCGTGTCTGTGAAAACAATGTAGGCCTAACCAAAAGATTTCTCAGTATTTCATATACGATAATTATCAAATTTGAGATATTAATAGAATCCATACATTGGGAAGTCACGACTGCTAGCAAATCATAAGCTCTGCTTTCTTGGCTGTCTGTAAATTATCTGAAACAATATTGTTTCATAATCCATGGATGACTTAGCAGCTAGTCGTGACTGTATTAGTTTGTGACACGCGCAGCCATTTTAAAGGCCATTCTTGCTCCGAAAAGAAGCTGAAGTCACCGAAAATGGAGCATGTTGATATGGTTTCATCATCTCATTAAGACTCTCCCTCATTCCCTATATTTTCCAGATGTTGTGGTTTGTAGACGCTAGTGTTCCCACTTAAACTGTTGGCCTGCTGATGTTCCTCCTCCTTCTTGTTCATTTACCACATTCTACCCGTAAAAAAGTACATAGCACAAAAATTCTTGAAAACCGTGCTTCTCAAATTAATGAATGAGTAAATAAAAGAACTGATAGATAAGTAAATAAATAAAATGTACTTTAAGTCCCAACAAATAAATGAAAGTAAACTAAAACAAACAGCGAAATTATATATAAAAAAAAGCAAATAAATCAATAAACAAACAAGTAAATAAACAAACAGCGAAATGAAATGAAAAAGTAGATCAATCAATAAACAAACAGGCAAATAAATAAAGAGATAAAAAAAAGTACACGTTGTTTTTTTTTCACATGATCTCCAGAAGTGCGATAACGATAACATTTTATTTTATTTTATTTTTTTACGTTCTGCCCATGTTTTTCTGTCATTTTTGTTTTTAATATGTTTGCCGCCTACTTTTTCTTTGTTGAAATCAGTTCGGTTAAATTAATCATTCCTATATTTCTTCGTTAATTTTTTTCTCACCCCCTCCCCTTTCCCCTTTCAGCTGAGTTGTCTGTTTCTTGTGTGTGAAAATTAAATTATGGTTAATGGATCCTGGAACCCACCAGGGTTGTTGGGGCACTGCACTGATGAACGCGGCACCAGCTGCCTCCATCTGTCACAACTGTGGGTGAGTGCCTGGTTTGTGGCAAAGTTCTCACCTGTCCACTCTGCGATGACGTCTGTTTATTTCTTTCTCTGTTTACACTTTGCCCTTTTCCTTTGTATTGTGTTTCCTGGACGATGGATGGTCTTTGAGAGTCCGCTGGATGTTGTTGCTTGATCATACCGTTTCAGGTGTCTGTTCTTTAATGTGGACAGAGATCATCATAGTATGTCGCGTGTTGGGCGATTTTTCTTCTCAATTCTTCGTTTGTAATGGGCGATGTTTCTTCTCACTTCATCGTTTGTGTTGGGCGATTTTTCTTCTCAATTCTTCGTTTGTAATGGGCGATGTTTCTTCTCACTTCATCGTTTGTGTTGGGCGATTTTTCTTCTCACTTCTTCGTTTGTATTGGGCGATTTTTCTTCTCACTTCATCGTTTGTATTGGGCGATGTTTCTTCTCACTTCATCGTTTGTATTGGGCGATTTTTCTTCTCAATTCTTCGTTTGTAATGGGCAATGTTTCTTCTCACTTCATCGTTTGTGTTGGGCGATTTTTCTTCTCACTTCTTCGTTTGTATTGGGCGATTTTTCTTCTCACTTCTTCGTTTGTATTGGGCGATTTTCTTCTCACTTCTTCGTTTGTAATTTTGGTGATGATTTTTCTTCTCACTTCTTCGTTTGTATTGGGTGATTTTTCTTCTTACTTCATCGTTTGTATTGGGCGATTTTTCTTCTCACTTCTTCGTTTGTAATGCGGTATGTGTAAGAGAAGCTGAGGAATCTTCTAAAGCATTTCATCTCTACATACGTAAATCATCTCCTACAGCTCTGCTGTCAAATTCCATGTCTTACATGCTTATAGGAAAGTGGAGAGTACAAAATCATGCATAAGCTGTAACTTGGATCTGAGAGCGATGCTTTTGTCTCACCAGATTGGTTTCAGTTTTTTCAGTGCTGCTGTTGTGTGAGCTGTCATTGCAAGGACTTCAGGCTTTGGTCCTTGTTGGGCAGTGACGGCACCAAGATACTGAAACTGTCAGGCTTTGGTCCTCGTTGGGCAGTGATGGCACCAAGATACTGAAACTGTCAGGCTTTGGTCCTCGTTGGGCAGTGATGGCACCAGATACTGAAACTGTCAGGCTTTGGTCCTCGTTGGGCAGTGATGGCACCAGGATACTGAAACTGTCAGGCTTTGGTTCTTCTTAGGTAGTGGTGGCTCTAAAATACTGAAACTATCAGGCTTTGGTCTTTGTTGGGCAGTGATAGCACCAAGATACTGAAAACTGTCAGGCTTTTGTTTCTTCTTGGGTAGTGATGGCTCCAAGACACTGAAACTGTTTCATTCTGTCTAGTTCCTTGACCTTGACTGTGATTTTCGTCGTGATTTGCTCACCATGTTTCTCACCAGTTTAGTTTTCTCTGCGCTGATACCCATTATCACCATCTGATAAATGTTTCATCCTGACGGTTTTACCAGGTTGACCTGTGCATCCTTGCTTCCTGCCAGCCTGTCAGGTCATCGACAGATCTGAGGGTGATGTTTGCTTGTTCTCCAAAGACTCAAGTAAAATGCAATGGAGTGTCGAAACAAGCCAAAACAGTGCAAACTGAGCCACTCGCTCAGTCATTCATTAACATAGACAATGAAGCAACCAGTTTATAAAGAGTGCGTTAATCTGGCTACACACAGTCTTTAAGAACATTGCATTACATGTGAAATAAGAGTATCCCTTGTGTAGTCTTGATAAATAATTTAACAAGCCTGTATTCAATGAATGTGCACGAGGATTGTTACAATTTGATACTTTACATCAACAATCTTTCTTTCTTTGTCTTCTTGTCTGTTTCCTTTCTTCTTTCGTCCTTTGTATTTCTCCTTTGATTCTTTGTTCTGTATCTATCTACGCCCATATCTCACCAACACTGTACCTATCCCCCTTTCCCCACATCCCTTCCTACCCAATCCACAGGTCAAACTGTCACCCACGGCCCAGCAGATGTGGGGCATCCTGCAGTCGAAGAAAGGGCTGGTGACCATCTCAGACTTCCTGACGCTGTGTGAGAAACCGCCGCCACAACGTAAACTGATCCAGGTGGGGGGTACAGACCACGAGGACAATTTCAAGTGTTTCAACAACGCCAGCGAGATGCTGGACTACCTGGGTGTAGACGTGCAGAAGGTAAGAACATTGTGTCGATATGTGACTCTTTCAGTGTCCTTGAAAGAAGTGTTGTAGTTTTCTTTTATTGGTCACATTCATTTCTTATTTCGGCGAATACAAAACATTCAGACAGACACACACGTACACACACACACACGCACGCACGCACACACACACACGCACGCATACACACACATACACACCCACACACAGACACACACTCAGACACACACACAGGGGCACACACACACAAACACACAAACAAACATACATACAAACACACACACGCGCGCACACACACACACACAGACACACAGACACACAGATAGAGAGAGAGAGAGAGAGAGAGAGAGAGAGAGAGAGAGAGAGAGAACAGAGCGTACATTATGGAGGTGTGTGGGTATGGATGAGGTGGAGAAAAGTACAGGTAGTGAAAGGAAGGGGGATGGGAAAGTAGGAGGAAGAAGCACTGATACGAACACAACCCCGAGTCGTTGTAAAACAAAAAAAGATGTAGGTTACCTTGGCGTGGACGTCCAGAAGATAAGAACATTGTTTGTGTTGTCTTGGTGTGCTAAGTGGTGGTGATGGGGATGGGTGCTGGGAGGGGGCGGTTGAGGAAATGTAAGGCATTTTATATCGTTTCCATCTCCATGCACATAATCGTGAATGTGATTCCTTGTTGTGTGCTGGAGTAATCTATATCAAACTACACATAAATCGATATCAGGCTGAATCATTCGAGTGAACGTTACAAAATCCTTTCTCCCCTTCATTTCCATATAGATTAAAGGGTTTATGAATACTGTAATTATTGCAAATAAGATTCTGTCGTTCGTTACAGAATCGATGATTTAGACAAAAGCATACTGCAGTGGCGTCGTACATCGAGACAAGGGAAGTAATCACAAGCTGGGCAAAGCCAAAGTTATCTTTCCTGTATGTGTAGAAAATGCTCATGATTGAGTTGTCTGCATGTGTTTGGGGAGTGAGAAAGAGGGGCGTTAACTGTGGGGTACTGAAGGAGGAGGGATTCTGCGTGCACACGCGCGCGCGCGCGTGTGTGTGTGTGTGTGTGTTCTGGTGTAGGGGGAGAAGAGTTGTTCGCTTGTTTAGTGTTGTTGTTTATGTAATTGTTGTTATTCTTGTTGATGTTCTTTTAAACGCGTCCATCTCTGTTTATATGTATGTATATGTGTGCACGCGCGCATGTTTTTGGGACTCTATTCTGCCTGTCATATTATGTGCGTGTATATGTATGTCATATATGTATGTACATATGCAGGCTACATACGTACACGCTTCCGTTTGTGGCACGTGTGAGTGTTGGTATACATCGGTTGTATATATATATTTTGAAACGAGAGGTGGTCCAGACATAGTGACTTAAGCGTGTGAGGCATTTACTCTGACAATTACAGTGAGTCAGGAACCTGAGCACAGGGTCCACCAAAGGGCACGTTCACCCCGTCTGACCTTCAAGTCCCATCGTTCACAGCGTTATGAATTTGATGCCCATTATCTCTGCTGTCCCCAATCGACACTAGCCGCTTTCCACAAAATGCCACAGCACGGTTACAGCGACATCATTTCAATGCAATTTCAGATGGCATTTCCGTCCCTGAATAGCTAGGAGGGGGAGGAGGACGGAGAACCGAAAACCGTACAATTGTCTCCCCTTTGAACTAGGGAAACGACAGACTTTTACCACACGACAAGTAAATAGTGCATTAGTCGTTTTTACTGAACACATCAGACAGTGAAAGGTCTCGTAAGTGAACATGATGCGTGTGGAAGTTATTTTAATCAATTGCTGAGCGACCTAGGGATCATATCGCTGTGTTAGTGAAGACCTGTGAAGGTCTTAGCGAGTGGTGGACTTGTTTTGTTTTTGTGGTTGACGGAGGTAACAGGCAGCACAAGCTAATACATAGTGTAACACAATGAAGAAGACAGTGAGATATGCACATCCAGTCATGGTTCCCAGTGTGAACAGAAAAGAGAAGCCAGCATTTTGTTTTCGTTCATCGAAAAAGGTACGTGTACAATACATCATGTCACAAAATCGAGAAATATTGCTCCTGTCAGTCTGAATCTGCGAATGACACCACTTTAAGCTTTTTTTCTTTTTTTTTTTGGGGGGGGGGGGGAGGTTACCAAACAAACGAGTATGTTTTGGAAAATGTTACTTTTCTTACATGCTTGAGAGCAAAGTTTAGGCTATATCTTTAAAAATTGTCTTCACATTAGCTACTCAAGCAATTTTCCAGGAAAGCCATGGAAGGCGTGAGCCTCTGGACTCTACTTTTTCATAAACTCTTTTGAATTAGAAAAGAGAGACTCAAACCGGGCACACGGTAATAAACTTAACATTTTGCAACTTTTTAAAAATATCTTTCAAAGTCAGATCAATTCATTCTTCAGTTTCAGGTTTCAATCCTTTTCTCTTTCTACATTTTTTTTTTACCTTTCCTCCCTTTTTTTTCTTTCCTTATGAAATAGATAGATAGATAAACAGATAAATAAATAAATAAATAAATAAATGAATAAAAGAAAAAGAAAATAAAAGAAAAAGGAAAAAGATTATGTGGTTTGGTGTTTCTTGGATTACAGAGAAGCAAACAAGCAAACAGATAAGCAAATAAGCAAGTAAACAAACAAATAAGCAAGTAAACAAACAAATAAACAAGTAAACAAACAAATAAGCAAGTAAACAAACACACAAGCAAGTTAAGTAAGCAAACAAACAAGTAAACAAACAAACACCGCTGTAACTGGGTGTGTACAGTAGACGTGCGTCAGTCAGTCAGTCAGTAACGTTAAGCTGCTGTATCATCATGCATATTTTAGTAATAGATGGCAGTATGGCATTCAACTTGTCTGACATTTCCATGGCTAAAGAAACGGTCACGGCACTCTCTTTTTTTTATTTATTTATTTATTATTTATCTATTTGTATGTTTATTTATTTATTTGTTTATTATTTATTTATTTATTTATTTACTTATTCATTTATTTATTTCATCAGAAAATGTGTAATTTGGAAGGTTGCTGCTGTTGCTTCTGTTTGACAAACCTCTTGAGACAATTCAATGGCTGGAAAACGTGTCGCTGTATATATTTTTTTCAGAGTTTTTAGGAAGATTACTTTTTACGAAGAAAAGAAAAACGAGAGGAACGGTTCGAAAAGAAAAGAGATCATATGTGAGAGATAAACAAAAATATTAACGTTGAAGAAAGGCATTCAAAATAACAAAGAAACAAAAAAACTGTGCATATTCCTCTCTCCTCTACCTCCTTTGCAAACTGATAATAAACAGCAGTTCGTGTTATTGTTCAGTGACCACACTACGACCTGGCGCGGTATAATGACGGAGTTTCAGCCGCACAATTTACCGCCAATGCAACAATTTGGAGTGGTTATGTACAATAGTTTGTACTTAGTTTTGGACGTCAGGGAGAAAAAAAGGGCTTTCGGAAAATTATTGTCTGGGGAGGTCTTCTTCTTCGTCTTTCATATTCGCCGTCTATATAATCAGGCTACATATGGCATTGAATGTGGCTGCTTTTGGTTTTTTGATTTTTGTTTGTTTAGTTGTTTATTTATTTGTTTGTTTGTTTGTTTGTTTTCCATTTCCTGCTGTACCATTGAGTGACCTGAGTGTGCAAGCACCATCGTTGTCTGATGTAGATGACCGTGAGACATTTATGTTACATTATATAGTACCATAGTTTGTTAAAAGGCGTCTGCAGGCCTGGTACCTCTGACTTCAGCCCTCATGTCTGATGTAGATGACCGTGTAGACATTTGTGTTACATTGCATAGTACCATGGTTTGTTAAAAGGCGTCTGCAGGCCTGGTACCTCTGACTTCAAGCCCTGTCGGTTTTCTGTAGGGTTTACCTCCGCTCTTGACTCATGGCCAGAATGCCTGCCTGCCCTGTGAGCGCAGAGACGTCTAGCTCGTATTCGCCTGAGGCTACGTTGTAGGACATAGGGTATTTTCTAGGTGTGGTCTTTCCAAATGCCACCCCGCCCTGTCCTGAAAGAAATTATCTTTTGTCGGTCCGAGACTGTTCGTCCAGGCAAGCCTGGCTTCTTCCGCAACTAACCTCCACTTTGAAGACCATCCGCCCTCCACCACCTGTGACTCGCTAGACTGGGGATGATGGTCGTCCCCACTACCAAATTGGAGGTAGTCTTTCCTTTACTAGCTGTCTTTGGATACGTTTTATTGGTTTGGTTTGGGTTGTGGTTTTCGTCTTGAGTTTGGGGTTTTTCCCTCTTGTCAACCTTTTCCTTAGACCTTTTCGTGTGTGCAAATCCCGTAGGCTCTACCAATCCTACTACTACATCCTACTACTATGCGGACATTGACTTTGTACTAGAGATTTTTAAAAAAATCACCATTTCCGTTTAACCCTAGAAACTATTTGATGGTTATAAAACCTGATATTAGTAAAGATTGTTTTTTTTAATTTATTTATTGGTATAGCCTATGTATCTTAAAAACAAACAAACAAACAAACCAAATCAAAGAAATCAAATCAAAGAGATTGTTTTTTGAGGGTAACAAACACTGAAATAAACTACCACTGAAAGGGAGATTCGATGAAACAAACCATTGTAACCATTCATCTCGTGTCTGTTTGTAGCGCTGTTAGAATATCATTGAGAACAGGCATGGCATCTGTGGCATTCAGTGAATATACACGTAAAATTTATGCCGAGCGCAGAGAGGCCGTCTTCAGAAACAAGTATTTTAAGGGCAATAACTCGGGTGCTGTCAACTCATTCTTCAGCCAGTTGTGGATGACTACCCTTGATTGAACATTATGTGGTGAGCGCAGTCATTTTATATATGATATATATATATATATAATAATATATATATATATATATATATATATATATATATATATATTATAGGCTTATATATATATATTTTTTTTTTTAAAAGATATATGTATACATATCATATATCAGAATATAAGATGTTTATAAAATATCTGTGCGCGGTGTGTGTGTGTGCGTGTATGTGTGTATGTGTGTGTGTGTGCGTGTGTGTATGTGCGTGTGTGTGTGTATGTGTGTGTGTGTGTATGTGTGTGTGCATGTATGCGTATGTGTAAGTACATGTGTGTGTGTAAGTGTGTGTGTATGTGTGTGTGTGTAAGTATATATAGTGTGTGTGTGGTGTGTGTGTGTTGTGTGTGTGTGTGTGTGTGTGTGTGTGTGTGTGTGTTGTGTAAATGAAATGAAAGGAGAGGCCTGTTAGCTCACAGGGTCGTGGTGTTCCATCCTGTGACTACTATGCTGATAACACAGGAGTCGTAGGTTTGACTTTTAAAAACTTAAAAAAATATGTTTTCTGTACGATAGTCAGACATCAGCAAGCAATATAATAGCAGAAAATTATATCAATGCAGAGACGCAGGAAAAAGTATTGCTGATACAAGAACAACCTATAACATACAAAAACATTATCTATAACAGTATTTGAAACGGCAGTGAAGGTTTCAATATGTACACCAAGGTTGAGATACATGTCATGAATATCAATTTTCCCCTTAGGCGGATCTTAGGTTTGATGTAGGTTGGTTGGCTTTTTTGTCATAGAGCAGAGGATACAGGCACATGTCTCGAAGCTCAGTCCCACTTTGCATCGTAAAATCTGGCTTGTTCACTGTCCATCTTAACCCTTTGACTCCCGCACCTATGCACCAACTGAAAAAAACCTTAACCCTTTGGCTCCCTCATCTGCCTACCTACTTCCTGCAGGAAATTGGTGGATAGATTGAGGGAGTCAAAGGGTTAAGTTTTTGCTTTGCTAGCATGGTTGACAATCCATGAAGCTGGTGGATTGGGTGCGGGAATCAAAGGGTTAAAATTAATGCTCCATTCATTCTGGTGGCGTCAGTTTTTCGATGGTCCCATTCCATCCCCATTTCAAGACCTTGCCCGCGCATAGGATTTTATACAGGCTCAAGAAGTCTGCCAGGTAACGGCTGGCAGATTTGGATGGAGCGCATATGGAAATAGCTGAGTGAAATGAAACACTTTTGACAGTCCACATCCCAGCAATTAAAGTTTTGAATCTTTGATCGGTCAAACGAAATAGATTTAGGCTTACTAGATCTAGATGAGGGCGGTGGATGGACGGTTGGGCATACATTTTTTACATCTTCATAATCGTGCTGTTTAATCTTCAAAATTATGGTGAGATATAATAAATGATGACACCGTGCTAATTGCAGAAAATGAAAGGGACCTACAAAACCTTGTGAATATACTAGAAACAGAAAGCAAAGGTAAGGGGTTGGAACTAAACAGCAGGAAGACTGAAGTCATGGTGATCAGTAAAAAACATGAAATCCCCTCATGCAAAATAACAGCAAATGGCACAACCTTGACACAGGTTAATAAGTTCAAATACCTGGGAACGGTCATTTCATCAGACGGCAGATGCACATCGGAAATAGCTGGCAGAATCGGCCAAGCCAAAACAGCATTCAAGAAGATGACAAGCATTCTTACCAACAAATGCCTATCAATTAACATCAGAAAGAGAGTCCTTGAATGTTATATAGAACCAATACTGTTGTACGGATGCGAGGCGTGGACAGTCAGCAAACAAAGCCAGAGCAGGATCGAGGCAGCCGAGATGTGGTTTCTCAGAAGAATGTTGAGAGTACCATGGACAGCAAAGAAAACAAACGAGATAGTCTTGATGGAGGCAGACACAAGTAGATCACTCATAAGGAAGATTAGGAAAAAACAAGCAACATTTATAGGCCATTTTATGAGGAAGGGGGATTTGGAGCACCTGGTCACAACGGGAAAGCTGGAGGGAAAGAGAGCACCAGGTAGACCCAGAAAGAGAATGCTGGACGGACTTGCAGAGTGACTGAGGATGAGGAGGGTGGGGGAGATGCTGGGGGCAACGTGAGATAGAGATGGTTGGAAGTCCATGGTCGCCAACGCCATGCGGCAGGGCACCTGATGATGATGATGATAATAAATGTAAATAAGTAAACTAGTAGATAAACCGGTGTATGTCGAATAAGCCTATTGTGTATTATTTTGTGTGACTCAACAAGCCTAACATATGGCCGACCGGTTATTTTCTTTGTTTTGCGGATTCACTGAAAAGTAGGTGTATAGGATCGTTCACTAAGGAAATCGATATCAAAATATATACCTCCCCCCCGATTTGAAACCTAAAAATAACCATGACGCATGACCACACAGTGCGCATAGCGTTAAACAACCGTACAACGCCGACACCCCTTTTCCGTTAATTGCCAACAAAGATTTCACTGGACGAGCTGACGTCGGTGCACTGGACCATGTCGTGCAGGAACTACACTCTCTCCTGTTTCCGCTGGACAGTCAGTCTGTCAAGTGTGATTCATGCTTTGTGGGTGGCTAACCGATGCTAGAAATTTTGCATACTAAAGGTTTGACTTGTCATTTACTGACGGGACTTCTTTCGATATAGTACCGGTCATACATCCGTGTGAATGTGTCGACATCTCTGTTGTGTGGTGCCGGAACTTGACATTCGTTTTGTAAAGTCGTACTGGCGAGAGGTTTTACAATTTTATTTCAGCAGTGTTGGACTTTCAGACATTTAGTATTGCACTTTTTCCCGTTCACGTTCACACATCGACCAGCCTACCCGGCGCAGCAATACGGCCGCGTCACACAGAGTGGGGTCAGAGGTTACCACAAATGCACGACAGTCGCGAGTTCGAAGCGAAAATCCTTCGCCCAACATGGCGACGCTCGCATGTCGCGTTCAGTATCTTGACGACCGTGATCCTTTCGCTAACACAAACTTCCCAGAGCCAACACGTCCACCATCTTACACTTTTCTACTCAGTGTTCCTCTAGGTAATCAGATCGGAGGAGTACATCGTGTGCTAGATGCTCCGCATCGGGTAAGTTACCGTTCTTTTTACCTGTGTTACTGAGACCGTCATTTTTCAGCAGACGACAACTTGATCAAACCGTTGTCAGTACTGGAATGCTTTTGTAAAATTGTATGAGTCAGTACAAGTGCAGAAGGCTGAATTACGGCGTCGCTTCGCTTGATTTAACAGAATACCGTGTTTTATTTCTTTTGAAAGTATTTGATCTCGGAAATGGCTTATCGAACCGTTAATGAAAACAAGTGGTTGTTTTCACTATTCGCAACGTAAGAAACAAAAATTGGCCGATCGATTCGCGCCTGTCCCAAGCAGGTGAGGTGCACGTACAGGTAGGCAGTGTAACAACCAGATCTAGCATTAACGGAACCAGTTACCTTTGGTTTTCATTTAGGACAAAAGAAGCAACAAGAAATGACACGGTGTTTTGTTGCTCTGGTCGTAGTCTGGAAATATTTTTTTATGTAAATAGGTTGGCGGTTTGAACTCTCTCTCTCTCTGTGTGAAAATTATGACAAAAGGAATTTTAGTTTCCATAGGCCCCGTACTGTACTCTTTTTGTTTTTAACTGAAAAAAACAACAACAAAAAATAAGTTTGATGTTTTCCATTAGAAATGATTTATGTGCACACACACACACACACACACACACACACACACACACACACACACACACACACACACACACACACACATATATAGATATATGCAGTATGTATATGTGTGTGTGTTATATATATATATACATACAAACACAAATGTACACTTCAAATTTATTACAAAACAGACCCTCTACAGCCCATTTCCATAGCATGCTGTTATACCATCGTGTACACTGTCAACCTTAGCATGCACAGGGAATGGTTTAACTAAGGCCAAAATAAACTGTAAGGTGTGTATACAGTTGGTTTTGTAATTATTCATATTTATTATGATAATAAAGCACAGAGGGAAGTGGCAATTAAACACTCTAGTTGAACTGTGTACACTTAACCAAAAAGTAATATATAAATCCCTTTTTGGCATTTGCACTGAAGGATGTTTACATAAAAGACTTGGGAAGACTGTGTGCTTCTCTGTGTGCATGTATGTGTGTGTGCGTGTGCATATGTGTGTGTGTGTGTGTGTGTGTGTGTGTGTGTGTGTGTGTGAGTGTGTGTGTGTGTGTGCGTGTGTGTGTGTAGTCCTGATATGATCCTTAGTGGTCATTGAGGTAATAAGTGTTTATGTGTATTGGGGTAGGTAGTGTGGATATTTGTTTATCTGTTGTAATTGCTTTCAGTTGATTAATTCAGTCAGTGATTCATGAAGGGAGATAGGAAGAGATTTGAAAACACTTGATTACTCAAGGATAGTATCTGTAGGTCCTTGCTATTCTACACGTATGTTTGCAAAAATAATAATATATTTATACATGATTAAGAATTGGAGAAATGAAATGGAAACAACTTTTAAAAGAATTACAAATGTAAGGTTACAAAGGAAAAACAAGAAAGTAAACATAAATGTGATATTGATATGATAATAACAACAAACAATAGGAAGAACATGTGTGGTAATACTTGAATTATTGACTAAACAAAGAGAGAGAAGCAGTACTCAGAAAAGCATAAAAATGTGAATATAAATTAAAATGTATAATCACTTTGAACAAAGAACTAATAATGTTTAGGGAAACAGAGTGTCTGATGAGTTTACTGTTGGGCTAACTTTCTTATTTTGATTGTTCTGTAAATAGCCTCAGCAGTCAGTTTATGGCCATGAAAAAGTCTAAATCTAGGAGTCATAGTATGTTTGTCATTACTGACTTTTTCTTTAGGTTATTGGATGAATTTCATAGGCACATAAAACAAGTCATGACACCATCCAACTTTAATGATATGATTTGGTCATTAAGTTATCAGACTTCACTGTCACTTCAGTTTCATCAGTTGAAACTTCTCGCATGAGGTTCATCTGTATTATTTCTGTGAAATAAAAAATAACAGTTAGATGGATTGCACATAAGTGTACTGGAAGTTGGAATTTATTGAAGAGAAGTTCATTGAACTGGGAAAGCTCTGTATGACTTTATGAATATGAGCTCTATCCAAATCTGACAGCAAGAAATCTGGCATTTGCAAACCTACGCAAAACCATACACACTGGTCTTGAAACTGGAAAGAGGGGGTATGGGGAAGAATGGGACATGTGGAACACTGGGCTGACATCATTTGAATTCAATATTGTTTCGTGTTTATTGCATATTGCATAGAAGGAATAGGTAATTGTGAAGATAAATTAAGATGTACTTAAGTTTGGTGTACTAGTACTTCTGCAAAATGTGTGTTAATGTGAATACATTTTTTGGATTAACTATACTGTATGCTCATAATGTGCTTTCACATGATAACTGACATGTTCTTTGAAAATGCAATTCATAATCTCTAAATAATAATCTCAGAATTGGTTGACAAGTCTACATTCTGATATCAGTCAGATGCATTGGAGTTTGTATTGAATAATGCCCAAAGAAAGACAAATGCAAAGCATGCACATGGAAGCAAGCAAACAAAGACACACAAAAGGCATGTTTAAAAAGAACAAGATCAAACAAGCAAACAAAGAAACAAACAAATCAATGAACTAACCAACTCTACATTGATGAATGCTATGATTTCCTCATGCATACTAATCAGTCATCTCCCGGATATGAATGACATAAACCGAGTAAGTGAATATAAAATGCAAAACAGATGCAAACAAACTTGAAAAGCAGACAGTGGAACAAAAGTGAGTAATGAACATGTTGGATTTAATATATAGAAAATAACTTAAACATTGCACAGACGTGTGTTGCATACGATCTATACCAGCCAGCAGCTTGTGAAAACAGAAGATTGGAACATGGCCAAAAGCCAAACAGCGTCTAGTGATATGGTTGTCCATGAAAACCAGCATGAACACCAGTAAGTGTTTCAGCATACAATACATATCTTTATCATCTAGTAACATCTCACTTCTAAGTTTTATTCAGTGAATACTTTAGTACGGGTCTGCTTAGCTGATGTAGTGATTGAATGTGTCAGACTTGTTTTATTGTATAAATGAATGTTTGGATGGAAAGAAAAAGAGGAAGGGAAGAGAAAAACAAAGAAAGAGAGGGGGAAGAGAGAGATAGTGAGAAAGAAGATTGAAAGATTGATTGATTGATTGATTTGTTGATTGATTGAGAGGAGAGAGAGAGAGAGTGTGTGTGTGTGGTGTGTGTGTGTGTGTGTGTGTTTGTGTATCACCTGGAAAGACTCAGTACTGGGACTGGCAAACTGTCAGTACACGAGCCAAAACTT
>JAPXFY010000014.1:43226431-43231431 GCA_030674185.1 Monoplex corrugatus | reverse complement strand
CGTTTAATAGGTCGCTGATCACTGATGTGCCACAATTATAGATAATTTGATGATGTTGTTTGGAAGATGTAATGAATGATCTCCAAATTTGCGTCCTGGGCTCTGCATCATTTGCAGTCAGAAAATTGTGTAAAGTTAAAATGAATATGAACAATGATAGTTTGTGGTTAGGGAGACCAGGTGTGTAAAATATTTCTGCAAGGATTCTTAAGTTCTTTACCAATGAACTTATACCAAGTTTGGTTCAGGTTTCGTTCGTTTTCAGTTTCAGTCTCACATTGGTTACTCTAATGAGTGGTGCAGGGATAGCAGCAGTGCTGAGGCTTAATATGTCACAACTACGCAAAAAGTATATGCATAAAACTGAAACTTAGTTGTAAGGTTTCATTCTTTGCTAGCATATAAGACTGTAAACAAGATTGGTTCAAGCATACTTTATTCGTCGTTGATTTGAATATGGAACATAGCCGTATTTTCAACAGTATGTAAAGAAGTGGGCAAACAAGAATAACTTATTACATCAGATTTATTGAAAAAGGAAGACTGTAAAAGAGGCTTTTCTTCTGTGCATGTAACTTGCAGTAAATATCAAATTGTTCGCTTCTTTACGGACATATGACAAAGACAGGATGTTATGTAATTTCGTACGTTTTAAACAGAAATTGTACATCAATACGGGGTATTAGTATACATCCAGTCTGCAAATTTTCTGTTTGTCGTTGTTTTTTTCTTCATTAAACTAGTTTTTCACAAATATTGACTGGCATATAATGGCAACTGACACAAGTGTGGAAGTCCGAACACCCTTGAATTCTCTGACAGACGAGTTGTGCTCGTAAAGGTCACCACCAGTTTTCAGGCAGCGATCGGTAGAAAATCTCCAAGGGACTTTTTATTAACCAAACCAATGAGCCTGATGTGACTGTTATTGCTTATTTCCGATACTCGTAAATCGCGGGTACTGCCGTTACTGGGATAAGGTGTTAGGGTTGCACAGTCACGCCAAGCCCTAGGTCGTGTATTATAGTACTGGGTCAAAGGCCAAGGTGGACGCACAATTCCCCAAGTCTGTTTGGCAAGACACTCCAACAACAGATGTCTTCCACATTACGAGCACATGTTTTCACGCGTGTTTGCTGAGCTGTGAACGTGTCGACAGAAGTACATTCTCAATACAGAGGAAGCATAAAGGGCGGTGTTTGGTAGCGAGTCAGACGGTGTAAATGCACCTTATAGGCCCTATCGGTATTTGCTTGTGAGACTACTGGTGGGCGGTAACACGTTTTAGATCCTTTTTCGTGGACTTTTATTTCTTTGAAAAGTGTGTGGTTGGAATCAATGTCGTTCTTAGCTTTCATTTTGTACCAACAAAGCACGTATTCGAATTATGCCGACTTTATTACCGAAAATCGGAAGTCCTGTTATTTGCGACTCTCTCTCTCTCTGTGTGTGTGTGTGTGTGTGTGTGTGTGTGTGTGTGTGTGTGTGTGTGTGTGTGTGTGTGTGTGTGTGTAACTCTTGAGAGAGATAGAGAGAGAGAGAGAGAGAGAGAGGGAGAGTGGGTACGTGTGTGTGAGTGTGTGTGTGTGTGTGTGTGTGTGTGTGTGTGTGTGTGTGTGTGTGTGTGTGTGTGTGTGTGTGTGTGTATGAGCATGCGGGTGGGCATGCATGCGCGTGTGAAGAAGAATGACAGAATGTGTTTTCTCTCTCTCTCTCTCTGTGAGTGATCAAATACTGGCAGAGTCAGTTTTATTAGACTTGCAAGATCGAGAGAGAGAGAGAGAGAGAGAGAGAGAGAGAGAGAGAGAGAGAGAGAGAGGAGGAAGCGCGTCATATGACACATTACAAGTAGGCCTACATGTTCAGTTTTGTTGTTTTAGATTTTCGAGGCAAAGTCATTCGAGGCAAAGTACGAAGAATGACTGCAGTGATAGCTAGCCCACATAGACCTACTTTAACTTAGAAAAGCTGTATCACGTAGGAGGACGAAAATAAGCAGCTTATTTTGGACTTTATACCAGTGTTTTGATCATAAAAGCTACTTTCATCGTTTTACCAATACTTCGTTACAGCTAGCCTCAGGGTGCATGCCACGTCGACAAAGAGTACATGGAGTAGCTGCATTTTGACTGTTGGAAACGACAACATTTTACATTATGATATTAATTATTACCAGCACGTCGCTGTTTTGTCAGAAACTGTCATAGTCATGATTTCACGCACAATTAAACACATAATATGCACGAGTGAACCCGTTCAGATTTATACACACACGCGCGCGCGCACATACCACACAGACACATATACTGACAACTTTTTTCCTTCTCCCGCAAAGAATATGGAACTCAAGTGCAGCATTTGCCAGCCACCTTTTTGTTGCTACAGAGAAGGGGGGAAGACTAGTGCAACGTATGCCATTCTTTTGTTACCAGAGAGAGGGGGAGAGGGAGAAAGAGAAGGTTGTCTGTGAGAGAAGGGGTGGGAGGCTGTCTTTTTGTGTGTGTGTGAGAGAGAGAGAGAGAGAGAGAGAGAGAGGGGGGGTGGAGGACCTCAGTGCCTGCTATTACAAAAAAAAAAAAAAAAAAAAAAAAAAAGATTCACAGCAAATGATGATCGAAAAGATAACTTTCATGTATATCTGGGGCCTATGGGTCACGATCTGTTGATTGCGATCATCATTCCATTTTAACCGAAGTTTAAGAAGGGAAGCAGGAGGAGGTCGATTCGGTTTGATCTGTAACCCATTTGTCTGTCTGATGTTTATGTCTGTCTGTCTGTCGTCCACCCAGGTTTTCTCTTTAAAGTTGACATTGCTGAAGAAGGATTCATCACGCTCGGACGATTCATTCTGCGTCCCACCCAGTCTTCTAGAGACTTCCTGAACCTGCTCGAAACTGTATACGCTGGCAAGGTCTTGAAATGGGGAAGGGGGGGGGGAGGAGCCTATGAAATACCAAGCTGACACCACCAGAATGATGGAAACGGAAAGTTGGGCAGCGAACAAGCCAGTTTTTAATGTCGCGAGCTTGGACTGAGCTGGAGATAAGCTCAGATCTTGAATCCACAAGAATCAGCTTAACCAGCCCTCGTAAAATAAAAGAATAATAATAAATGTGAAGACCAAGGCCCAGGTGCACAACATGTTTTGATCTCCAAGGAGATTTCAGAATGTTATCCCCGTGGGAATACCTGGGTTTCTTTCAGTATAAGTTGTATGTCCACCTTCAGGAAATGCTGTGCTGGAAATTGCCTCTTCTCTGACGCTCTCATTGTTTGTGCTTTGCTCTTTGCTCTTTGCTTTCTGTGGTCTTTTCCTATAATTTTCTATTCTCTCTTTGCTTTCTGTGGTCTTTTCCTATAATTTTCTATCTCTCTTTGCTTTCTGTGGTCTTTTCCTGTAATTTTTCTATCTCTCTTTGCTTTCTGTGGTCTTTTCCTATAATTTTCTATCTCTCTTTGCTTTATGTGGTCTTTTCCTATAATTTTTCTATCTCTCTTTGCTTTCTGTGGTCTTTTCCGTAATTTTTCTATCTCTCTTTGCTTTTCTGTGGTCTTTTCCTATATTTTTCTATCTCTCTTTGCTTTCTGTGGTCTTTTCCTGTAATTTTCTATCTCTCTTTGCTTTCTGTGGTCTTTTCCTATATTTTCTGTCTCTCTTTGCTTTCTGTGGTCTTTTCCTAAAATTTTCTATCTCTCTTTGCTTTCTGTGGTCTTTTCCTGTATTTTCTATCTCTCTTTGCTTTCTGTGGTCTTTCTATTTCTATCTCTCTTTGCTTCTGTGTCTTTCCTATAATTTTCTATCTCTTTGCTTTCTGTGGTCTTTTCCTTATTTTTCTATCTCTCTTTGCTTTCTGTGGTCTTTTCCTTAATTTTCTATCTCTCTTTGCTTTCTGTGGTCTTTTCCTATAATTTTCTATCTCTCTTTGCTTTCTGTGGTCTTTTCCTGTAATTTTCTATCTCTCTTTGCTTTCTGTGGTCTTCTATTTCTATCTTCTTGCTTTCTGTGGTCTTTCCTTATTTTATTCTTTGCTTCTTGGTCTTTTCCTTTTCACTTGTATTTTGTTTTTAATGTATTCTTATTGTTATAAATCTTCTAACAATATCTTACTGCCTGATTTAACTGTGTGCATATGCGTACAAGTATTTACTGCCTTTTTGGCTCCAAGGAAGTGTGAGGTGTAGAAGCAATTTTAGGCAGTTCAGACCAGTTTTTATACACGTTTGAGTGTCCTTAGTTATGTTTATATTTGTACTCAGGTTTGTTTTTCTAACCCCCTAGCAATAAATAGGGCGGAATGGTCAAAACCAGGGGCATATCTTGGAGTTTGTGTGCAAATGTGTTGATATGTTTGGGCTACTTAATTTTCTTTTCCGTTTTATTTTCTTTAGGTCAACGAGGGGTTGTGTACGTGTTTTAGGATGGTTATAGCCCTGGTGTGGCTCTGTGCAGTTGGCTGGGTTTTAAATAATAATAATAAGAAATTGAGTATTTTTGTTAGAGTGTATGTAAAATTTAAATTTTTTTTTATTGACATTTATAATGCTTCCGAAAGATTGAAACGCGCTGTGCACCTGGATCTCGGCAGCGAAGTGGTAAAATTCCCATTATCCGATCGGTGACTATAGGTTCAAGTTTGGCCTGGGGCACAATAAAAATCTGTGCCTGCAGCCTCCAAGCTATCCTTGGTGTAATCAGTTTTGGGGAAGATAGAGCAACGAGAAATCACCAACCCACCCGTGGTGTAGACCAGGTTTGAAGAAGATACAGCCACGAGAGAAGAAGTGGGCACCACTGTCAGAAATCTGAGCTCAAGTTTAGTGAGATACGACCCGCTTCATTACCCACAGCCTACCTTACTTATGGATATCTTTTATGTTGAAATTATCATCAGAACAGGTCGATTCTGCTCTTTCTGACTACTCTTGGCCTCTTATGAAACTGAAGACGACATTGGTGAGATGTGTACTATCTCATTCCTTACAGACCATACTGATACCAG
>JAPXFY010000014.1:43211431-43218931 GCA_030674185.1 Monoplex corrugatus | reverse complement strand
CTTTGTTACTTTTGTACTCCTCTTTTTAAACTAAATATTTGTTTTGTGCTTGGAGCTTTTAATTATAAATAATCAGGTTACTTTGTGCACGGAGTTCATTTGAAAGAGTCTTTTTTGCAAGGCACTTCACCCCGTTTTGTTAGAGGTTTACTTTGTTATGTTTTAAAGTACTATATTATTAGTAAGTTGCATTGTCTCTGATAGTACTCCTCTCTGTCTCTGTCTGTCTCTCTGTCTCTGTCTTTGTCTCTGTCTTTGTCTCTCTCTCTGTGTCTCTGTCTCTCTCTCTGTCTGACTCTCTGTCTCTCTTTCTGTTTCTCTCTCTCTCTCTCTATCTCTCTTTCTCTCTTTGTCGTGGAGGGGGATATGTTATTGTAAATAAACTAACGGAGGGAGTACAAGAGATCAATTTGCAAGTCTAAAAGCCTACGCTTACTGTCAGAGTTAATAGCAACAGCTTTGAGTTTTGGCTTACATTGTGTTCTCGAAACGTAACATACTTTGGGGAAAACGATTCATAGACCTCTTTACGATGCTTTTTGTTCTGATGTTCTTTTCCTCCCTTTTTCTATTTTTTCCTTTCCCAAGTGTGCGTGTGTGTTTTTTTTTTAGGAGCTGTCTCCGATGAAAATGTCAGTTATCAGAGAGTGACATTCTGTCATCTTTAACCTGGTTGTTTTGGTGGGAAAAGACGCACAGATCAGATTACCTGAAGCGTTTTTCCGATTGACAGCCCAGTAGTCATTCATAAAACTAATTTGTATAATTATGATAGTGCCGACTGTAAGAAATGGGTTGAACGCACAGAAAAAAAGAAACCTAAGAGACAGCCATTGTGTTTTTTTCTTCTTGCCTCCGTTGAAAAGAAAGAAGGAGAGCCTGGGGGAGGTCGGGGAGAGAGAGAGAGAGAGAGAGAGAGAGAGGAGAGGAGAGGAGAGAGAGAGAGAGAGAAGAGAGAGAGAGAGAGAGAGAGGAGAGAGAGAGAGAGAGGAGAGAGAGAGAGAGAGAGAGAGAGAGAGAGAGAGAGAGAGGGGTGTCAGATTTTAGACTTCAGATGATTTATATTCATTTACGACATAACCCGTCATTATTTATAACTGTAAGCCAATTAATTTTACATCAAACATAATAACCAAGTGATAGAACCAAAATTAACAAATACATCTACGAAACATCCTTTGAGAGATTGATACAGAAATGTCGCCTGACGAGAGAGAGAGAGGGGGGAGTAGAGAGAGAGGGGGGAGTAGAGAGAGAGAGGGAGAGAGGAGAGAGGAGAGAGAGAGAGAGAGAGAGAGAGAGAGAGAGAGAGAGAGAGAGAGAGAGATGAGAGAGAGAGAGAGAGAGAAAGTATCCTGTGCCTGTCTTCACGAAACTGTCAGTGCGGATTACTGGCTGCACAAAATACGAAATTTTCGAGGTTTGCAAATTTTTGCCATAGTCGTAGACACTGTCAAGTTTTATTGAACCAGAAGATTATGAACATTTTTTTTTGGGGCGGGGATCATATTCATCATGATGTACTGTAAACGTGTAGTTATCAAGGTTTGCAAAAACTATTTGTAGCTTCAGCAATGAAATGGAAAAAAAACAACAACCCCCCCCCCCCCAAACCTGTCGTCATAGACTGAAAGCTTTTCAAACAAGATTGTACAATGGAGAAACCAATGTTTGTTTTACCTCGATGTAATCTCGTGACACAAGCTGGTAAAGGATAGTCTATATAGGATAGTATGTGTGAAGGCAGTGAAACAAAGTAACACGTACATCAAAGACGCGTGGGAAAGCCCAAAGGGACACGAGTTGCTTGCTCGGGTCATAGTTTTATGGTGGCATAAAAGCAACAAAATTGTTTGGAGACAGTGTCCAGGGGATTTTAAGGACAGTCGCCATCGTTCCGGTTATTGGTCACCTCACACCACCTGTAGATATAAACACCCTCTTCTTAATGTCTCGTTGATTGTTATCCCCGCTGTTTATGGACAGACTGGTTCTCTTGGAGTGTTAGTTTGGACTTAGCATTTAAGTTTCCAACTCCATTCCGCAACATAAGAAGAATTTAAGGAAAGTACATCGCTACCACTAATAACAACAACAAGAACGCTTCAGCGCGCGCGCCCACGAGCGCTCGACTATCTTAATACACCAATGATAGGGAGCCTATACATAGGATTTTGCATAACTCGAGGAATCATTCGGATGAATCGGATAGAGCATACAGTTATGGCTGTGCCAAATGCGATGAATTTTTTTCGGAAAATTTTTTTTTCCACCAAGTATGCTGTCTAGCAACCTCTACTCAGCAGTAATTGCCTTGACTTTTTTCTGTATTGGCCTACAAACATTAGGATTGACAAATAATTTCAACTTATCATCGTGTAGGTCTGCATTGTGTTGTGTCTTTCTGTCATGTTTTATTGAGTTGTGTTCATGCCTATGGGTAGGTTGTATTCTGTGTAAATGGTCTCTTATAATTTGTCAGGAAAGAACAAAATCAGGAAGTGAGATTCACAATCAGCTTACACATACTGATGCAACTAACGCACGACATGCTGATAATACTCTATAATGGCAGTGTCGTTCGGTGAAGACCTGGCCTTCACAATAAGCAAAACGACACAAGAACTTGTCTTGTTTGGTCTCCTTTGATTGGAGTGGGTTCCCTGTGTTGTTGCATAGCCCACTGATTATGTTGCATCCTGTGGAACCCATCGGCAGGGTCATCGTTCTCAAACTACGTGGACGTTGTTTTCACAGTGGATTGGATTTCCCGTAATTTTCAAAACAACCAACCAGCAAAACAATTGATAAACAAACTTGCAAACCAAGAGATAGACAAACAAACAAACAAACTCAAATAGACGTATAGAGAAACACAATTGATAAACAAACTTGCAAACCAAGAGATAGACAAACAAACAAACTCAAATAGACATATAGAGAAACACAATTGATAAACAAACTTGCAAACCAAGAGATAGACAAACAAACAAACAAACTCAAATAGACATATAGAGAAACACAATTGATAAACAAACTTGCAAACCAAGAGATAGACAAACAAACAAACTCAAATAGACATATAGAGAAACACAATTGATAAACAAACTTGCAAACCAAGAGATAGACAAACAAACAAACTCAAATAGACATATAGAGAAACACATTGATAAACAAACTTGCAAACCAAGAGATAGACAAACAAACAAATCAAAGCTTAGAAAATATAACAACTTGCCGAGCAACAACATAGTATAGGACATAAAAAACAGAACAAACAAACAAACGTGAGTATGACAAACAGACAGACAACAGACAAAAGACAAATCAATTATCAGTAAATGACAGTGATAATTTTGTTAACATTGTTGTTTTTGTTTATGCTCTCAGTGTGTGGTGTGTGTGTGTGGTGTGTGTGTGTGTGTGTGTGTGTGTGTGTGTGTGTGTGTGTGTGTGTGTGTGTGTGTGTGTGTGTGTGTGTGTGTGTGTGTGTGCACGTGTGTGCTTGTGTACATGTATATGTGTGTATGAAAGACTGGTTTGATCAACTTACTGCTTGAATTATAGGAATGAGTAATTGAATAATCACAATAGTTAGAATTGCCTGTTTTTCCCCTTCCGTGAGTTTTGTAGAAAACCGTATTTTCCCAGTTTAGTGTTTGCTTGATCATTGTTAACAAATCCATAGTGCTTTTGTTTTCTTTTGTGTAATTATTGTTATTAAATCCATTCTACTTTTGTTGCAGACGAAAGAACACACTAATTCTAAGAACACAATTGACTGTCCGAGTTCATGCTATAATTGGTGAGTACCCATTTACTCTTAACTCATACTTGTATGTGTGTGTGTCTCTGTGTGTGTGTGTGGGTATGTATACATATCTATCTATCTATCTATCTATCTATCTATCTATCTATCTTTATCTATCTCTATCTATCTATCTCATCTGTCTGTGTATCTATCTCTCTATCTCTATCTATCTATCTATCTGTCTATTATCTATCTATCTATCTATCTATCTATCTATCTACTATACATACATAGATATCCATATCTATCTATATATACATGTATATGTGTATGTGTGTGTATGTATGCATGTATGTATGTATGTATGTATGTATGTATGTATGTATGTATGTATGTATGTATGTATGTATATATATCCGTTTTTTTTTCCATTTATTTGTGCGTGGTCAGAATATGGCACTACAGTTTACAGTTGGTGAGTGCTTCCAAATTCATCAACAAATCAACGGCATCCAGTGTATTGTATGCAAATAACTGTAAGAAAGCATATCACAAAGTTTACATAATTATGTATAGTATTTTTGCTGACCATTCGACCCATGTCTATATAAAGATTGAAATGTTCAAGCCATAAACTACGACAAAGGGGGAAAAGTCTGTTCGATGCGATTGGTGACAAACAGCTTTAAAAGGGTCTACTAAGAAAGTCATCCAGAACAGTTGGTAATATATGACGTTTTTATCTAAAAACATTGCAGAAGTTAACATATAAAGTGGACGATAAACGATTACTTCGTCCAAAACTTTGTAAAAGTTCACATTGTAAAGTTGAACATGAACGATGGCTTTGTCTACATGTTTTACAAAAGTTAATACCATACAATTGATGATTACTGATTTTGTCCAGAAATATTGTGAAAGTTTACGCCACACACTTAGTGTTAAATGTCTGTTCAAAATTACTATAAAAGTTTCAGCCATATATTGATACAGCGAGTGAGGAATGATTTTCTCTGTTTTTCCACCTGAAGTTCACGCTATGTAGTTAGTGATAAATGATCGTGATATAAAATTCTGCAAAAGTTCATGCCATAAAGTTGTTGATGAAATGATAACTGCAACTGCTATGTTACTTTTTTTTTTACTGTCTTTGATGACTTTTCCAAAAGTTCTGCAAAAGTTCACACCATGTAATTATAGTTGCTGCTTGCAGCCTGAAGGGGCGTGGCCGGCGAATTATGAATAGTCGACCGAGTTGGTCAGAGTTAGTCAGACGGAAGCTAAGTTTTGTTTGTGTCTGCCATACTGACCACGCACGACTTGTTCTGTTTCGTGCATGTCTGATTGTTTGTGTCCGCTTCACCAAACACTAAACGTATCATTTGACGGCCTCCACACGCTGTTCTAGGTGTGTGTGTGTCTGATTGTGTGGTGTGTGTGTGTGTGTGTGTGTTGTGTGTGTGTGTGTGTGTGTGTGTGTGTGTGTGTGTGTGTGTGTGTGTGTTGTGTTGGTGTGCGTATGTATATATATATATATGTATATATGTATATTATATGTATATGTATATATATACATATATATATATAACTGACAGACATACAGAAACACACACACACATACATCTATCTATCTATCTATCTATCTATCTATATACGTGTGTGTGTGTATGCGCGCGCGTGCGCGCGTGGTTGTGAGCGTTTCTGTATGTCTGTCAATTATTGTCTCTGTCCGTCACTCATTCTGTCTGTTGTATGGTGTTTTCATTGAGACCCTTCGTCTCATTCACTTTTTCTCTGTGTGTGTGTCTTTCACAATCTGCCGTTCTGTCTGTCGGTGTGTCTGTGTCTCTTGCAAGTCTGTTGGCCAATCATTTAGCCTGTCCACATACTTTGAAACTCTGTACAGTCCTTTTCACACACATGTTTGTATGCGTCCACACGTCCACTGAAGCTCACCCAGCCGGCCTTTAGAAGTTGAGTGCAACCGAATGTTGACAGACAAACAGCAGTGCACAAAACGGATAAGCCATGTCCTGCTTACAAACTCCTTTTCGCCTCACACTAATAGAATCATCTCTACAACCAGACACACTTTATGTTTAGGACGTTATTATTTGCTTTAGACAGGTCTCGTTTAAACTTGGATGCGACTGTGATTCTATATTGCGTTGATTTGTTTAAGAGACATTTATCGATGATGTGTTGAAGACCCTTTCATCGATATGCCTGACAGTTTATTCATGTTGATGTTTCATACAGTTTGGACATTGGTGTTTAGAATAGGGATCCAGGCTCATTCGAGTTTAAACAAATGTTTTTGTGCTCGCTTACCCGTCCCTATGACTTTTGTTTTGAAAATGAACCTTCTATAAAGAACCGAGAGTTATCCATGAAGAAGCGAGTGACCTTTGCATAGAAGCACGCACGCACGCACGCACGCACACGCTCACACACACACACACACACACACACACACACACACACACACACGCACACACGCACACACACACACACACCACACACACACACACACACACACACACACCACGGACGTTCACGTCCTGCCCCTTACCACGCACACGAACACGCTTGCAAAATTGAAAGAGAGAGAGAGAGAGAGAGAGAGAGAGAGAGAGGAGAGAGAGAGAGAGAGAGAGAGAGAGAGAGAGAGAGGCGTAACGAATATGCAAGATTTGAAAAGCAAGACTTTTGTTTGATTGACGTCTCCCGGATGTTAATGAAAAATAAATCTTGAATACATGATTGTGACATTTGATGGCCGTGTTATATCAGACATTGATCAAACAGAGCTTCATGCCTTTCATTAACTTTCATTAGATTTGAGGGAACTCGTTTCCATGATGCCTTTTACTGGTATATGTATATCAAACCGTATGTAGAGTCACCGAAAGGAGAAGCAGTTGCCTTGACCCTCGTGTCCTTAGAAGGGAGAGTTAACAGACCAGAGGTGTCCAGGAGGAGAGGTGCGAAGTTAGGGGACCACGCGCCTGTGTCAGGGACATCCATACCTCTCCTTGTCTCATTATTTGACCAGAGCCATGGACTCAAGGTCCCACGTCTCGAGTTAGTCCCACACTTCAGCATTAAAGTTTGAAAGTTAGCTTGTTTGATTGGGTTGGACTGTTTTAAAAGACAAATCAGGTAGTTTTCAGCTCGTCAGTTGTTTGTCTTCCTCTTCCTCTTCCTCCTTCGCCCTTCACCTGTGGTCTCTTCTTTCTTTCTGGTTTTTTTTCTCTCGTAAGTCTCTCTCTTTGTTTGTCCCTCTCTCTTTTGTCTGTCTGTCTGTCTGTCTCTCTCTCTCTCTCTCTCTCTCTTCCCCCCTTCCCCCATGACCCCGTGATCTCTTACTGCATGTCACATTTCTATTTCAGCGGTCGTCCTCCTCAGTGGACACTTGGTAAACATTGGGAATGCAACTGTTTGAACTTGTGCTTCACTCTACCGTTTTGTTGTTTGTTTGTTTGTTAATATGTGTGTGTATGTGTGTGCGCACGTGTGTGTGTATTTGTAAGTGTCGTGGAGGGCAGGAAAATGCGCCAGTGAGCACATCTGTTTATGACCTGAGAAAAGAGGGCTTGCTTTCAAAGCTGACTAAAACAAGAAGAAGGAAAAGAAGAAGAAGAAGAAAGAAAGAAGGAAGAAGAGAAGAAGAAGAAGAAGAAGAAGAAGAAGAAGAAGAAGAAGAAGAAGTAGTAGTGATAGTAGTAGTAGTAGTAGCAGAAGTTATG
>JAPXFY010000014.1:43196431-43206431 GCA_030674185.1 Monoplex corrugatus | reverse complement strand
CTTTTGTTTTTTTTGCTCTCATTTCTTTCTTTTATATTATATAGCTTTTACAAACTCACTGCGCATATCTGCAGCCATGACTCACGCATGTCAATAAAGGCAGATTGGACTTATTAGTTTTAGTTCTGATGTCCCCACAGGCACAGGAAAGAACACAGAAATTGGGGAGAAAGACGCTTTAAAGTAGTTCTTTGTTCCGTTTTGTTTTATTTTATACAGGCTTTGTGCACTGCCGTGATCCAGAAGCTGATAGTTCTAAACAGTATGAATTCATCAGTATAGATGGATACAAACATTTGTAATTA
Source organism: Monoplex corrugatus (assembly GCA_030674185.1). NCBI lineage: Eukaryota > Metazoa > Mollusca > Gastropoda > Littorinimorpha > Ranellidae > Monoplex > Monoplex corrugatus. The sequence goes on along the minus strand of JAPXFY010000014.1, from coordinate 43,206,126 downwards.
TTGCACAAACTAAAATGAAATTGGCAGCTCCCATGAAACAAATCAAAAAGTACCTTTCCTTGTGGCTTCCGTTTCTATCATTTTTTAATATTTTGTTGTTGTTGTTGTTGTATCTTTAAAATTGATCGAGGCATTTTAGGAAAAAGTTTTCTTGTGTTATGTTATGATTATGTGCACCTGCGCGTCGCGCGCGCGTGCACACACACACACACACATATATCTATCTATCTATCTATCTATCGATCGACGATCGATCGATCGATCGATGATCGATCGTATCTATCTATCTATCTATCTCTATCTATCTATCTATCTATCTATCTATCTATCTATCTATCTATCTATCTATCTATCTATCTATCATCATCTATCTATCTATCCATCTGTCTATCTGTTTGTCTGTCTGTCTATCTATCTATCTGTCTATATCTATCTATCTAGCTATTTATCTGTTTGTCTGTCTGCCTTTCTATCTATCTATTCTTTCCGTAAACTCCAGTCATTTACATCGGTATTCTACAAACCAATTAATACGCTCACATGCGCATGCGCTTCGCATGCACGCAAGTACACATACGTTCAGGCGCACACGCGCCTTATATTTGTATGACTGGCATCATTTTCACATAAAAGTAAAACAGTGTTTATGGAATTGACTTTTTTAGTAAACATAACATGCACGTCACATTTGTTGCAGTGTCCTGATGTGGATGACCTTGGCAGCTGTCTAAAATCTGGGGTATTATATTTCGTGAACACCATAGGTTACAGATATATTGTTTTTATTTATTGTGGGTGGTTTGATGGAATAATAACCAAATTATGACAAATGATTTGATGGAATAAGGACCAACCATATGGAATAAGAACCAATCATAAAACAGATTTTGTAATATTCCTGATTCCGAAGTATCTTCGGGTCTTGCGTATAAAGTTTGAAAAAAAAAGGTGTATGTATAATTTTGAATGGAAGTAAACCGGTATGACCTGACCGATTTGTTCTGTAGCGGTTGGACCGTGCTGTTATTAAAGTATATGTGTCTGTGTGAGGTAGGAAGGGTGACTCAGTCTCAATTTTAGTAGGTGTGCATAGCCTTTGTACGATACTGAACATTTTATGTCATCAGCAGTTACTTTGTAAGATATCTTGCCTGTGAAAGAAAAGAAAAAAACCGAAAAACATTCACTCTTGCAACTGTTTCCACATTTTATTCGTGAGTGCATTCCACACGCGTACGCTTGCGTGCATTCATATTCGTGCATATTCAGATATGTATGTGCATGCACACATGCTGTGCACACACTCCAGTGCGCGTGCACTCAGTCACACAGACCACACACACACACACACACACCCACACAACACAACACACAACGCATGCACGCACACACACGAGCACACGTGCGCGTTGCATGCTTACTTGCACGAAACCCGGCTTTTGAAAGAACAAAGCCAAATAATCAAAATGGGGTTTCAATGCTAGTGAGAGATTTGATCGTTTGTATCAGGTTCGTTACTGCTTTTATGTCTGGTGCTTCAGTGTAGTTATTCATATCCAGCCGACTTCTCAAATACCTGAAACTGCTCGGCGTTTAATCATGTTTAACTATTGACCTTGTGCATATAGCCCCAGTCTAGTCATGGACACTTTCCAAACGAGTTATCAGACAGCTCAAATATTCTGCTTTTAATCATGCTGAAGTGTTGATCTTGTCCTTATGTTACAGATTCAGTCTCGTCATTCGTTCACTGTTACCAAATGATATCTGAGACATTCCTGCGTGTTCTACTTTTAATTATGTTTGAGCAGGATCATTCCTTTGCATTCCATTGGCGCCTGTCGCTATTGATGGCGCCTGGAACTTCGCCAGTCGTCGGTTTTATTTTCGTAATAGAATAATTTTTAAGAGTCGTATTCATACTGTACACGCTTGCACATGCACGTTCACTAGCGGGTAACCTACGCCCGTGCACGCACGCTCTCTGCCTCTGTCTCTGTCTCTCTGTCTGTCTGTCTGTCTCTCTTGCACACACACACACACACACAACACACACACAACACACACACACACACACACACACACACACACACACACACACACACACACACACACACACACACACACACACACCGCCCATGTGCGCGCCACTTTAAAGTAAATCAGACTACAAGACTTAGATTTAAGAAACTGATTTTCGTCATCGTTTCGTGAAAACAGAGGGTATGCTTTGTTCAATCGCGGTATAAATTTTCTGTTGTGGTTGTAGCGAGTGATCGTCAAGTCGCGTGGGGAGGTATATGACAAAGTGAAAAAAAAATCAGTCGGTGATAAAAATTCATATCTGTCGAGTTTCCAGCCACTTCGAGGGTCACTTCTACCAGTAGTTCGGCTAGCTAAAAGTTAAGGTAGTCCTGTAACCATAAGCTGGCCGTATGGGGAGTGAGGTGGGTAAGACCTCACTGTTCACATTAAAGTGCAACGAATATGACATGGACCGTTTGCTCCATACACATGGAATTATTATTACTTTTAGGTCAGCTTTTTCATGATAGGGCCCTCTCCTCTCCTTCGCTGCTTTGCCATTTGTTATCTTGCATAGGTACAGCTTGGTGGAATTCAAGCTTCAAAAATGGCTCTGAATGTTTATCCAATTATTAGTATCAGAACGATTCCTTTTTGATCTATGTTTTTGTTTGTTTGTTTTCTTTAAATTCATCGTCATCATCAAGTGCCCTGCCACGTGGCGTTGACGATCATGGCCCGCCATATGCATCTATCCCTTGTTGCCGCAAGCACATCATCCGCCCTCTCTGTCTTCAGCCATTCCAATATTTTTTCCCTGGGTTTACCTGGTGCTCTCTTTCCCTCCAGCTTTCCTGTTGTGATCAGGTGCTCTTATTCGCCTTTCCTCATAAAATGGCCTATAAATGTTGCCTGTCTTTTCCTAATCTTCCCTATAAATGATCTTCTTTGTCTGCCTCCATCAAGACTGTCTCGTTTGTTTTCTTTGCTGTCCATGGAACTCTCAACATTCTTCTTAGAAACCACATCTCGGCTACCTCAATCTTGTTCTGGCTTTACTTGTTGACTGTCTACTCGTCACAACCGTATAACATTATCATTCTATTAAACATTCAAAAACTCTCTTCCTGATGTTAATTGATAGGCATTTGTTGGCTAGAATGCTTTTCATCTTATTGAATGCTGTTTTCTTTAAATTACGAATTAAAAACTATGCTTAGGCAGGATTGTAGAGAGTAATAATAATAATAATTACAATATTTATATAGCGCAAAATCTTGATAAAAATCAAATCTAAGTAAAGGGATAGGAACTGTACTACTTATGGATAAGATTCTTTAAGGTGGGTTTCATTCCTTTCTCTTGTTGCTTTACCTTCTCCAACGTGAACAGGGTCACTCATCGTCTGGTACACGTTCACAGCTGGGCTGATTGGTGATTGCACGCACAAAATTTGCGAACCAGACACGAACCTTTGCTGTCGGATTGGAAGACGTCCGCTTTTACCGCTACACCAGTTGACCTTTTTGTTGACCAGCATCTGAATGGGTCATACGATCTCAGTAAATGTTTGTCCGTTTAGTAGTAGCCTCACAGACGGTCACTTTTCGATAGGTATGTACAGAATGACAAACTTCAGAAAATGCAAGGGTGGGGTCCAGTAAATATTAGCCATCTGCTGACGTCAGGAAAAGGTCATTTTACTTTTTTATTTTTCATGTTCGAGGGATCGCGAGCGTCATGCGGGGTAATTAGCCAGGGAACGTATCTCACGTGTCATCTTCAGACAAATGAATTTCAAAGAGGTTTGCTATTTTAGTGACAACGATAGCAGTGATAAGGGAAATCGCCCGTCCCTCCACAATGTAACGTTAGCAGTTGACTAATTTTAGCAAGTTTGAAGGTCGTTTGTCTCTCAAGGATATTTGTCAAGTAAACAGCTCTGCTGGTCATTTTCCAACGAATGTTTCGCTTGTTAACAGCCTTAGACATTGTCAAGTTTCGACCGGTATGTGCAAATAAATACTTACCGGTCTTAGTGATAGAAAGCGTTATTTTTCTGATTGACTGTGTGCCTAATTATTGTCGTGACAAAAGTCTGGAGGGCAAGAAAGGTTACAACGAACTATCTGTAATTGGGGGTGGGAAAGTATGAAGATGGGTGGTGTAAAGCCTTAATTGCAACAAGTACAAATAAGCTGGTAGGAAAGTTGGGGAAATGTCGACAGTTCCAAGGAAGACAGAAACCCATCCGTGGCTGGCAGAAATGGACGGAAAGTTTAGCTAGTTTGTATACATTTATTTGTTTGTTTTTGATTACGACGAGTGTGTGCATGCGTGTGTGTTTGTATGTTTTAGAGAGAGAGAGAGAGGGAGAGAGAGGGAGAAAGAGAGGGGAGAGAGAGAGAGAGAGAGAGAGAGAGAGAGAGAGAGAGAGAGAGAGAGAGAGAGAGAGAACGTTCTTAAATATCGGAGACTTCGGGGGAAGACGAAAGTAGATATAAAACGATATTACTGCTAAGCTACAGTAGTTCGGAATTTGTTCAACAGAGATTCATTACTTTCGGACAACTCCATATGTGCTCCACCCAAATCTTCCAGTAGTTTTCTGACACCTTAAGCCTGCACAAAACCCTATGCGCTGGCAAGGTCTTGAAATGCGATGAACCCATGATCTACGAAAAACTGACACTACCAGAATAATTGTAACATTAAGATGGGCTGTGAACAAGCCACCTGTTATGTTGCGGGGTGGGATTGAACGCAAGACATGAGATCTTGAGTCCACGGGCCTGGCAAAACAGCAAGCCAGCCCTCGTGCAACTGTTATCAAGAAGCTCTGGTGAAGGCGAAAACTGAACACAAAACCGTAGACTACAACTTCATAAACAAATCATGCAGTGATTTTTTGGAGGACTGAAATTAGTTCTCTAGTCCTCTCTGAGCCTTTGAATGAAAGGAGCCCAGTTTGGACGCAAAGGCCAAATTTGCAGCAAACCATTCAATAATTGTCGGGGAACGAAATTAGTTCTCTCATCGTCTCTAAGCATTGGTAGAAGAAAGAAACCCCAGTTTTATTTTACCACACCTCAAGCGTTGCCTGAAGGGTCGTTGATCGATAAATGAGATTGGCTTCGCCTGAGCCCTGCCACTCGTTTCCTTAGGCTGTTTTGTATGCTGGTAGTGGTAATCATTCATGCGAATGAGGGAAAGCCTGCAAGTCTGACCTTGTGTGTTACATGACCCAGTGTGCGTATTGTTTCATTGCTGGTGTTAGTTTCTTCCTGTAGGTGAAGTCGTGTGTGTGTGTGTGTGTGTGTGTGTGTGTGTGTGTGTGTGTGTGTGTGTGTGTGTGTGTGTGTGTGTGTGTGTGTGTGTGTGTGTGTGTTTGCGTTCCTGTTTTTTCCTTCTTTCGCTGTCCTGTCCTGGCCTTTTTCCTTATGAGATGAAATTAAGCAGGGTTAAAAAAAAATCCATAGTAAAGCAAAGGACAACTCTTGAGAATTATCTCCCATGTTGTATAGAACTTCACTGCTTCCCTCTTATTTCCATTGTAAAGTAATTTTGTTCTCTCGCCCTCTGTGTGTGTGTGTGTGTCTGTGTCTCTGTTTATGTCTCTCTCTGTGTCTCTCTGTCTGTCTGTCTCTATCTCTCTCTTTCTCTTTCCTTCATTAAAGCATTCATAGCGATTCGTACTTTTTTCTTTGACTTTTCTTCTTCATGGAACACTTCTGTGTGGTTTGCTTTCGGTATCGGTTATATGTTGGCTTTGTGTAGAGAGGACAGTGTCTGGAGTTGACATTTGAGGATTCTTTAGCTGCTTTTTTCCCCGATGGTGAAATAGTGGAGAGTTGACCTCAGTGAATTCTTTGACCACACGTCCAGTCATGAGATTGTGTAGAATGACGTTGGTCTCTAGATTCTTTGACCGGTTCACGAGGTTGTCAGGGCACATTATTCTTGTTTCATATGCTGATCTTTGTGCGGGGTGCCTCTTGGCTTTGATTTATTGTACTATCAGAAGTGCTCTAGACAGTTTTGTCGGGGTACCAGGGGGTTTTGAGTGGTGTTATGATGGAATGCTGAAGAGAAGTGTGTGTGTGTGTGTGTGTGTGTGTGTGTGTGTGTGTGTGTGTGTGTGTGTGTGTGTGTGTGTGTCTGTGTGTGTGTGTGTGTGAGTGTGTGTGTGTGTGTGTTATGAAATTGTAAGCTCTTTGCTGGAAGAATGAACGTGCTCTCTGTTTGTCTGTCTGTCTGTCTGTCTCTCTCGTAATTGTAGATGGCTAGTGACCAAAACAGAACAAACCATTTTGTCATTGTCCTCTGTCTGTCTGTCTCTTTGTCTGCGCACGTATGAGTTAGGAGTGGAGGAGCGCGTGCGCGTGTGTCTCTGTGTGTGTTTGCGCGTGCACGCGTGTGTGTATGGTTTGTTCAGAAGGGAATCATCGCACATGAACAATTCCATATGCGTTTCATTCAGATCTGACAGGACTTGTCTAACAGATCGTTGAACCAGCATAAAACCCTGTACTCCTGCAAGGTCTTGAAATGACCAGGGCTGGCGGTAGGGAGGGACCTTTGAAACACTGAGCTGATCCATCGGAATGGTTTCAGTATTAAAATGGCCAGGTTTTGTGTTGCGAGCTTGGATTGAACTCGAGACATCAGGCCTTCAGTTCATGGCCTTATCGAGAAAACAAAAACAAACAAATAAACAAACAAACAAACAAACAAACCCCCCCCCCCCCCAAACAACCCCAGCCCATGTAAAGCTTTGGCTTCTCATGAGGGACGGACTCACGACCCTTGCATTATCAGTATAGCGCTCTAAACATCTGTGCTAACGGGACTTCTTTTTTAAAAAATTTTTTTTTAAGGACGTGAACACACACTTCATAACTCAAGGAAATACGAGGTCCCATTGGATATGTCTAACTGCTAGTCTTATGAATATAAGCATGCAAACACAAAAGCGACACGCATAAATTGAAACTAAAAGCAAATTCCTTGCATCCTGTATTTTTTGATAGATTTCTTTACGATTTCTTTTCTTTCTTTCTTTCTTTCTTTCTGTCTGTCTGTCTGTCTGTCTGTCTGTCTTTCTTTCTTTCTTTCTTTTTACCAGAAAGGATACACACACACATGTATTATATACTGACCGGAGGGGTGTGTAGATTGCCTGAGACTGACGGAGACGATTGAACGAGTACAATCTGGCTGATATCAGCAAGTAGTATTTCTGTGGTCGAAGGGGCCGTCAATAGCTGTGACCAAGTGCGGTCAGTAAATAAGCACGACTGGATAAACGGGTTCAGACCTATCCGTTACGAGGCTTAACAAGTTCTTTGACACATTACGCACATCTCCTGCATTTTCAGTAGGTCTTTCGTAAATCATCTGAGGAATACTCTCTTTGGCTCACGCACGAACACACACACACGCACGCACGCACGCACGCACGCACACACACAAAAGAGAGAAAGGGTGTGAGGGAAACGGGGCAGTGGAATTTAAATTTGTCTCAAGATTAAACAGTTTGGTGTTGTAAACCCTTGTCTGTCTTCGCCTTGCTCCACCAAACCCCAGCTGAGTGTCAAGTAACTGGAGATAATGTCGACGTGTCAGCTGCAAAGGTTACCACTAGCTTATTTTGGAGGAAAAGGTTACTGGGAGATATCAGGTTTCGTATGTGTTTACACGGGAGCTTTTGGATATGCCATCAGTGGTGACCCAACGACCAAAGGGCCAGAAGAAGAAGGACAAGACCCAAGCGTTGAAAAACATGAGAAGTAAAGAAATGCTTTGGAACTTTGCTGATAATATGTTATTCCCGTAGCCGTGTGCTTACTGCACGCACATGAGCAACTGAAACCTCACAAGTTCACTACCGGAACACGTTATACTGAGTTATTGGTGTCATCAAAGAGACCATGTTAACCCACCTTCCCCTGGAAAGGGACAGCTATGATTGTCAGCATGAAGTGTGGGACAGTTTCAGTTTCAGTTTCAATTTCTCAGGATGACGTCTCCGCGCTCGGAATGAATTCCATAATTATGCACTTACGTCACAGGTGCCATGTGGTGGTTAAGATCCAGACTGATTACGGCACAAGCCTTAAGCCTGCACATAAAGCCATAGATAGATAGTTCCTTAACCCTGGGGTCGTAGGGGAGTGAGGTGGCAGAGACCTCAACTTTTCCCCGGGGCCAGCACCACGAGGGCGGCGACCATCCCCTCTCCCTCGCTTCAAATTCATATTCACTTTTTTTTTTAACCAAAAAGGCTAATTAGTCCTCAAGGGGTGGGACCTGGGAAATTAACCTATATCTTCGATGATTTTTACCAAGGCAGCCGGGCAATACCCTGCTCTTCACGATTTTCAACTGCCTTGGGATCTTTAGTGTGCGCAGTCAGAAGGCACTCGGGTCCGACTCGTTTTTCGCCCCCTTCCGAAGGACTAAACGTTTAGTTCGATTTTCCGGTCAAACTGAGGAGAAAAGTCGAGGTCTCTACGGGGAGCGAACCCTGGAACCTCGAATTTAGATATTGGCAGGCGAACGTCTGAACCATTCTGCCACTCTTCTCGCTAAAGTGTGAAAGTGTGGGAACAGTGACCTTGTTAACCCACCTCCTCGTGAACAGGGACAGCTATGATTGTCTAATGAAGTGTGGGAACAGTGTTAAAAGCAGAGACGGTCTTACCGTAGTCGTAGATAACAGGCACTGGTACCGTAGGTCCGCGTACTTGGTCTTGGTGCATGAATGGTACACCCCAGTCGTTTTCTTTGTTACCGATTCCTTTGTTCCATGAGCTATGGTTCTGTATGTCTGGGGGGGGGGGGGGGTGTGGCTTAGAAGTTAAATCATGTGCATAGAACGCGAGAAACAATGGTTAGAATCATGGCTCAGACAGGATTCTCCCTCCCTCCCCCCCCCCCCCCCTCTCTCTCTCTGCAGACACAGAGTGTGCCATGCTTCCTGTCGTTTTCAAGTAAAAAAGAACCCTGTAAACTGAAGAAAGAAGATAAAGAAGGCGTGTAGGTACCCAAATATCTCTAGATGGCACAGTGTAAACATATACGCAGTGCATGAGCATGTAAAGACCTCTTTTGGTTTAGAGACACCAACTCAGATAACTCCTTTCGTTGTAGTAGTATTAGTAGTGGACAGCAAAGAAAACAAACGAGACAGTCTTAATGGAGGCAGACACAAATAGATCACTCATAAGGAAGATTAGGAAAAGACAAGCAACATTTATAGGCCATTTTATGAGGAAGGGGGATTTGGAGCACCTGGTCACAACGGGAAAGCTGGAGGGAAAGAGAGCACCAGGTAGACCCAGGGAGAGAATGCTGGACGGACTTGCAGAGTGGCTGGGGATGAAGAGAGTGGGGGAGATGCTGGGGGCAACGAGAGATAGAAATGGTTGGAAGTCCATGGTCGCCAACGCCATGCGGCAGGGCACCTGATGATGATGAGTATTAGTAGTGGAAGCTTCTGGCAACTTTGCTTCATTAATATCACGAAGAAGTTAAGAATTGCTGTTCCATTTGTGACATTAGAATGGACACTATACATAAGCATATACAGAATAATCCTGTCTTATATGTAAATAATAACATGTGTGACTGCGTCACCGTGTAGTCGGTTCCATAATACGTAGTTAATT
>JAPXFY010000014.1:43163931-43186431 GCA_030674185.1 Monoplex corrugatus | reverse complement strand
TATTTTCTTACCTGTTTCATGAAAACTTCCAACTTGAATTGTTTCACAGGGTCGTCTGGTGATCAAAACAGCCCTCAAACTTCTCTTGGTTTTTGTGGAGTACACGGAATCCAATGCCATGCAGTTACTGCGAGCCATCAACACTGTAGATGCTCGTCGTGGTCTGAAACCCTGGACCAACATCATGGCCATCCTCAGCGAGAAAGATGGTGCTGATTCTGAACTGCTTGTCTATGCCATGACGCTGGTTAACAAGGTACAGTTATGTTTTGATTTGACTGTTTTCTTTTTTTTCTTTCTTTTCTTTTCTTCTCTTTTCTTTTCTTTTCTTTTCTTTCCTTTCATTTTCTTTTCTTTTCTTTCTTTTCTTTCTTTTCTTTCCTTTTCTTTCCTTTCCTTTTCTTTTCTTTTCTTTTCCTTGACAGGGCACAATTTGTTAAACGTAAGATTAGATATTAGATATGTACCTAGTGGGATGTTGGCTGTCAGCGGTCAAAATGTGGAAGTGTTTGCCTTGGAAGTGAGATGTGCTGTATTTGATTCCCATTCAGGCAGGGATTTGTCTACCTCCTCCACTCACTCATTAGGGTTGTTGGGGGCTCTATCAGTATAAATAATATCCCCACCTTCTGGAAATTCTGTGCCAGAAATTTCCTTTTTTTTTTGTTACTCTCTTTGTTTCTTTCTTGCTTTTTTGCTTTCTGTCATCTCTTCCTGTCATTTTCTGCATTGCTGGTCTGTTCACCTGTATGTGTTCTACAAAAGCTGTATGTACTGTCTCTTGGAATTGATAATGAGTACATGTATTAAATGTATTTTTGCCTTCAAGGAAATGTGATGTTCAGAAGCAACATAGGTAATTTAGGTCAGTTTTTATATGTTTTAGCATATTTTGTTATGTTTATACATTTGTGTTAAGGTTTTTTTCAAACCCTCTATGAGAAATTGGGCAGAATGATGAATGTTGGCGACATACCCTTAGTTTATGTTTGCAAACACATGGATATGTGAACTTAATTTTCTTTTCCAGGTGTTTCATTTTTTCAGTATCAACGAGGTGTTATGAAAATTTGAGATGGTTATAGCCTAGCCCTGATCTGGCTCTGCGCTGATTGCAGGGTTTTAGACATTAATGATAACAATGATGATAATAACCCCCTTCACTCGAACTTGAGCAGTGGTCTGGGCGCTGGTCTTTATAACTGAGGTTCCATGTGTAGTATACACATAGTACACACAAATGTACCCCTGGCAGTAGAAAAGTTGCCCCTTGTGACATTTGTAGAAATCTCACTTTGATGTGTATAAAATAAGACAAAAAAGAAAAAAAGGAGACATAATAACAGGCAAGTATGCATCAGTAATAGTAATAGTTAATAAAAAAAAAGGTTGATTGTGGTCACCTATCAAAATGAAGAAGACATTCACTATACACCAAAGATAAAAGCATACAGACTATGGAGCATATAGTACCTGCACAGTAAAGAACAAACAACGACAACAACATACTACACACATCTGAGACAGTGCTTTGCACACATAGAAAGTGCATACAATCTGTGAGGCAGCCATTCTTTATTTTCTGGTGAACTGTGTGTTGCACTGAAGTTGGAGATATGTGTTATTAAGTTACAGCCGTAGCTGATTCCAATTTTTGATGAACAAAGCTGGTCAGTTTTGGTTGATTTCATTGTATATGTCATCATATATAGCTTGAAATAGCAGTTCACCAGTGCACACATTCATTACACACACATTCACACACACTATAAAACGGAGAAGGAAAAAAGTATTGAACTGAAACCTCTGTCTGGTACTGAGTAGAGGAGCTGATTATTTTGTTTTACCACCGCAGCCTAGTACACACTTACACAATTGAAACACACACACACACATAAACACACACACACACACACACATATACACAGACAGACAGACAGACAGACAGACACACACACACACACACACACACACACACACACACACACACACACACACACACACACACATACACATACACATACATACATATATACAGACAGACAGACTGACACACACACGTACACACACACACACACACACACACACACACACACACACACACACACACACACACACACACACACACACACACACATACACTATGCACACACACGCAATTCCTTTAATTTTTGTCTTTGCTGTGTCATGACTTGTGTCTTGATGGGTTCCATAGGTAAATAATTATTGAACATAACTCTTGTTACAGGTGCTTAATTCCATCCCAGAGCAGGACTCATTTTATGATGTGGCTGACGCATTGGAGGAACAGGGGATGGATCGCATCACACAGCGACATATGGAACGCCAGGGTGCTGACCTGGACCTTCTTACCCAGTTCCAGATCTATGAGGTAGGATCATAGAACTGAATATGAACCTTTAACCCTTTGACTCCCGTATACTATCCACCAACTGCAAAAATGTAACCTTTTGTTTTCCTCACCCTATCCATCAGCTTCCTGTCATGATAGGGTGGATAGTGTGAGAGAGTTAGAAGGTTGCATTTTTGCTTTGCTAACGTGATTGACAGTGCAGGATGTTGATAGACGGGGTGCGGGAGCAAGGGGTTAACGTTCAGTTTTACATCCAGGAAGTGAGATTGTAATGTACAGTTCAGCATGGAGCTGGAGAAGACTTTTTTTTAGTTACATTTTTGAAACCTCGAACATCACAAAATTGCCATGAAAATGATTGAAATGCTAATTTGAAATTATAAAATAGAAGAAAACAGATCTGGTCAATTTACGTTACATATGCCATAGTAATATAAACTGTGATAAAGTTGTAAAGTTTATTTGCATATATGTCAAAAAGGTTACTGCTGATCTCTACAGATTTGGACATGGGAAGGTTTCGCTTGACATTAAAATGTTCGGTTTTGAATCTTATGTCTAAATGCTTTTGAAAAAATATGTATCTGGATTACGCTCGTCAATTTTGCTTTGTAAAACAATCTGATTTTACAGGCATTATAATGAGATCAGATACATTATCTGTTTGAAATTTTTGTCTAGACTAAAAAAACTGTTACATTCTCCATTTGTTTAACATTTTGTGTACACTGAGCTCAACATGACTTGATGTTAAAGATATTGTCAATTATGGTCATTACTATCAGTGATCAGACCAGTTAGCTACCACGAATAATTAGAAGAAAGAAATCCAAAGAAAAAAACACACAAATGATTAAAGAAACAAATAAAACCCTTAAAAAGACAAGGTATTTAATTTCATGCTAAATGGTTTGTTGTCATAGTTTGAATAGTTATTCATTATTTGAATTGCTGTCTTTTTCAGAGTGCTCTGAAGCATGAAGATGGGGAGGACTTCTCAGAAATACCTCAACTAGAAAATCTAAGGTAAAAAGAAAAAGAAAAAAGAAGAGCACTGGGTGAATAGTATAAGGATTGTTTGGGGACTGTGAATAGGTTAGCAAAATCAGTACACGTGCATACACAAGTGAACATATGCGTATATGCTTATGAACATGCAAAGTGCTCATGCATGAGCGCACACACAGCTATAGACTTACAAGCACTTTCCCCATGGGGATGCCGGAGGCTCTTTCAGTATAAATAGTATCCCCACCTTCTGGAAATTCTATACTAGAAATTTCCTCTTTTCTGTCACTCTCTTTGTTTCTGTCTTGCTCCTGTGCTATCTGTCATTTCTTCCTATCATTTTCTGCCTTGTTGGTCCATTCACCTGTATGTGTTCAATAAAGCCTTACATATTTTTTTAGGTACATATATTAAGTGCATTTTTGGCCCTACGGAAATGAGATATGGGAAGCAATTTTAAGTGATTTAGGCCTGTTTTTATATATGTTTAGGTGTCCTTAGTTATGTTAGATGTTGTATTGACATATGTTTTTAAATCCCCTGTGTGATAAATTGGACTGAGTGGTCAACACCAGGGGCATCTCTTCAGATTATGTGCGTGAATGCATTGATATGTGTAGTTAATTTTCTTTTCCTTTTCTTCCCTGTTGGGAAGTACTGTGTGTGTATTGAAATGGTCATAGCCCTGATATGGCTTTACACAGTTGGCTGGGATTTAAGCAACAATAAGACACACAAGCACACTCTCATACACACACACGTATGCATGCTTGCGTGCACACATGCAGCACATATGCACACACACACAAACACACATGCACATGCACACACACACACACACACACACACACACACACACACACACACACACACACACACACACACACACAACACACACACACACACACACACACACACACACACACAACACACACACACACACACACACACACACACATATACAAGAACTCACACTGTCTCTCTCCTCTGTCTCTCTCTCTCCCTCTCACTCTCTTCCTTTCTCTTTCTATCACACACACAGACACAAACACATGCATAAATGTAGAATACATACATACACGCATGTCCTTCCTTTTGTCTAAGTTTACTATTTTCTTATTCTGATTGCATTGCCAAACCCAGTAATTACTTCATCTGTCTAATGGAATGACCAGGAGGGAGTCAGTCTGCTTTATTCTTCTTGTTTTTATTTTTTTGTAATAGTAATAAAGATTTTGTTTGTGACAATATTGATGAATTGATCTGTCTGTCTCTCTGTCTGTCTGTCTGTCGCTCTCGCTCTCGCTCTTGTTCTCTCTCTCTTTCTCTCTCTGTCTCTGTCTCTCTCTGTCTCTTCTAAATATTGTAGAATCAAGGGCTTATTTCTTTTTCTCCAGGCGAATTCCCAGAATGAAGAGTGAAGGAGAGGTGCGGAAGAGCAAGCGCCACATGCCACCCAAACTACCTCCCTCGTCCAAGAGTATACCTTCTATGCCCTCTATGCCAGAGGAGTCGCCAGCTGAACAGTTCCAACGAAGACGACAGAAACACATTGAGTGAGAATAGTGCAGTTGCTGTACACATTTACTGATATATATGAGAGATGTGGACTGTGGACTATCAGTAGTGGTTTTCTGGCAATTCTACTTTTCTTTGGAACAATGGCCGGGGCAGACTGTGTAGTTTCTGAATAATTGTGAAAAAGTTGCCCCCATTAGTTTAGTTGGTTCAAACGCTGTGCAGATAACATGGATTTGACCTCAGGCTGGCTACAGCTTTTGTAAATCAGCTCCGCCCCCCCTCCCAACAAGCCCACTTTCATATCAAGACCTTGCCAGTGCTTAAGCATGCAAGACTATATAAAGCACCGTGTGCTTCATTTCTAACCCTTGTAATAGCAGGATCAGGTCTCTCCATTGTTTTATCAGGTAGTTCGATGCAGAAGCAACAACACAACTTCATATTTGAAAGAATGGTAGCTA
Organism: Monoplex corrugatus; assembly: GCA_030674185.1. NCBI lineage: Eukaryota > Metazoa > Mollusca > Gastropoda > Littorinimorpha > Ranellidae > Monoplex > Monoplex corrugatus. The sequence continues at coordinate 43,181,067 of JAPXFY010000014.1, read as the reverse complement.
TTATCACCACCTAAAACTTCGTTAAATATAATGTGACATTAATGGGAAATGTTATGACATATCAATAGGAACATTTCAAATCAGGGCAGATTTGAACTATGATGGGTGGAGCTAGTGTCTGTCGCGTGTATAACACAATGCACTGTATAACTACCTATTTTCATAGCATAATCTGAGTGTGTAATTGATATGAAAACTTCAGCATCACAAGAGATTTTATTTGAAACTCAGAGTAGATGTAATGAAGTGACTGTTATGTTTGCAGAAACACAAATCTTCCTGAAGAAGAACAGGTATTCCAGAAAGGAATCTCAAGGCGATCAGTACCAGGAGAGTTTCAGAATGGATCTTCATCACCTGGTCGTAAGTGTTACCATTGCTGACTGGCTGATGCCTTCTATGTGTGATGACTGGCTGAATTCTGTGGCTGTATCAGTTTAGTGTGTAATTGACTGGTTGTTTTATTCTTGTGTGATGCTTAGCTGTTCTGTTATACAGTGTGTTGTGTGTGAATACTTTCATACTGTCATCTCCAGCAGAGTTTAACTTGCTGTGTTCTCTCTGACAGAGTTTAACTTACTGTGTTCTGCCTGAGAGAGTTGAACTCATTTTGTCCTCTCTGGTAAATCATACATCTGTTTTATTGAAATCAGTGGGAGTGAAGACTTGGGGATGAAACACAAAAGATCTCATCCAGCAAAAACATGATTCAGTGAATTAAATGAATGTTTCATTACATTTATTAGTGGAACAGAAGCAGATTTTATTTTCTATTAACTTTTTCCATGTATACCTGCAATTGTGATATCTTCTTATTAGTAGTCATCATCTTTATAAAAGATACAGATTTCATTGATTCCATTCATTAGCTATTGTGATAGATCTTTTTTTTAAAATACTTTTGAGGCTTTCTGATGGAACATTCTATGATTTGGCTAAGTACTGTATATGTGTGGGTTGCTTTGTGTATGCGTGTATAAGTTTTTTGTTCCATTTGTGTTACAAAAAAAAAAAAAAAATGGCAAGATATCTTGTTGGTACAAGATATATAGGCCTACATTAACAGCAGTTGCTTCTGAAAATGTCCATACATTTGACTCTGCTTCTGCTCACATCTGATCAGAGAACCTTGGTATTCTGTTTGCTTCTGTTTGGAAAGGTGATCTCTTCACATATGGGAAAGGGCTTTAGTGTAAACTGCAGCCATCACTCACCTGTGACAATGCTATTGAGAAAAGTGACTGTTTTTTTGTTCAGGTGAACAAGGAATCAAGATTCAAGTGAAAGAAAACCAGATAAATTTGAACTATTTCATATTCAGTGGAATGAAGCAGACCAGATAAAGTTTTATATTCAGTGGAATGAAGCAGACCAGACAGATTTGAACTATTTCATATTCAGTGGAATGAAGCAGACCAGACAGATTTGAACTATTTCATATTCAGTGGAATGAAGCAGATCAGACAGATTTGAACTATTTTATATTCAGTGGAATGAAGCAGACCAGACAGATTTGAACTATTTCATATTCAGTGGAATGAAGCAGATCAGACAGATTTGAACTATTTTATATTCAGTGGAATGAAGCAGAGCAGACAAATTTGAACTATTTTATATTCAGTGGATTGAAGCAGACCAGATAAATTTGAACTATTTTATATTCAGTGGAATGAAGCAGAGTCAGTTGTACATGATTTGTTTTTGTTATTGTGGTGGTATTTGAAATGTGGCAGGTGTTTGATTGATTTCAATGTGTGGCTTCAGGCTTTGATGATGAATTGTGCGTGTGTGCTTTGGAATGATGTTGACGCTGTTAGTGAGATGGTCTTGTGAGCTTGTCTTGCTGTTGTTGCGATAGCAGAACCTCATGGCAGATTCACCAGTGATGGCAGTGTCTTCTGATATTCCACTTTGCCCAGGCTTTGTTCTTGTGGAATATTCTGAAATGCCCATATTTGTGTCTTATTCTGTCATTTTATTTAACACCCAGGCCTCTCTGTAGATACATGCACTTATGTGCTGTCTCAATTTGTAGCTTTTATATCTTGAAAAAAAAAGTCTTTTTAAAATGAACTTTATCAGTGTAATTCCGATTTATTTTATGGCACTTAACAATTTACATATTTACCTTTTGATGAAAGGTGTAAGCTCTGATGCTACTTCAAAATATGGAAATGAAAAGTTATTGCTTCATTGAAGGATTTAGGTATGGATGCAAAATGACTAGTCTGTACAGTTTTAATAAATCAAGAGTGATGAATAAATGAATAAAAAGAAGGGGAAAAAAAGAAGGGTAAAGTAGATTCCCCTTTTCACATATGTACCCATGGCTTTTGGTTTGTCTCCAGAGTGTCACGCTCAGAGATGACAGACAAAATCGTTTTGATTATCTCTAGTAGTACATTGACGATGGTAGACAGTGAGTTGGCACTTTGTAGACTAAATATCACAGACAATGAGTTGGAACTTTGTGGACTAAATGTTGCAGGCGCAGATGTATGAAGGGGGCAGGGTGGAAAAGATGGGAACTGGGTTATTAGTGCTATGTGTAATGCTTGGTTGTGAAACTGGTTGTGAAGCAAAACCTGAAACCTGAAAAAAACCGATCTTTCAAGGAACATAATGATTTTATATGCTGGACCTTACTTATGAAAACCAGGTGTAGTCATAGTTATACTAACAGTCCTATCTGATATGCATGGTACACAGGCGTTATTGATGTCGATCTCGAAGTGGACGACACATCTGTTTCAATGGTTGAAGAAGAATCCAGCATCACTGCCTGTGAAGACGAGTATAACACATGTACAGAGGAGGAAATAACCCTCCTTTGTGAAGATGGTAATCAGCGGTATTCTTCCTGAACATGTATCTCCAACATCCTTTCTTAATTTTGGCATTACTTTCCACACCTGATCTTCTTTGAATTAATCAGTCTGATGATGCTGTGCATTACTAAAATTTGCAGCAGGTCACCCTCTGTATAAAGTGATTATGACATTTTGTGTTCCTTTAATGTCCTTTCCCATCAGTCATACCAACCAGCCAACCATATAAACTATCCAACCATCTAAGTAACCAGTTAACCGACTAACTGAACAAAACAGCTACAGTGTTCATATAAACCTCTTATACTAGCTGCAGTATTGCAGCAGTCTAACTAACTTACCTGCTGAGAAAGTTGCTGGTGATAAAGTACAAAAAAATGAAATATGTATTTTTTCAACCTTTGTATCTTGTAATATCACTAAAAGATACAGAGGCCTTGACCTAACATACATTTGAAAGATACAGTGGCCTTGACCTCCAGACATCACTAACAGATAGTGACCTTAACCTCCATACATCACTAAAGATACAGAAGCTTTTAACTCAGACATCACCAAATGTATAGAGACTTTGACGTCCCCACATCACCAAAGGTATAGAGACTTTCATGTCCAGACATCACCAAAGGTATAGAGACTTACGTCCAGACATCACCAAAGGTATAGAGACTTTCATGTCCAGACATCACCAAAGGTATAGAGACTTACGTTCCAGACATCACCAAAGGTATAGAGACTTTGACATGCAGACATCACCAAAGGTATAGAGACTTTGACGTTCAGACATCACAAAGGTATAGAGACTTTCATGTCCAGACATCACCAAAGGTATAGAGACTTACGTCTAGACATCACCTAAGGTATAGAGACTTTGACTTCAGACATCATCAAAGGTATAGAGACATTGACATCTAGACATCATCAAAGGTATAGAGACTTGACATCAGACATCACCAAAGGTATAGAGACATTGACATCTAGACATCACCAAAGGTATAGAGACATTGACATCTAGACATCACCAAAGGTATAGAGACATTGACATCTAGACATCATCCAAAGGTATAGAGACTTGACGTTCAGACATCATCAAAGGTATAGAGACTTTGACATGCAGACATCACAAAGGTATAGAGACTTTGACATCAGACATCACCAAAGGTATAGAGACATTGACATCTAGACATCACTAAGGTATAGAGACATTGACATCTAGACATCGTCAAGATAACATTGACATCTAACATCATCAAAGGTATAGAGACATGACATCTGACATCTCAAGTATAGAGACTTGAGTCCAAACATCACAAAGGTACACAGGCCTTGATTTCCAGGACTCACTAAAAGACACAGAGGCCTTGAGCTCCAGACATCACTAAAAGATATGGAGGCCTTGACCTCCAGGAAATCCAATAAAGCCAGATTTGCAGGCCCATATGTTTTGAAGCAAAAAAAGTCTATTATTGCACTGTGTGTGTGAGACTTTGCTTTAGCGATTTACACATGTGTGATGGACATGCATTATTAACTGAATTGAATTGCATTTAACCAAATAAAAATCTCAGGTACTGTTTATAACATGACAGGTTCTGTTTTGACCATTTTCATTTATGCAATTTTTTAATGTAAGAAGAAAAAAAAATCTTTTGAATAGGAAAAATATAAGTATGCTTTCATCTTTGCCTTACTGGTATGGAGAATAATGGGAATTTGTGTTTGTTTCACTAGCAGACTGCTGTGCAGTGGCATAATTAACTGTTTATTGTTGAAAACAGACAGAATTCAGGAACATTTGTCCCTTGAATCTTACTTTTAGAAAGCAGATAGGTATCTTGATAAAAGCCAAGTCTTAAACCGAATAATGATTGAGCCATAAGATTTATTTATGTGTTTATGTGAGTGTGGTTTATTTTCTTTAACAGCTTCTGATGTGTTTTTGAGTTTACTGTGTGCAGTGAATGTGAGTGTGCATTTGTTTTATCTTGATTTGCACTAACCAGCATGACTGATGCTTTGTCTCTCTCCCCCTACCACCCGTGTTGGTTGTGACCTGACCTGGCACTGTCCTTGACTTCCGACCATCATCCATCGGGTTCATGACCTGACCTGGCACTGTCCTTGACTTCTGACCCTTCAGAAGGAGGCAGAGTGCGTGGAGAGCGCAGAAAGCGGGTGGAGCGTCAGCGCTCGTTGATCAAGGAACAGGAACTGAACAGTGCTTTGCAGCGCCCTTCAGAAGCAGATCGATCAGTGGTAGACACAGAGTCCACCACCTCCAGTCTCTCCTCGTCTTCTCCACCAGGGACTCTAAGTAGTACTAGTTCAGTGCCTCTGCAAGCTGCTGTCTCTCCGCGCTTAGAGAAGCATGTTCCCCCTCCCTCTTCCTCCCCGAGTCCCAGCTGTGCAAGTGATCTTGAGTCATCAGGTGAGACAGCCTATTTTGTGTTCATTCATGATGATAACTGTAACTTTACTGCTTCTGTGTGAGCAAAAATGATCACACACGCCTCCACTCCTTATTTGAGTTTCTAACCCCTTTGTGAGTTTTGGGAAAGTCTTTAACAGTGTGCAGTATGTGTAGTGTGTGTGTTTTGTGCATTTATTTGTTTTCGTAACTGAACATTGTTTTGTGAAACAAGCTAGAAAGGAACTGAATATCTAGATTGATATTTTCATCAATTAACCAGGAGAATCAAGCAATATAGTATACTGTTATAAGTATTCTCCATAGAAGATACTGTTTAGAGCGATTTGTACATGTTATGGTGTCATAGTCAGTTCGGTTCAGATTAACTGATGTTGTACTGCTGACAAGGTGCTAAGAGTGCTAAAGAGAGAATAGCATATACTTTCTTATGGTTCTAGTAGCAGTACACATGTAACTAGTGTCAGCAAAAGAACAGATAATGAGCTGTGAACTGTTTGCTTCATTCCAGTCCAACAGCAAGAGATTTGCAGGGAACCCTCGTTGTCTTTTGTTGTTTTTGAATTCACTTTTGATGTCATCCCAATCTTCTTGGATAACTAACTACTTTTGTTCCTGCACTTGTTCAGTTGCAGTCGCGGAAAGAAAGTAAGATTGAAGAAAAAAAAAAGGAGTGAGTTTTTTTTTTTTTAAATTAGCTTCAGTTTACTGTCTGTATTGTAATTTTTTTGTTTCTATGTTACACATGTATGTGAAAGCAGCATTAATTCTTTATCTTCTATTATTTACAACATAATCATTGAAATGACCAATGTAAATTAGTTACATAATGAAAGCAGCATTGATGCATTATCTTTCACTATGCATTATCTTTCATTATTTACAACATGATCATGGAAATGACCAGTGTGAATTAGTAACACATGTGAAAGCAGTATTAATGTATTATCTTCAAGTATGCGTTACCTTCCATTATTTACTACATAATTCTTGAAATGACCAATGTAAATCAGACTTTAGTATATTTTGTATTGGTTTTACATTTTGAAAAATGTTTTATTAATCAGAGAATGTAGGCTGATGGTATATTTTTAAACTTATAGGTGGACACTTGACTTCCATTCTTCAAAATATTTACTTGTATCATGTGAACATCTTAATTTTTTTTTGAAGATGTTTTCATATTAAACAAATTCTTTAGGCAGCATTTGCTAGGTAAATGAGAGTCTCTAATTTTGTGATAGTTCATGTACAGTGCTAGTTTAGCTCAGCATGAAAGAGAAAACCATCAGTACACATTTCAGTTTAAAAAAAATTTAAGGTTATAGTAATGATACTAGATCACTAGAGACAAAGTACATAGTATAAAAACTGATGACTATCAATCATGATGTGTCAGATATAGCATTCTGGCATTTGATACCTATTAAGAGGATGGAAGGGGTGAAAGAAAATCATTCTTTATGGTGATGTCCTGCAGAAATAATCAATAAATGATTCTCTTGGAGGATGGCCAACAAGAGCCTCTGGTACAGCCAGGCTGTCTAACGATTGTTGCCACTTCTAGCTGTAGCTGCCAATCCTAGTTGGTCAAAAAGAACAAGCAGTTTCAGTCCGAGGGCACTGGATATCATTATGGATAGGGGCACACAATGATGGATGGGGGCACAGAATGATATCTGTCAGCTAGTGTGTGGTATTGTGCACCTTGCGCTCTTTGGTGCAATTGGTGACAGTGCCAGGACTGGTGGCAGGTTGAACTATGTTGGCAGCAGAGAAAGTGTCGTCGCAGGTGGCATCCTAGTCAGATATCTGCCATGAATAGTAATTGGGAACATTATTATTTTGTTCATCTTCTCTGTTCAGTCTGATAGGTTCAAGCATTGAGGGGAAGCCAGCTCCATCCAGGAAAAGCTATCAAAGCAATTTTTGTAAAGAAAGGCTGATGTCTGCAGTACAGTTGTTGTATTTTCTCCTCATAGCATAACATAGTTAAAGTTGTAAAAGTCTTTACTTTCATATAATGGTAAAAGTCTTTACTTTCATTTCTTTCCCCATTTTATTCCTTGTTTAGTGCACAGTGATGGAATTTGCATTATTACTAAACATATTTCTTGTGTTGTTAAGCAAATAAAAACTTTTTAAAAAAAAACCTACACACCCCCACCCTTATTACCCCAAAGTTGAATAAATCATAGGAAAATAATGAATAAACTGGCGAGAAAACAAATTCTTTTCAGACAGGCCTAATTTTGAAAGACATGTCATTTCAGAAAAGTAAATGTGGCTGTTTGCCATGTTTCACTAATCTGATGACTTGCCTCAAGTTAGTCTACCATTTACTTAATAAAGCAACAGAAAGTATAGTGATAATCACAGTATGTTGACCTTTCTTTCATTTACTTAATAATGCAACAGAAAGTATAGTGATAATCATAGTATGGTGGCCTTTCTTTCATTTACTTAATAAAGCAACAGAAGGTATAGTGATAGTCACAGTATGGGGGCCATGTTTCACTAGTCTGATGACTTGCCACAAGTTCGTCAAACCATTTACTTAATAAAGCTACAGAACGTATAGTGATAATCACAGTATGGTGGCCTTTCTTTCTGCAGAAGGTCTGTCACAAAGTAAAGGTCCACTCCAGGCATACAATGAATCCGGCTATCACAGTTTCGCAGAGGCATCCCTTGTTGATCCAAACTCATTTGAGGCCAGGCAGAATGCCCTCAACAGCCCCCATGCCAGTCCTCGCAGAGCAGGGGAGGAGGACAGTGGAGTGTTGTCAAGCAACCAGCGGTGGGCACAGTACAACAAGAAACAGCAGCAACAGAAAGAACAGGACAGGTATGAACCTGAACCAGCTCAGAACCATCGACCACCAGCAATGGACGGGTTTTCACCACGGACACAGGATCAGTCACCACGACTGGACCAGTCGTCACCGCAGATGAACCTCATTGCGGAGGAAAGCCAGAGTTCCCCCCGAAAAAACACAGGTATGTGTGCTGTGTTTCTGAATGTCAAGAACAATTGTGTGCAAAGAACTTTGACAGTTTAATGTCCAATACATATGTGATGTTATGTTGATGGTTGTTCAAATGATAATGCATGTTAATAAGAACTTACAGTTCATTGTCTGAACATGCTACATGTCATGTTGGTGTCTATGCATATGGTGATGTGTTAATGTTAAGAACTTTGACAATTCAGTGTCTGATGCATAATATATTAGTGTCTGGTCAAATGATATGTGGAAATGTGTGATAAGAACTTTTACAGTTCAGTGTCAGATAGTGATGCATGTTATATTGCTGTCTGTTCAAGTAATAATGTATATTAAGACAGATGGTATGGCTTGTATAAAACACCAGTGCAGAGTGTTTTTAAAAACACACAAATGAGCTATACATAAATAGATGCCGGCATCTCTGGTGCCCTTATCTCTGGAGTGTTACTGGCTGAGTTTTCAATGAGTGTAGATCCTGTATCAAGTCTAACAAGAAGCCACAAATGTGTACAGTTTAACCATTTGACTCCCACACCCTGTCCACCAGCATCCCATATTGCCAACCATGCAAGCAAAGCAAAAACTTAACACCTGTGATTCCCTCACCCTGTCCACCAGCTTCCTGCAGGAAGCTGGTGGACAGAGTGAGGGAATCAAAGGGTTAAGTTTTTGCAGTTGGTTGATAGGGTGCAGGAGTCAAAGAGTTAAATGGGCTTAGCCTATATGGAAGATCAAAGTGATACTAATAAATATATGCTGATGTATTACTTAGAGAATTTGAGGGGATCTGTACACAATTTTTGTCTTGATTTAGACTCATAAAGAAGTCATAAGTGAAGAAGCACAACCCAGGTACCAAGTCCTTCCCTAATATCTGAAATCATCAGATTTGTTGTCTACAGAGCCAGTATGACTGCCTATTCTTTCACTTTGTCTCTCTCACTCTTTCTCGCCTCCCCCCCCCCCCCCCCCCCCATCATTTTTCTTGTAAAAATGACACTCTTTCATATTGTTGGAATGTACTCATTTGCTTCTTTTGGCTTGGCTTTTGACAGAAGGAGAAGTTGAATATTGAGGGCTCGGTGTTGGATGCGGTGAAGAACTTTGGTTCACAGAAGGATGACCGGTCTGAGCTGCCCATCAAGATGGGAATGCCCAGTGGTGACAGCAGTGGACTCATCAGCGCGGCTAAGGAGGGGCTCAGCCGACCCAGCAAACCAGAGCCACCTCGGGAAGTGCAGCCTCCTCCGCCAGAACCGGAGAAAAAGACAGAAAGTGACATGCAGTGGGAAAGAATTCAGCGGCGCTTGAAACGGCAGCTGAAGATCAAGGACATGGACTTCACCGACTTGCACGATGAGGATGATCACGATGTGTTTGCCCCACCTTCGTTGAACTTTGCCATGATAGGTGGCGTGCCCCCCCCCCTCCCCCTCCAGGAATCCCTCCACCCCCAGGGATGGTACCACCCCCACCACCTCCACCCATGGGAGGTGCTCCCCCTCCTCCTCCACCACCTGGCCTTCCACCACCTCCGCCTCCTTTTGGTGGGATGTCACCTACGTCCAATCTGCCACCCCCTCCCGGTGCTAACTTACCCAAGAAGAAGAAGACAGTCAAACTTCACTGGCGTGCCTTGCAAAATGTGGATCAGTCCCACCATTCTACCAAAGGGGAAACTGTATGGAAGGAGCTGGTTCCTGTACACTTGGATGTGGAAAAATTAGAACACCTCTTTGAAACGCGCACCATCGAAAGCAAGCAGAAGGTCAGACTTTTGTTTCCATGTTTGGTACTTAGTAGTTTTGTTTGGTGTTTTACACAGATCTGAGAAGTCAAGTTGTTAATCTTTGTATTATGGTCTTGATTTGTATTGATCATAATTATTAACTTTTTTTTTTGAATTTGAAAGTTATTGTATATAATTTGTATAGACATGAAAGAAGTATTGCAGTTGTAAAATCTTCTATGCAGATTTTTTAACTCTTGACTCCTGCACCCTGTCCACCAGCATCCTGCATTGTCAATCAGGCTAGCAAAGCAAAACCTTAACCCTTTGATTTTCCTTATCCTGTTCACCAGCTTCCTGAAGGAAGCTGGTGATTAGGGTGAGGAAATCAGAGGGTTAAGTTTTTGCAGTTGGTGGAAAGGCTGCGAGTGTTAAAAAATTAAGCAGTTATAGTCCCCTGCTAAGAAAAGTATTTATCAGTTTTCTTAATCATGAAAGAATGTGTCTTTACATCGCATAAGAGTTTCTGCACAGTGTGAGGTTTCGTCTTAGGAGCTACTGGCCATGAGAGATTCCAGTATGTCAAAATTACTTCAGTACAAATATATGTTTTTGTTGTCAGAATTATTTTGATTAGTATGAGTAACATATGTAGTTCGTGATAACTTTACCAGTGTCTTTACCAACTTTGTCATTTTTCTTGTACGAATGGAGTAGCCTAATCAGTGAATGTATAAAAAGACATAACCGTATGGTGAATGTTTAGCAAACTAGTAGACTTCAGTGTTAATGTAGCATTGCTGTTTCTAATCGTCAGTGGTGATGTTGTTTTTGTGATTAATTATGCTGATATTTGCAGGTTGGGCGACTTGAGCTTTGGAATGTTTTTCTGTCTTTTTGTTTATCGTGTTCTGCTAGATAGATCTTGAAAGCTTTATGGTCTATTTACTTTTTATTCTTCCCTTTCAACGGATTTATACGGTGTGGGTTTCTGTCTGAAGTGGTCTATTATTCATTTTCTGTGTGGTTTGGATCATTTGAAAAGTGGGTTTTACTTTGTATGCTTTTTTTGGTAATCCTCTGTATTTAAATGCTTCTATTAAATTTGCTTTTCATTTTGTCCAGTTTTTCATGTTCTATGGGGAATGTAATCTAGCTATCTAGTATGGTATTAGACAGGTTATTTTGACTGTCGTCTCTTTTATTTTATTTTGTTTATTGGGGGATTGTGTTGATTTGTTTGTTTTGTTTCTGTTTTGTTTTGTTCTTGTCAGAGTTGTTATAAAAACATGAGCTGGGCAATTATAAAGATTGGAAAGTTGAATTTAATTGAATAAAGTCTTCTTTTTAGCAGATATCTGGCTAGTCATCATTACTTGGTGTCCATACATGTAGAAATGATATAATGGGAGGGGGGGGGGGTATATTATATCTTGTTAATGATTTAAGAGACGATAGTATCTAGTCAAAGAAGAAGGGAGGGGACACTGAAAAATAGTGTGGTGCAACCATTTGATGCACATGACAGATTTGTGTTCAGGGGAAAAGTCAGATCATTGTGATCATTCTCCTTTTTTTTTTTTCACTCAGTATCAGTTGGTTTTAGTTTGAAGCTCAGAAAAAGATACCTTCTTGTTCAGACTTATACACTGTTTAGTCCCTGGGATAGAGATTGGGATTCAGATTTGGTGAATATGTCTTTATACTTGGAAAGTGAAAACAATTATTCTTTTATACTTATAACTTTTGTTTCCAAGATAATGAAAATAGGTGCTATGAAGATTACAGCAGATCCATGTCATGTCCTTATCCCGTGACCAGAATGTGATAAATCATCCATTCTGAGAAGTTAAACTGCAGTGTGAGGGTCAATATGGGCTTGGAAATATCCTTCCCTATTCTTAGTTTAAATATATATCTACCTCCTTATTCAAGTTATTGGATAGAAATGGGACATAAAGTTATGACCATGAACAGCTGATGTTTCTGTGTGAGATATTTTGACATTATCACTCATTTGAAATCATTGTCCCATGAGTTTCAACTTGAACATAGGAAAGAGAAACAATGTTGATAGATGCTCTGATACTGGCTGTGTTGTGAAGTGTAGGCAGTAGAGAGTGTTAAGTGAATGCAGTGTTGTGCTGTGGCCAGGAGCGCAGACCAAGTGGCTGCTGTATCAGTCACCGGCCACATACAGGCTTTACACATGTGCTTAACATGTCATGTGTGCTTTTCTCTGTTCTCTTTCCATGCTCTTGACTTGACAACACCAACGTGACGGTGCCTAACTTGCATGTGATGTTGTTCGCAACATCCTAATCTTTCAGGAAGTGGTAAGAACCATGTTGTTGTTGTATGTACTGAAAAAAGAGAAATTATGTGTCCATTGATCTGTTGAGGTCCATTGTGAATGTTTGTGTGTGTCTGAATATATAGATAATAAATAAACATCTGGCAATCTTCTCAACAGAAAGCTCTGATCCTAATAACACAATTTAGAATACAAAATGTTTGTGATATTTTTCTGTCGAGACAGTGAGAGGGACACCCAAGTATGTGAGAATATGTACTTGGAATGTTGGTAGAGAAAGCCTTTTAAAAGAAGGAAGATTTTGAAACAAGTATGCATTTATTCAAATTCAGTTTTCAGATTTCACTATTAAAGAATTACAGCTGTGAAACTTGAATTTTGCTGCATATTATTGTTAAACATACACATGCCCAAGTTGGTATTATATTATTAATTTCAAAGAAAGAATGATAATGACAGAGTGAGAAACCCACAGCTTACCTAGTTTGTTACTTTCATTTGGTGATGTTTGGCACATTTTCCTAAGATATGTGTATGTGCATATGACAAATGGACACAGAAGACCATGGTAGCAGCAGAGGTGGATGAACGTAAATTTGTCATCTGATTTAGTATAGCAGTAGCATAAGTATCTGGCAGAACTGTGATGGCACCATAAACGTTCACTGTAATTCATTATCATGGATGTAAAGGCAGTGTAGTGTGGTATACAAGTATACATTTTTGACAGATGACAGAAGTTTTGTTCATGTCAGGAATGGAATTTGGAATTTATTCCAGATAAACATAGTCCACCCTCAGGGTGGTCTGTGAGTTAAGAAATCAAAGACCCTTCAAGACAAAAGGCTACTTGACACATGATATACAGATTCACTAGCTGAATTGCCTTTTTGTTGTACTGGACAAATTTTTATATCCTGGTACATGTCCAGATGAAATATTTTCAGCTTTATTGCGGTGTGCAAGTTTGAGAACAGCACAAAATTGGCTACTGTATAGTGTATATTGTTTTTGCTTGGCATGACAGCAAAGGTTCATAGTTCTGGCATAAAGTAGTCTGTGATCTTGTCATATAGATGTCAGCTAGATCACGCAGATCACAGAGTGTGATGTGTGACTTTTTGCAAAATCACTTTTCTGTTCAGTGTTTTGACAAAATATTTTACGTACAAGTGCAGAGTAAGATATGTAAATGTTGAATTGTGATATAGCATGGTTATGACTGCTGTTTAGGAGGTTGCATTTTAAAGTGTGAAACATTGTTGTTGTAATTGTGAATAAATATAATTAGAGTTGCTTTGTGGTATGTCCTGTTTGTGATGGTAATGATGTTGTCAAGAAACTCATGACTGCTTAAAGTGGCACTGTGGCTCTATATTAACAATGGTACAATGTTTCTAATGTCATGCCAATTGTTTGCAAAAAACTAGTAAATAACTGAATAAGATTTAAAGTATAGCATTTGGTCACATTAACAGTTTTCTCTTAAGAATTTTTGAAATTATTGTGAAGTGACAAACTTTATTCTGACTTAGTAAACAAATGAGAAATGTTATACTAGTTTAAGATATTGTTTTAATGTATAAGTTATAATGCAGTAGACTAAAGTAAATGTGAATGCGGTTTGTTTTATTTTGATCCTTTATTTTTCTGTTGCATGTTTGATTTCACTATGCTCAATTTAATTCTCTTGGTTTTCCTTGGAATGTATCTGTTTGCTCATGTGTTTAAAGTTTTTTTTGTGGCATCCCTGCTTTTGTTTGGCATTGCTTTATACCATTTTCCCTGGCCAAGCTTATCTGTTTATTAATTTGTTTACTTATCAGACACTTCCTGCTGGTTTAATTATAACTTTTTAATTTGATTTTTCCAGTGATGAATGTTTGTATTCTATCCCATGTTGTTTTTTTTCACAATGAAAAAAACAACAGAAGTGGAAACGGATGGTTGATCTATTTTGGCAAATCAGTTGATACTAACCCATCTACCCACCCGTATCCTTCCCTTATCAGTTTTTGCATGTTTATGAATTTTTGTAAACTTTCTTGTTTTTAATTCAGGAAGCTTTTAGCAAATGATAAATGGAATGCATAAATAATCTTTTAGATCAAAATGATCACTTCTTTATCATTTCATCTGCACTGTGTCAGTGTGCCATGTAAACACATATGAATATGCTTTTTGATCTCATCTGTGATTAGTGACGTTTTTGTATGATTAAGTTTTCTTCTTTCCCTGTATGTTTTCTCTGTTAGGGATAGTATTCAGCTCTCTTAGTATCTTTGTTTCTCCCTGTTTTCTCACCTGTTCTCATTTTTTGACATACTTGCCCTGACAAAATATCTGAGTGTGTGTGTGTGTGCTCTTTGTTCTCTTTCTTTCATGACTTGAACATATTGCAGAAAACTGTTGAAGAATGCACATGACGGACATTGCCTGTTCACATGTTTCTTTGTTTTGATGAGCCCATGATTCTTATGTTATGTTGTGTCTATCATGCAGACTTATTAGCAGGTACACCAGCCCTGCTTGGAGTTAAATTACTGAGTAAAAAAAATGTTATTCTCATTTTGTCCGGACTTGCACATAGCGCTGTTCAACTTGTTTGAAAGTCTGCATAATCAGAAACATGGAAGTTTGAAAAGTGCTTTGCTTTAAAGCTCATGGCATATTTCCACATTACACATTTTCTGTGTCCTGTCCAGGTGTCATTCATCTCCATATTTCTTGGACCTTTTCCATTACTATTATCAGTCTTTACTGTCTTCCATCATGCATTTTTCATGCATCACATTACGTTTTGTACTGGGAAGCCCAGAAGAAAATGGTTCACACATGTTAGTGGCAATGTCTGACTTGAGGATTCATCCAGATGCAGGCCAACCTGTCATTCATCTCTTTGATTACTCTGTCCAATCTGATGCATATTGTCATTGCAGCCTTCTAGTCTGTGACCATTCAAGCATATTCACGTGACCGAAGTGACACATTCCTTGCATGAAACCTATCGATTATTGGTAAATGTGAACTTTTCCTTTTCGCAATGAATGCCCAAGCCCTGCACAGTCCTGCGTGCATTTTTTTTGCAGCATTCCTCACTGTTCCCCTTCTCACCATATACACATCCCAGGCCCATAGCATTGGAAATTTTTAAGCATGACTGTATGTTCAATCACACACCCTCTCACTGTCTGCATGCACGGTTATTTCAGCCACCGTTTTCAGCTCCTCACGTCCCACAATCATCTGAAAGTATCAGCATGACCACATACCCATCTTCCCAATACACGTTTTGTCCCAGCATGACCACTTTCCATTGTATATTACCTTGACAGGTCCCCCTGGGCCATGTTTTCTTCATCTTCTGACCTTAATTGTACATATCTAAACAGCGTCAGGATGCCAGTGGGAAGAAAGAAATTACTGTCCTGGACACCAAGAGATCCAATGCTATCAACATTGGTCTCACGGTGCTACCACCTCCACGAACCATCAAGGCAGCCATCTTGAAAATGGACACCTCCATTATGAACAAGGAGGGCATTGAGGTTAGTCAAATCATTGGTTGATTGATGGGTTTTTCAACTTTTGATCTTTTTTTTTTTTTGAGCATCTTTGCACATACATGGCAAGATTTCCTTTGTTCTTGCCTTTTTTTTTCTTTTTCCCCCCTCCCATTTTCTATGCGACCTTAATGGCCACAGAAGCTGAAACTATTTTTATAATGTGATGATGATGACATGATGAGGATGATAATCATTGTGCTATGGAGTTCCATCTAGGATTGAGACAGGGCTGGTGCTTACTAACATACTATATCCTAGCATCTCCCAGGCCCGAGAGATACACACTTGTAGTGTTCACCAGACAATTTGAGCAACACCCTCAGTGACGCATCTGTGAAGTGGATGAGACTCGACTGTGTGGTCTCTGAATTCCCAGTGAGCCTATAGCATGCTCAGCTCAGCTCAGTTGGAGTTGAAAAATCCCACAATAATTTTTTTTTGAAGGGACTGATGTGGATTCAAACCCACAACCTTCCAGTCATTAGTCTGTTGCATTAACCACTTCACACATACACCTGCAGCATTTAATGTGTCATGTTCCAGAAAATACTGCAGACAGTAATTCATACAGAAAAAGAAAAAAATGTTATTCTTACAAAAAAAGAAAAAGTAACTTCTAGATATTCTGTATATACTTTGTGGATATATCCTCCAAACAATCAAACAATGATTCCACAAGAAAAGGGGCATTTGTTTCCAAATAATCCTTGCATGCTCTGCAGTATGTACTGACAACATTTGGTACATTGTGTTTCAGAAAATCCTACAAACAATGATTCCATCAGAAGAGGAGAAGGGCAAGATCTTGGAGGCCCAAATGGCCAATCCTGACATCCCCCTGGGTACGGCAGAACAGTTCCTCCTGACCCTCAGTTCCATCTTTGAACTGGAAGCCCGTCTTCATCTCTGGCTCTTCAAGCTGGACTATGAAACCCTGGAACAGGTCTGCTGTGCTTAAGAGTACATTTTTTTAAAACTGTTTTCTCTGTGAAAGGGGGAGGGGAAAGAACTGACAGAGGGAGATGGAGACAGCTGTGGAGGGATGTAGAGAAAATGTGATATGTTACATGATTGATTGATTGATCTGGAATATTAAATGATGAATGATGAACATTTCAGGCAGAATCACAAAGGGAGAAAAGGAACAGAAAGAATGGAAGGAAAGCAGAATAGAAGGAATGAGAGACAGAATGCGTGAAAGGAGATAGAAGGGGAAAAGAAACAGAGGAAGAGAAATAATGGAGGGAGAGAGAGTATGAT
>JAPXFY010000014.1:43101431-43158931 GCA_030674185.1 Monoplex corrugatus | reverse complement strand
TATTGCTTTTATTCTTTCTCCCCATTTATAGCCATGCGTGTGTGTTGTGTGTTGTGTGTGTGTGTGTGTGTGTGTGTGTGTGTGTGTGTGTGTGTGTGTGTGTGTGTGTGTCTGTATGTGTGCGTGTGTGTGTGTGCGAGCGTGCGTGCCTGCGTGTGTGTCTGCTTCAGCGCTTAGATTTGATTTTATCAAGATTTTGCGCTATATAAATATTGTAATTATTATTGTAATTATTATAATATGAGAGTGCTCATACTTCTTAAAATTTATTTGGATCAAAAACCTTTTTTTCCTGTAGGAGTCAAATGCCTGTACTTAAAAAAATCATCAATTGCAAAGTATGGAAATGAGTATTGAATATACTGCTACATTGGTTCTTCTTTGTAAATACTGAAGGTCAGTCTTTGCAGAATCTAAGGTGTTAGCACAACAGTTTAAGTATGTTAGCATTTGTTTGTTTTATTTCTGAGCAGATCAGTCATTTTCCCCCCTAAATAAAAGCGTTTGGTGATATATGCACATTATGGCTATGAATATAAAATGGATGTATGCTTGATGTTCAGAGTGTTGATTATCATATATACACACCATCCACACTTTTCCTGAATGGGAATGAGCAATGTTCTGTGTTTATATTTCAGGCACGAGCGTTCAGTGTGGTCTTTCTACAGCGTGTGCCCGAGGTGAAGGATACGGTTCACAAGCACTCCTTGTTGTACCATCTGTGTCACCTCATCATTGAGCAGTTCCCTGACACCACGGACCTGTACTCTGAGATTGGTTCCATCACACGATGCTCTCGGGTACCAGAATATTTCGCGTTGCCTCTTTGGTTTTTATTTTGTTGAAGAGAATAGTAGGAGTGGAGGTGGGGGATGGGAGGGAGTAGGGAAGATTTGGGAAAATTTTGAATAATGTAATTTAAGGAATGGCATCGTGACTGAGTCTAATTCATTTGACTTCGATTCACTTCAGTTCTATGTGGCTGTACGCAGTCAACCGGGCTTTGAACAAAAATGACTAACAATCACAGTTCCATATCATTTTATTAATCCACGGGGATATTGACTCATGCGTCGCATACTCATAATAGCACATACACAAACTTGTCAGATATACATTGATAAAGGAATAAAACTATTCAAATAAAAATTCACCCATAGTGTCCATGGACCCATGTGAACCATGTAATATCACTGTTTGATGTGCACACTTTGAAGACAAGACAAGAAACATTAACCACAAAAAGTAACAATAACAGCTGTTGCATTGTTCACACATGTAGACCTCTCAAGAAACAAATCCAAAATACAACAGATATTACTCGTGTGAAAATTCTTTAATACTAATCATTTTCCCCATACAGCACAATGGAAAAGAAAGGCATGTCTCACACTCCAAGACTACCGTTCAATTCCAAAACATACAAAATATGAGAGCCCTTCAAACACATGTATGTGCGCACCATGCCTCTCTCATCCCCTGTCCTCCCATCCACACGCACAAATCCCAGTGAAGACAAGAAAGAGTACGCTCTTCCAGATAAAATGGTAATGTGCAGAACTTAATTTGCATATGATGTGCAGAACTTAATTTGCATATTCATGAAGGATATTTTTATTTTGATTAAATAGTTGGTTGTATAGATGGAAAGGTGACAGGGCAGGAGATTTCTGAACAGGATAGTTATTTAAGTTTTAGTGATGTGGTCAGCACTGTGGCTTGTGAATAAATATTTTGGGGTGATTTTTAGAGGTTGCACAATTAAAAGTTTTTCTTTTTCAATTTGAGGTTATGGTTTATTTTTCAGGTTGATTGGGACGAGTTGACGCGTAAGCTAGATAAAATGGAATATGACTGCAAATCGTCCTGGGATCATTTACGTGCAATCCTAAAACATGATGGCAGCTCTGCAGACCTCAAAGGAAAGTGAGTCATTAAACACGTAATCTTTTGTTTTAATGAATAGATGAGTGAAGGTTTAATCACTAAGTTGTTTGGTGTGCTTGCATTGTTTTGTTTTGTTCAGTGGCTTAGCAGTCTCAAAAGAGTAGAAGAGATGTTAGGGTAGAAGTGAATCAGATTTGATTAGGACTGCATGACAAAGTTTGTAAGCCGTCATGTATGCAGAAAAAGAAAACATGTCAGAAATGTGTTTGAGGATGAAGTATGTATAGCTAGGTTTTGAAGCCTTAGTTATGAAAATACATTTGTGTGATTTTGATTTTAGGAATTGCTCTTGCTTGCTTCAGAATGTCTACTTAGATTCATTTACCTGTTTGCTCATTGATTTATTGATTGATTGATTTGATTTTTAATGGAATGTGTTCTTCGTTTTGATGGAATGGTTAACCTTTTATGAGATGTTGTTTTAAGAATGTATCGATTTCAGAATATATTAATCATGAATTGTTTGTTTCAGAATGTATTCATCATAAACAGTTTGTCTCAGAATGTATCCTTTTTGAATGGTTGGTTGCTTGTTCGATTGATTTTATGGGCTGTTTTGCTCTGTTGCAGAATGTCACTGTTTTTGTCAGATGCAGCAGAAAGAATCATGTTGTTACAGATCATCCACAGACGGGTTGTCACCAGGTACTGATGGTGTTTTCATTTTTGTTTGTGTGTGTTTACATCAGGTACTTGTGGATTCAGATTATGAATAAAGTAGGCTGTAGGCTGTGCTGTAGTTGGACTGTATGAATATAAGTTATGGGCTGATATTATGAATAAAGTAGGCTGCAAATAGTTCACATCAGGTGCCTGTGGACTGATATTATGAACTGAATAGATAGTAGCTGCAAATAGTTCACATTAGGTGCTTGTGGATGATATTATGAATGAAGTGGGCTGCAAATAGTTCACATCAGGTGCTTGTGGTGCTTGTGGACTGACATCATGAATGAAGTGGGCTGCAAATAGTTCACATCAGGTGCTTGTGGGCTTGTGGACTGACATCATGAATGAGGGAATAGTGGGCTGTTAATATATAAGGGCTTTATTATCAGTTGTTTGTGGACTGTTATCATGAATGAAGTAGGCTGCAAATGATTTACATCAGATGCATGTGGATTGAGATTATAAATGAAATGGGCTGCAAATAGTTCACATCAAGTGCTTGTGGACTGATTTTATGATTGAAGTAGGCTGCAAATAATTTCTGCCATGTGCTTGTGGATTGATAGTATAAATGAAGAGTGCTGCAAATGATTTACATCAGGTACATGTAGGGATTGAGATAAATATATGAAGCAAGCTCAACAATGGAAAGAAAATGAAGGTGTAAAAGTTTTGTGGTAAGACTAAAATTTGTGACAAGACTAAAATCCTGTAGACAATACTGGTGGTATATTTTGATTGTGGTGCTTAAGTAGATGGTGTTGTTGTTTTCTTTTAGATACAACAAACTGCTGCTGTACATGGGTTTACCAATGCACGAAGCCAAGGAGATGCGCATCAACCAGTTTTGTAAGGTGGTCAGTGAGTTTGCCCTGGAGTACCGCACCACGCGTGACAAAGTGCTGCACATGATGGAGAAGAAGGCCAACCAGCGAGAGAGGAAAAAGACTAGGGGCAAAATGATCCATGAGGTATACAAACAGCTTAGGTACTGTATTGTGTGGTTTCAGTCATTAGTAGCAGTGATGGTGGTAGTAATAATAATAGAAGTAGTAATAGCAGCAGTGGCAATACATTATTGCTACTAAACAAATATAAATTAGGGAGTAATTCCTACAATTTAATAAAAATGTTTTTTTGTCAAGCTTGCTATTTTTGTAAGAATAAATCAAATTTGTTTATGTTTTCTCTTTATTTGTTTCATAATTTCAAATAAAAGAAGATACAACATTAGGGTGATCTTCATGTGCTTCATGTAAATGTGTAGTTAGTGGTATTTATGTTTTCTGTTTTGTTTTACATTTTTCTATATTATTTGTTTAACATGAAACTTAAAAAAAAAAGAAAGTTTATTCATGTGATTGTTGATGTGAAGGATGTTGAAGGATGTTGTGGTAGTCCATAGTTTGATTTGTGGCTGCTCATCAGGACAGCATTATGTTTTTACAAGTTGTGATGGAAGATTAAAATTAAATCATTCTTAAATCCTGTTGATTTTTGTTGTCTTGGTTGCACATAAATGCTGTAAATTTCTGCGTTGTCTTGGGCAGACGGAGAATTTTGTACGGTCTAACAAGCAGGATGAGGAGCTCCACAACCTGCTGAAGAACGGCTATACCAGCGCTGATGAGAGGGGCTTCCCAGGACAGAAGAGCAGACGGAAAATTGGTGAGTGTGTTTGTCAACTGTTATGCTGTGCCAACATCTGCACGGTCAGTTAGAATAAAAGAGAGGGTGAGAGATTCTGATGTCAGGCAGTCATACGTTTCCTTTTGCTAGTCTGTAGTGAGATACATGATACTGGTACTGCAACTGCTGCTGCTGCTGCTGCTGCTGTGCTGCTGCTGCTTACTATACTATTACTACTGCTACTACTACTACTACTATCTACTACTACTGCTACTACTGCTGCTGCTGCTATTATACTACTACTACTACTACTACTATTTACTACTGCTACTTTTCTGCTACTACTTCTTCTGCTACTACTAGTACTTATATCACATCTGTTTATGTCTTTTTGTATAGAAAGCTTCGCTGGCTACATATGCAACAGCTATACAGCAGGTTTTCATCACTCCTTAATTTCTTTTTCGGCAGTGTTTTGAGAAACTTCATAATTATATTTAAGAGGGCTAAGGTCAGAGGTACCAGGCCTGCAGGCACTTTCTGACAAGCCATGGTAAAAGGTCAACCAGAGAATAGTGAGAATGTCATAATAACTTAAAATGTAACTGTTGCAGTGCATTGAAACTTTACGCACACCTGGCCCAAATTTTTCCATGATCTAATTATGAAATTATGTGCAAATATTATGATGCCCATTCTGACATCATACTCAGTACAGTCATTTGAAGTGTTGTTGCCATCTTAGCATTAAAAAATAGCACACTTGCATTAAAGTTGATTTTAATAAAGGAAGCTCTGGTGCAGATTTATTAAATCCACTACAAAGTATACATGAGGCACAAACTGTTTCACATGTTGCAGTTTATAGGTGGGTGCCATGCTTTAAAGATGGATGAAATGAGGTTTGAGGCAAACATAGTCTGAGAAGGCCAGTTGAAGCTACTGATGAAAAAAAAAGTTGAAGAAATTAGAGAAGTTTTCAATGAAGACAGGTGAATAAGTCTGTGACACTGGTATTGGTCATGGATCAGTTCATGTGGTTTTTAACAAATAAATTTGGAATGAGATGTATTGCAGCAAAGTGGGTCCTGCCTAGCTGTACTGAAGATAAAAAAACAAGGCATGTGTCATCTTTGCAGACTCCGTTTAGCAAGTACAAATATGAGGGTGACAGCATTTTAAATCAGATAGTTGCCTTCAGATCAGATGGTTGCCATTGATGAAACCTGGGTTATAAACTGTGAGCCAGTATTAATTAAACAATTGTCATAATGGCAAGCTCCCCCCTCCCCAAGGCCCATTAAGTTCTGAAGAAAGCAAGGAAATTTAGATATGGTAGTTATGCATGCCTTCAGTAGAAGAGTGTATTAAACTTAAAGGTAACAATATGATGTCTATGGCAGCAACAGTGTATTAACAGCATATTGAAAATTCCAGTTGGACAAACTGGTAATCAACACTAATAAGGATGTCTGTGATGAAATTACAAAGACTGGACAAACTGGTAATCAACACTAATAAGGATGTCTGTGATGAAATTACAAAGACTGGACAAACTGGTAATCAACACTAATAAGGATGTTTGTGATGAAATTACAAAGACTGGACAAACTGAAAAAAATCAATACTAATAAGGATGTTGTGATGAAATTACAAAAACTGGTAACAAACTGGTAATCAACATAATTTAAGGATGTCTGTGATGAAATTACAAAGATGGACAAACTGGTAATCAACACTAATAAGGATGTTTGTGATGAAATTACAAAGACTGGACAAACTGGTAATCAACACTAATAAGGATGTTTGTGATGAAATTACAAAGACTGGACAAACTGGTAATCAACACTAATAAGGATGTCTGTGATGAAATTACAAAGACTGGACAAACTGGTAATCAACACTAATAAGGATGTCTGTGATGAAATTACAAAGACTGGACAAACTGGTAATCAACACTAATAAGGATGTCTTGTGATGAAATTACAAAGACTGGACAAACTGGTAATCAACACTAATAAGGATGTTTGTGATGAAATTACAAAGACTGGACAAACTGGTAATCAACACTAATAAGGATGTTTGTGATGAAATTACAAAGACTGGACAAACTGGTAATCAACACTAATAAGGATGTCTGTGATGAAATTACAAAGACCTGCAATCCAAAAGAGGAAGGTCAGACACCGTTAATTACAGCCACTGTTATTACGTGACAGCTCATCTTGCCTCAAAGCAGAGAGGGTATCATTATTTATGATGTCATATCAGTTGGATGCTTTGCCACATCCCAGCTGTTTGTTGATACGAGTCCTCCAGACTTTCCAAGTTGAAAGAATCCATGCCTGGTGTATGTTTCTACAACCAGGTTGACTTGGAAATGAAGGTAGCCAGGCAGGTACAAACATATCAATTCTGATTGGTAGCAACAGGCATTTTGGCCCTTTCCAACGTGTTAGCAGGAATCAGTCGTTCAGGAGAACAGATGTTACTTTGAACGAATATCGGAAGGCACTGATCATTATCTTGTTTGTTTACATTTTCATAAAGATGTTCTCACTATTTATTGGATGACCCTCGTGCCATTCAATGTAAGGCCCCCCAGTGGGGATTCCGGGGGCTCTTTCAGTATAAATAGTATCCCCACCTTCTGGAGGTTCTGTGTTGGAAATTTCCTCTTTTCTGTCACTCTCTTTGTGTCTGCTTTTTGCTTTCTGTCATTTCAACCTATCATTTTCTGACTAAATGGTCCATTCACCTGTACGTGTTTGATAAAGTCTTATGTACTTGTTCTTAGGATTGATAATTGGGTACATGTATTAAGTGCATTTTTTGGCTCTAGTACATGTATTAGGAGCATTTTTTGGCTCTAGGGAGTTGAGATATACAGAAGCAATTTTAGGTTATTCATGCCTGTTTTTATATATGTTTTGGTGTCTTAGGTATACTTGTATTTGTATTCAGAGTGGTCAACACCAGGGGCATGTCCTTAGATTAAGTGCATGAATGCATTGATATGTGTACATAATTTTCTTTTCTATTTTTTGTTTCTGTTGAAGTTTTGTATGTTTTGAAGCGATTATAGCCCTGATATGGCTCTATGCAGTCGGCTGGGCTTTAAACAACAATAACATCAACAACAACAACAATTCAATATGAGGCAAATGTCTGCACGGTCATCAACGTCAGATAAGAATCGCACTTGAACATTGCAGATCCGCAGGATCCATCCTCAGCTGCAGGAACAAAAAAAAAAAAAAAAAAGAAATAATAAAATCACATTCATTACCAGATCTGGCCTGATCAAGTAAATGGTGAACAAAAGAAGAAGAAGAAGAACTGTCATAATGAGCCTTTGATGTCTGTGATGATTTGATGGTGACAGTGTGACAGTGAACATAATTTTCTGTGTGCACAGATGCTCGGTCTTTGGGTTCCTCCAGAGGTGGTCTGACCACCGACTCAGAGATGTATGACACGGGTGAGGATGAAATCCTCGAAGCATGTGTGCGGACCGCGGCAGCTCCCATCAACAAACCTCATCGTGAACGCAGGCGTTCAAGAAACCACCGCAAATCATGTAAGCACTGATGAGTCTGTTTTGTCATATTGTTTTCTAGCTCATTGTGTGTGGCTTAAATGTGAGTTTCAGTATGTCTGTAACTGGGATTTCCTGTGGCGTGTGGTTCGAAGTGAAATGGGGCTTCTGCGCTCATGGATATTTCTCTACGTCTTCTCTGCTGATTGAAAGTTGGTGACAATGGCTGTGGAAGTGGGCTTTGTCTTCTTATCTCTCTTTCCTGTGTGTCAGATGTACTTTAGTTCACTGACACATGTGTATTTGTATTTCTCTGCTGTCAAAGATAAATCTTCTGTATTTATTTGATTGTATTTCATTTTCTTTTGTGCTTTGGTCTTTGTTGTGGTGATCATTTCTGCTAAATCTTCCTGTGCACATAGTTGACTGCACACATTCAACTTGCCTATGTGTGTTCTGTCTCAATGATTTTGTTTTGAGGGTTATTGTAGGTGCATATGTGAAAGTGAATGAGCGAGCGACAGGATGTATGTGTGTGTGTGTGTGTGTGTGTGTGTGTGTGTGTGTGTGTGTGTGTGTGTGTGTGTGTGTGTGTGTGTGTGTGTGTGTGTGTGTGTGTACACGAGCATGATTGTGTGCAGAATTTTTCACATATTCATGTCAGATTTTATTTGAAAATGTACAGATGAATTGATACTCGTTGTTGTTTTTTGAAGTAAGGATAAGCCTTTTTGTTTTGTTTTGTTTTGTTTTAAGATTTGTTTCTGAATCATTTATTTCTTCTGTCTTTGTGCTTGATTATGTGTGTGTGTGTGTGTGTGTGTGTGTGTGTGTGTGTGTGTGTGTGTGTGTGTGTGTGTGTGTGTGTGTGTGTGTGTGTGTGTTTGACATTTTAAGCTGAGGTATACCTTTTTTCTTTCAGCTTTTTGGGATAGTGATTACTAGGTAAATCTGCCTGTTTGTTGTATGTGACACTGTCTGTCATTGCGTGACTGCTCGCTCGGTAGACAGCTCAGTTTGCATTGGCTACGTCTCTAGTTGATGATACCATGTTCTTGAGATCAGTTTGTTCACTTTATTCTCTTGTCGGATTAATTGTTTTTTGTTGTGTGGTGCAGCTTGTGTTCAACTAGCAGCTGCAAACGTGTGGCTCAGTTTGCATTTGACTGGATAATAAACATTAACAAGAAGCTAAGTTTTCATTCTTATAGTGCATTTGACAGTTTTGCATGGATATTCAGAAAAAGAAATTAGAATATAAGACTTTTCTGTAGTCAAAGTGAAAAGAAAAAAGAGGCTCAAGATGGGAGCAAATTGTAGGGTGTTGATTTGAGTGATTGCTGTTGTGATCTTAAACAAAGTACTTTTATAGATTGCATGTTTATAAGGTGAATACAGATTTTCACACTGATTTGACATTGATATAAATTTATTTTACTATGCACTGATCTAATAAATGAACAGTTAAGAAGTATTATAGTAGAAGCGCAGAAAAGGACACGTTTGCTTTGTACTGTAGGGAATATGTACAGGGATTTTATCAGTGCACTTCAACTTATGTAGTGTATCTGGTGCACTTTTTGTACAAGTGCACAAGTCCAAATGTGTCTGACCTGGAATAGGAAGAGAGCAGAGTATAAAATTGTTGACCTCAGAAGCATGGTTGAAGTCTGCTGCCGTCCATGTTCGCACTGCACTGTGTTGTGGCCATATTTGTCAGCACAAGTCCACAGTATTCTTCAAAGATTGATGTTTTTCAGGGTTTGGTTGTGTGTTTTGGACAAGGTGGAGTGTCATCATTATAGTACATCATAGTGTAGCTACTGTGTGATACGTGTAAAGAAATTTTGTTAAATTATTGGTGTAGCACTTACTTAGGCTTATGCTTGAGTTAGGAAATTTATGCAGTTACGTAACATGCCATCAGTTGCATAATTAGGTACATATGTTCAGAGTTAAGTGAACTTTACATATATACATGTTACAGGTGTAATTGGTGAATTAATTCTTTTTTTAAATCTGTCTCAGGTTTTGTTTGTTTTTTAGTTTGTTTGTGTATTTTGTTTGTTTTTGTTTATGACTTTGCCACTTTTAGTTTTAGGCTTGAGTAGTTGACTGTCAGACATATTTTCACTGTAATGAAAATGTGTTTTATGGACATGATTTCATTGTAAACAGGAACCAGGAAAAAAAACAAACGCCAAAAAATAATCAGAACGCATATTTAATACAAGACAAGAGAGGCGCACATTTTTGGCCAAACAAACACCAGATACAAAAGCTAGGAGAAAAAGACTGAAATTTCCCTGCTGCTCTGTCCAGTGTCACACTTGTTTTGAATTATGATTTCATTATGATAAAAAGTGTTTTATGAACTGAATACAATGTTTATCGTGCATTGTGTGTGTTTTCTGTTCTGTGCAAATTCTAATAGCATTCTTTTATTTCTTTCTTCTTTGTTTGTCAGTCTTGTGGTAAATGGGTGGTAGGCATGGTGATGTGATTGTCATGTGGCTGGTTCGGGAATTGAAAAAAATGTTGGTGGTGGAGATCTGATGGTGTGAGCATGTTTTTGTTTGGGCTTTTTGGAATTTTTTCTCTTCTTTTCATGCTGTACTGAATTCTGTTTGGATCTATTGCTTGTCTGCTATTGAATTCAATCATCTTAAAACTGTGTCAAAACCGGTTGTTTTTGTAAATGGTCAGTATTGATATAAACAGACTGTTTCAGTATAACATGTGGATGTAATCATTCAAAAGCTAGGAATTCATGATTTAGCTGATATTTAACTCTGCAGTGTTTCTGTTTGGTAACATGAAATAGGATCTTGTTTCATGTGTGTGATCTGCTTTTCCTCTGCTTCATTCCTCAGCTGTGAGCAGTGGTTATTCAGATAGATGAGATAGGTATGATTTGGTTATCATGGTACAATGCTGTGTGGTCTGTTTTTTTTGTTGGGTTTTTTTTGTTGCCTTTTCCTTTCTTATATGACTGATTGCCTCCATGCTCTGCTGCCCCCTTTCAGAATGGCTCCCTCGCTCCTCTGACTAGTTTCTCCTGTTTTAGCTGTACTGTAAGTCCCGACCACACATTTTCTTGTTTTTGTTTTTAACTGCCACAGGTTTTGAGTTGAGGTCGTCAGCACATGTGATTTAACAGTCATCAGTTATGTTTGATGTGAAGTGTTTGAAATGAAAATGATTCATTTTTGTTGGTTGTGGTGTGTTTGGAAAGATTAACATTTGATCACTATGATCATACTGCTGCTTTTTTCAGCAGCATGTACCAATACTTTGAAGTTCTTTAGTCAAAAAGAAGTTAATGAACAAAAAGATAATAATTAGTCATAAGATTCATCATTCTCATCTCAACTTGTTCAACTTGTTGCTCCTTCTGTTCTCATTTTGCCTTAGTAATGGTCATGTGAAGTAACTTATTTTCTTCGTGCAAGACATAAAATTGGTTCATTTGATTATTTTAATGTAAAAGTCTGAAAATCTTTGTTTTATGAAATCTCAATTTGATATCCAGAATTACACGATTTAAAAAAAATACCCCAGCTGTGTTGGTTGAGCCATGGACTCAAGATCTGTTGTCTTGAGTTCAGTTCCAGCCAGCAGCATAAAAACTGGCCCCTTCACTGCCCATCTTATTGCTCCATTCATTCTGGTGGTATTATAGTGTTTCACAGGTCTTCCCCTCCTCCTCCTCCTCCTTCCTTTTTCAAGACCTTCGACGGAGCGCATATGGCATTGTCTGAATGTGATGAATTCCTTGTGTGCAAACTTCAGACTTGAAGATAAAAGGGGAATGAAATCTGAAGAGGACAGGAAAGGATTGATGAAATAATCTATTAGCCCTTGAAAGACCTCACTTAAGTCATATTTCAGAATATGCACACATTTAAGCCTTTTACACATACTGCAAGGGAACCTTGAATGGGGTAGTGTATGCGGTGTGACGCTTGCAGTGAAAATTAAACTACTTCTTGTGTGGTTGCTACGGCTTTCTCATTTTCTAAGAACTTTTTTTGTTGTTTTCTATTCAACACGGTTGTCACAGTTCTTGTTTGTAATAGCTGATCTCCTGAAATTGCATGACATTTTCTTTTTCAGGTTTTGTTAAACTTTTTTGCTTGTGTGGTGTGTGTGTGTGTGTGTGTGTGTGTGTGTATGTGTGTGTGTGTGTGTGTGTGTGTGTGTGTGTGTGTGTGTGTGTGTGTGTGTTTGTCAGTGTGAGAAAGGTTCATTGATGAGTGGGATAGGCATGAATTCATTTTCAGTCATATCGTAGAGTCTTAGTATATATTGTCATTGTTGGGTTGGTTTTGTTGTTCTTGTGGTTGTTGTTGTGTGTTTTCGTTTCAGAAAGGATATCCTTCAGTCAGTTTATATGATAACATTCTGTTACGTGTTTGTATGCTGTAATTATTCTTCCTTTTGTAATGATAATTTTATATTATTGAAATGGAGAGAAAAATCTGTCCTCTGTAATCTCCTTACATAAACATAAGTTGTAAAATTTCTCTTTTTCGTACTTTTTGTTTTGTTTTTATTATTGCAGGTAATTGGTGCTTTAAATTCATTTTTATGAAAGTAGTCCGTCTTCATTGAAACACAAGAATGAGGGTACCCCCCCCCCCCCCCCAAATCTAAACGTACCGTCATAGGTGCAGTCTACAGATCCTGAAAAATCAATTGGTTAAATCATGTCTGATTGGTATAATCACACTTACAGAATTATATAAAAACAGGAATATAATAACACAAAAGAAAAAAAAACAAAAAAAACATCAAGAATTCATGTAAGAAGCTACCTGGTCATTAATATTCTTTGGACATTTATTTGGCACATCTGTGAGTTGTGCTGTCTGTCTAAGTGTCCATGTTCGTTGATGAGGAGAAACACGAAAATAGTTAGCCTTATTTTTCTTATTGTCATGAGTATTTCTGTAAAGTAACCCCCTGACTCCTGCACCCTGTCCACAAGCATCCTGCATTGTCAACCATGTTACCAGAGCAAAACTTTAACTCTTTGACTCCCTCATTCTGTGCAGGAAGCTGGTGGATATGCTGAGGGAGTCAAAGGGTTAAGTTTTTGCAGTTGGTGGACAGGGTACGGGAGTCAAAGGGTTAATGTCTTTCTGTGTATGTATATGTTTATAACGAATTGTGAAAGTTTTGTTTCCCTCCACCAATCCTCCTCTATCATGCCACCACCCTCTTCCCAGTTTAAAATCTTCTTGTTTGATTTGTAGGAGGTTTTTGTGTGCATGTTTCCGGTTGTTCTTTTTCAAATAATGATATTGACAGTATGTGTGTGTGTGTGTGTGTGTGATCAGGAAGGATCAGGTGGGGTGTTGCTTGTGTATCATTTTTTGTTTTGTTTTATGTATTCTTTTTAATTAATTCTCTGATAGCTTCATGAAATGCCATTTTAGAGTTGCCAGGATTTGCTGAGTTAGTCTGCTTATATGATAGGATAGTTGCTAGATTTTGTTTTTGTGTGAGAGTGTGGGCATGTGTGTGCATATGTGTGTTCGTTCGTTCGTTGCTTGATTAACGTCTTTTCACTATATGTGTGTGTGTGTGTGTGTGTGGTGGTTGTGTGTGTGTGTGTGTGCGTGCGTGCGTTCATGTGTGTGTGTGTGCGTGCATGTGTGTGTGTGTGTGTGTGTACATGTGCTTGTGTGTGTGTGTGTGTGTGTGTTGTACATGTGCTTGTGTGTGTGTGTGTGTGTGTGTGTGTGTGGGGTGTGTGTGTGTGTGTGTGTGTGTGTGTGTGTGTGTACACACATCTGTGTGTTTTGTGTATATATGTACACACAAGTGTATATTTTTCAAGCACATGGTAAATGTTTGCACATGTTTCTGTCTGTGCAGTAAGTGTAAATCCATCACTGGAAGCTCAGTAATGTTTTCTTCTGACAGACTGTTTTATGCAATATAGTTACAGTATTTATGCATTACCCATGGACAGTCTCAATGTGAAATAATAATCCCACCTGTCCGTTCATAATCGTATGTATCCATACTGTCTGTGTATTTGTTAGATTTGTTTGTGTGTGTGTGTGTGTGTGGTTTACCAGCACTAGGACTGCTCCATAGCAGTTGACCCCATGTGTATTGATGTTGATTACCTTCATATTGTCACTTTTGGATCAGTTAAGAAAATAAGAAAATATTGATAATGGTGTTGATGCTCCGCATATCATGACTTGCTTGATTTATGACTCTGCCCCAGATCTTATTATTTTCTAAATTGTATAAACTCAGTGTTATAAGAAAATGACTTTTTAAACTAATTATTTTCTGTAGATTTATTATGAAAAAGTTTTGATGAAATTTAAATCCAAAAATGGAGATGTTTTCTGTCTGTATCTGTGTACCTGGGTACGTCTGGGTCAGTCTTTATTTATAAATTTATTTTTTGTAGTTGTAAAATACAGCAAAGATAGATAAAGGCAAGAAAGCTATTGATGATTTGTACATTTCTTTGTGTTGTTTGAAACGAATATGTTTTATACTCCTTTGCTTTATGGTTTACCCTGGATGAAAGAAGAGATGATAACATTTGTGTTGTGGCTTTGTGCAGTGAGACGGACTCTGAAGACAGGACTGGAAGAAGAAGAGCTGAAAGCTGTAGAAGCCTATGCGGACCGAGTGTGAATGGGGGCTGAAGGAAGACAAGTGGGGCTGTGTGTGATTGACTGCCTGCTTCACTGATGACACTTCTGACAAACTGCAGTAGTCATCAGCATTTTAGTTTTCAAAGTTTTGTTCATGCCGTCTCCACCAGCATCTCTTTCTGTGTTCTTATGTCTTTTGCAGTCCAGTGTCGTGTAGATTTTTGCATTGTTTGTAATGCAGATTATGGTTTTAGTTTTGCTGATTACTTGAGGTTCATATAACTGAACGAAATACAACAAAAGTCTCTCTACAAGTTACAGTGATAACTCTTGAACTTTTAGCAGCTGAACAAATTGCATCCATAAATCTGATCTTCCAGGTCTGCATAATTGATGTTGCATGATCAGTCAGTTTCCCCTGAGACATTTCTGGGTATCCATTGTTAGCCACTATAAAGTGTATTACTCAGTTATTGCCACCACTATATTTTTGTTTACACGTCTTCTACAGATTTCAAGAATTGCAGGTCTTTTGCAAAGATGATCGCATTTTAAATGATGATCTGTTTAATCAGCTTGGAGAAAATATTTCATTGTTGATCCATTCAAAATTTTGTATTATGTACAAACGTGGCAAACAGGCTTCAATCCATGTTGAAGATTGATGGAATATTCAAGAGACAGATCACAAGAGCTGTTGGCTTTGATAATGCTGGTCATTCTTTTTTTCAACTGTTTGACCACATTATTATTTTTGTACAGCATTTTAACCTTATATCGAAGTAGGGATAGATTTTTTTTTGCCCTGGAGAATATATATATCTCATTTATTTTAGAAACCAGTTTAGGTATCGCATTGCTGAGTTGCGGTTTTGATGGTTTTACAAGTTGTTGCTAGATATGCCTGTGATATGCTACACCGCGCAGAAGTGTAACCTTGTGTGACGACACTACCAGGGTTTTACAGATTTATGCCTTTCATTGTTGACACTCAAATTTATTCGACCCCTGTACTATGCACATGTTATCAAAACCATTTGTGTGATACGCTGGCTTGTTCTAAGCCTAGGTTTTATGAATCTCAGTGATTATTAGGAATATCCAATCTGCTGCACTGATTCTTGTTTTAAAGAGATTTTTTAGCCATTCATACTCATTCGTTAATCTTTGGGTTGCTTCTTTTAGGGCTGGTTTGTGGGTAAATGTGTGACATAGAATGGGTCTGGGTGAAGTTGGGGTGGGGTGGGATGGGGTGGATCTGTTGTGTATCTGCTGTCTCTTATGGACCAAGGATTCTTCATGTTTCCTCTCCTCTGAAAAAGGATTGTATTTATTACTGTAAAAAGGGAGTATTGTACAGAAAGCAACCTGATATGTCTCTTTTTCTTATTTATACTATAGTCACAGTAAAAAGTGCAATAACGTTTGAAATCAAGCAAGTTTGATTTTAATTGATGTGTTCCCTTGTTTCATCTGATCACGTATTGGGGTTTTATAATTATGTTGGTAGATTAGAATTGTTGTCCATTGCATGCTTTGTTCATCATTAGGTTTCATGTCTGCATACATTAAAGACACTACTTATGATTTATTAGAGAAACGTGTAAAGTGTGCTGTCAGTATCACAGCTGAAATCACATAATCATATACAAATTGGCGCATATAGTCTTGCCTGAAGTTGAATGGTGCATTGCAGAAGATCAAACTTATATTCGACGTCTCTAGTCACTGGACATTGTTGCTGTCAGCCCAACACAAGTCATGACATGTGTTTCTTATGGATTGTGTGTTTTTTTCTTATTGGGCTGGTAGAGGCCTTAACTATCAATAACAATTGTACCTCCACTCTCTTTGATGCACAAATTAGTTGTATGTATGAACATATCTTGGCCTGTGATGGTACAGAGAGGTACTGTCCCCATATAGTGACGATACTTTAATTGACTGAGGAGTCTTTTAGCAACAGGCACACCCAGGTCACTGGCACTGAATAATAAATCGCGTACAATTAATCAGTGTTTGAAGAAGCACTGTCATCTGGAACACAAAAATGCTGGACCTTTATTCATTGACATTCATTATGTAGAATGTAGTCTTTACCATGATCATAGCTTTGTTGGTGAAATCAATCTGAAATGTGTATATTCTGTAGCTGAAAACTGATCTCTCCATGAAAGAGTCATGACTGTCTTCATGTAAAGTTATGTGTAAGACATGTGTCTGTAAATAGAATTACGCCAACAAACTTCTTGCTCATTGAAGTCTCACTCATTGAATGTCCAAGGAAAGATTTGTTACTTGATCATTTAAGAAGTGTTCTGTCTCACATTTGTATACGTTACAAAACCAAATTATTGTACATAAGAAAAATTTGGCTGATTGTTAAGGTGAACACCATCTCGTTTTCATTGAATACTCAGTAGGTATCACAGTTCAGATCCATTTGAATCACATCGCCGATGTCTTCATCACATGTACATCAAATTTTCCAGTAGGATGTGTGTTTGTGGTTTGCATTGTAAACCACTGTGCTTCATATTCCACAAGTCACTCTTTATAAAACCATTCACTTGAAATAAAAAAATTTGTATTTTATAAAACCATTCACTTTAGCCTTATCTTTGGTTAGGGGTTTCACTTCTTAACATAAGAAGTATTTTGTTTGTTTGCTGAAATGCTGTTGGATTTTTTCTTAAAGAATTGTAATGAAGCATTTTTATACCATTTTTTTATGTAAGTTGATTGATGAAATAAATTCTTATAACTTCATGTTTTATTTGTCATTGAGCTAAAATCTCTTAAGAATCAAATTTGTTTTTGAATATTGCTTGAATTTCTAAAACAAATATTGCAGCATTTAATAAGATGTGACTGTTGACAGTTTTGTTTGAAATTTTTAGATTCATTGTTTAAATTTTACTGAACATGTACTGAACTAGGAGTGTCCCAATATTGTACATAATTATATGCCATATTCTTGAATGTGAAATGTATAATGGCAGAAACTAGATAAAAACCATGAAAATATGCATTTTGTTTGTGGTTTTTATGTTTGAGGTATGTGTGTATATGAATGTGTTAGTGAGTTGTTATATGTTTGGGAAGTGGTGTGTGTGTGTTTACATATAATATATTATATATATATATATATATATATATATATATATATATATGTGTGTGTGTGTGTGTGTGTGTGTGCAGCACACTTATGTAAAAAAAAAATGCTTAAAGCACTGCAAAAGCACTCAACAGCAGCCCCAATATAAGTAATTTCTTTGCAAATTCTTTAATCAAATCAACTTTATGTATTACCTTAGAAACAGCAACAACAAAAAAAGCTTTAATCAAGCCAATGTTTTTGTATATTATCTTAGAAACAACAGCAACAACAACAACAACAACAACAAAAGCTTTAGATAAGGATGAAAAGAAAATCTATTCATTCCTCTGTCGTTAAAAGCTCTACGTAAACCCACTTTATGTTTTCCCGGCCATCACTGTTAATACATATACCCAATTATCAATCCTAAGAGAATGTATGTAAGACTTTACTGAACACGTACAGGTGAATGGACCAGCAAGGCAGAAAATGATAGGAAGAAATAACAGAAAGCACGGGAGGAAGAAAGAAACAAAGGCAGTGACAGAAAAGAGGAAATTTCTAGCACAGAATTTCCAGAAGGTGGGGATACTATTTATACTGAAAGAGCCCCTGGCATCCGGATGGGGGGAATGCCAAGAGCACTAAATCTACAATCCACTCACACACATACACACACATGACTTCTATTGTAATGCAAGTGTAATTACACCAGCAAGATGAATGTGCATCTTTACATCAGTGTGTACAGGAAACTTTAAAACAAAAACATAATCAGAACGTATATATAAGTTTTTCTGTTAAAAAAAAGGCTTAGATTTTCAATAAAAAAAAAAACAAAAAAAAAAAAGGCTTAGATTTTCATCCAACTGACCTTTGTCGAGTGTATACTAAAGACAACAAAGAATGGATGCACAACGCTTAGCAGAAAACAAACAAAAACCCAGTACTGGACAACTGGTTCCCTTAGAAAGACCCAAGTTAGTGAGTGTATGTGTGTGTGTGTGCGCATGCATGTATGTGTGTGCATCTACATGCATGTGTGTCTGAGAGAGAAAGAGAGAGAGAGCGCTAGCTACTGTACGTTCAATGTAAGCCTGTTTGACCTCCAGGAGCCAGTTCTCCCCCATGGGGATGCTGGGGGCTCTTTCAGAATGAATAGTATCTCCACCATCAGGAAATTCTGTGCTAGAAATTTTCCTCTTTTCTGCCACTCTCTTTGTTTCTTTCTTCCTCCTTTGCTTTCTGTCATTTCTTCCTATAATTTTCTGCCTTGCTGGTCCAATCACCTGAGTGTGTTTAATAATGTCTTAACCACTTTCTCATTGAAGTGATAATTTGGTACGGTGTACATGTATTAAGCGCATTTTTGGCTCTAGGGAAGTGAGATATGTGGAAGCAATGTTAGGTAATTTAGGCCTGTTCTTCTATAATGTTTTAATGTCCTTAGTTATTTTAAAATTTGTATTCAGGTATGTATTTTAAATCCACTGTGCAATAAATTGGATAGAGTGGTCAACACCAGGGACATCTGCTTGGACTATGTGCGTGAATGCATTGATATGTGTAGGCCTTCTTAATTTTCTTTTCTGTTTTTTTTTCATGTTGAAGTATTGTGTATGTTTTGAAACAGTTATAGCCCTGATATGGCTGTATGCAGTCGGTTGGGTTGAAAACAAAATAACAATGATAACAATAATGTGCCAGTTCATTTGGTTGGCTGCAATCCTTTGAAAACAGCCTCCGGTACATCAACAGCAACAAAAAGAAAATAGCCATAATAATGCCCACAAAATCTTGCTTTAAACATTCTATAAATTTGCAGGCACACTCAGATCAAGTTCATTTAGATGCATATTCATGACAGATCAGTTATGATTTGGAATTTAGAGTTGGTTCAAGAGGGATTCGTTGTACGTGGACAATTCCATACGTTCTCCATTCAGATCTGCCAGCAACTTATCTGGTAGAATCCCTACGCATCCCCTGTTGGGTTGCTGGGGACTCTTTCAGTATAAATAGTATCCCCACCTTCTGGAAATTCTGTGCTAGAAATTTCCTCTTTTCTGTCACTCTCTTTGTTTCTGCCTGGTTGCCTTGCTTTCTGTCATTTCTACTTAGTTTCTGCCTTAATGGTCCATTCACCTGTATTTTTTCAATAAAGTCTTACGTGCTTTTTCTTCGGATTGATAATTGGGTTCATGTATTAAGTGCATTTTTGGCTCTGAGGAGGTGAGATATGCGGAAACAATTTTCGGTAATTATGCCTCTTTTTATATATGTTTCGGTGTCCTTATGTGTGTTTATATTTGTATTCAGGTGTGTTTTTTAAATCTCCCCTGTGCGATAAATCGGACGGAATGGTCCTACGCCGGGGGCATGTCCTTAGATTATGTGCGCGAATGCATTGATATGTGTACTTAATTTTCTTTTCTTTTTTTTTGCTGTTGAAGTTTTGTGTGTTTTGAAGCGGTTATAGCCCTGATATGGCTCTGTGCAGTCGGCTGGGCTTCAAACAACAATAAAAGAAAAAGTAAAAGAAAGAATCCCTACGCAAACTCCACGCACTGGTGAGGCCGTCTTGAAATGGGGAGGAGATGTTGGTAGAGAGTAGGGACCAGTGAAACACTTAAGTTGACAACACTACAATGATGGCAACATTAAGATCGGTGGAGACCAGACCATATTTGAATGTTGCAGACTAGGACTGAACTTGAGGGAGGCTTATCAGATCTTGAGTTCAGGATCAAATGAAAAAAAAAAAAAGAAACCCCAACCCAACCAGCCCCTGAAAAAAAATTAAGGGGACACTAAAACATGCATGCGCGCCGCGCACGCGCACACACACACTCACACACACACACTCACCACATAAACACCCATACCCCTCTTTCACAGAGAGAGCGAGAGTGAGAGAGGAGAGAGAGAGAGCAAAACTAACAGTAACAGTATGCCAAGAATGTGGACATTGATTTGGTTCAGTTTTTACGTCGACACCCACCTCAGGTGATATGGCCGACGGGGATAACCATCCCAGTGAAGTGGGGGAAATGAGGACTTATCTAATCCTATAGTGACACCACCAGAACAACAATGATGTTAAGATGGAGCAGTGAAAAGGCCATTTTTAATATAGCGCACCCCGGGATTCGAACCCACAACCATTAGCATGTGAATCCGACGCTCAAACCAACTGAGCTACTGAGGCTCGCGCAATGCGGACATTTGATACGCGTTTACTTTTATTTATGGCGGAGGACGCAAAACGGAAATCAAGAAGTACAAGAAAGGTTTCTACTTCCGTTTCGCTTGGGTGGTGTAAAAAGGTTTGGCTTGATGAAAACAACAGTGGCATTAGCAGGTAAATTTGTCTCAGGGAGGGGCGGGGATGGGGCAGAGGGGCAATTCCTAACCTTGTAGAGTGTTTACCTCAGAGGAGAAAAGGTAAGGATCAGTACTGATAAGACTTTGAAAAGTAGACATCCGGATTCGAAAGCTTATCTTTCAAATGACGGTCTTCGATCTTATCACTTACCAACTAACCAAGTCTTATGACTTATTGATTTGATGCCGACTTCGAGGACAACTTCTAAAGTTAGACCGCCTGTCACGATCACCGTCACTGTTGTTGCTTGATCGATTTGCCTGCTTCCATCATTGTGTAGATCTAGAAAGTAGATGATACATTCCACACACATTCCTGATTCCGATGGTACGCAGTAAGCGGCAGTTATGATGGAGGATCATACTCATAGGATAGGATGGAGCAGCGGTCAGTCGGTATACTATTTGCTCAAGGCTAGTGACTCAGATTGAATCATTCATCAGTCATTGTGATCGAGCAATAAGCTAATGTCGGGTAGACATATATTCACGCTCATACACACGCGCGCGCACACACACACACACAGACACACACACACACACACACACACACACACACACACACACACACACACACACACACTCACAAGACACACACACACAGACACACACACACACACAGACACCACACACACACACACACACACACACACACACACACACACTCACTCACTCACTCACTCACTCACCAAGATTGGGTAGACATATTCACACACACACACACACACAACACACACACACACACACACACACACACACACACACACACACACACACACACACACTCACACACACACACACATAACAGAACCATGGGAAACAAATACATCAGCCAGAACCACTTTACAGAGCACACTCTACAGTTTTGCCTCTATTCACTAAATTGGCAACCAGAAGTAGCTGAATGGGGCAAGCCTGGAAAAATACCAGCAGGGCAATAAAGAGGACTTTAGACTCATGTCCAGCATTCAAATTGCAGGACCTTCCATTGAAGCATAATCATGCTCAAAACAATAAGAACAGAACGAAACAAAACAAACAACAAAAAAAACAAAAAACAAAACAAAAAACAAAAAAAAACAAAAAAATCCTTAAGTAACAATAGAAACAGGTTTAGGCTAAACTTTCAAAAAATTGCATTACACATTATTTTATATACTGATTACAAATTCTAGCAAGTTTTCTATTTTGTGTATTTTGTGTATTGTGTATGTGTCACTAAGTTTTTTGTTGTTGTTTTTTTTTTTTTTACTGATTCTTTTATTTGTCTTCTTTGAGAAAATGATACCATCATCATAGCCACATTTTGAAGTGCCAGCATAACATTTGATAGCTATTGACATTGAATTAGGATATAAGTAAAATGCATCTTTCCGCTTGAGGGGTGGTTCAGTGGTTGGCCTGGACTCGGTCGAACTCCCACTTTCCTGTTTGACCACACAGATTTGCACAGGTGTGGATCTTGCTTGAGAAAAACTTTATCATATGCATGAAGCCTTCACACCATCAAGCTGTGAAAAGAGATCTGTCTATTTAGAGTTTGGGACGGTAAAGTAACGTGGGAGAGAAGATGGGCACCACCCTTATGATATGGGTTCAGAGAAAAAATTAGGTCTGTGTACCACCTCTTTCCACTAATGGCTTGGAATACTTACGTCTTTAAAATTATATAAAAAGCTTTTTCTTATCTCACATATTGAGTTTCTTTCTTTTTTTTTTTTAATCTTTCCGGTCTTATTGTATTTTGTGTTGTAAACAGTTTTGCAGTGATTAAGACTAAGAGTAATGCATGTTGTCTAAAAATTAGTTCAGTCTTTGTTAATGTTAGTGTTATATTTTGAGTAAGCAGAATTAAAATTTAAAATTCAGTAAACTTAGATTCTTTGCACTATGATCATAATATGAACTGACATTGACAGTTCTATTATATATTCCACCCAGATCTGCCAGTGCAGTGTGTCTAGAAGATTTCTCAGAAACCTCAGTGACCAACCCCAACTGAAGTCTTGTGTTTGAAACTGACTGTAGATTCTCCTGTTCACTAAATACTGACAAATCTTATATCAGAATTATTGTCACAATAGGCTAATGAATGCACCAATTTTTAAGTTTCAGTTTTGGATTTTAAACACACCAGACATTTATGAATCTACAGCTGTGTCATCTGACCCAGTCAGTTGGCGCAAATTCCAAACATTAGTAACAAAAAAGAGGCCAACATCATCTTATTCTATTCAATGGGGGAAATTTTTTTTCAGGATTCTAGATGAAGTGGACACAGCAGAAAGCAAGGATGGCCAGGTAACCCTACATGACCCGTCAGTTACCCTGCTGTGAATGAGGGGAGAGAGGAACCAGAATTTCGAGACACATTTGACAAAAACATCTTATACAGTAATAGTACTAATACACACAGCGGTGGTCTGTTTGACACTGTGGTGCAGAGTGTAGTCATCATGACTCATGGTAGTATCTCTGCCAACACTACGACCACTGCATTCAACACCACATTGCTTGATGGCACCACTACAGGTAAATATATAAAATAATAATTTTTTCTGAATGTTTAATAGCAAAAATACAGATGTGATAAGTCAGTTTAAAACTAGTCAACATGGTCAAATGGTTTATGTAACAACAGTCTACTGACTTGGTTTAAATCTTGAATCTCCATCAGTGCAAAACTTAATTGTGGGATTTTTTTTTTATCGTGACCGAATCCTACCCAGAATTAAATGTGTTAAAGGCTTGTTGATTTCCTGACCAACGTAACAAGTGTCTGTGTCTCTCGGATGTACTTGATGCCAGGATGTATGAAAGGAAGCATTGAGTGCATCCTGCTACTCAGTCTTGATCAGAAGTAGGGTTCTGTAACATCGACATCCATATTTTAATCATCATAGCATCGTGAAAAATTGTCCCGTTTCCATGTTGTCGTACTCTCATGATGACCTCAGCTTTGGTGGGTAATGGAGATATGTCTGGAGAGCTGAAATGAGCAGTGCTGGGGCAGTGACACAGGAACATACAAGACATTGAATGAGAAATTTTTTAAAAAGTGATAAAATTAACTCTAAACATTATCAGACTTTATTGTTTTGTATTTTTGTTTGTTTAACTTGATTAGCTAAATAGCTGTAGCAGTGACTCAGTTTATCTTCTAAAGTTAACGTTGGATATTTTAATTCTCTTGTCATGGTGGCTTTTAGTACTCAGAATGTTTTGAGCATTTCATGATCTGTGGTCTCTGTTAAGAGGCTTTAGGTAAAAGATAAAAAGACTTGTTTGTATGACAGTTATAGTGATTAGCATTACTTTATTGAAATGCACACACACACACACACACACACACACACACACGCACACGCACACTCACTCTCTCTCTCTCTCTCTCTCTCTCTCTCTCTCTCTCTCTCTCTCATACACACATGCTTACAAACACACACAGTCAGTGAGCTCTTGATTAATTGGTCAGTCACATCTATGATTAAATGCTACCATGAAAGTTTTGATGAGCATAAGTATTTTGTTTATCATGGATATTTTGATATTAACACTGCCCAGCCATCATGTAATCTGGTGATATTGAAAGAGTTTCTAATTGTTTGTTTTGTGAAATAACATTCAATCTGTACATGATCAAAATGATATCAAACATATTTTTTGAATGCATGCTCATAATACATACTTTTCATTTATACAAGAAAGATCTGTGATGAATGATGCCTGTTAGTGTCACTTCTAGTACATAATGATGATAATAATAATTACACTATTTATATAACGCAAAATCTTGATAGAAATCAAATCTAAGCACTTAACATACACATACGCACGCATGCACAAAATCTTGATAGAAATCAAATCTGAGCACTTAACATACACATACGCACGCATGCACACACATGCGCACACACACATTGTATACACATGGCTGTAAATAGGGAAAAAGAAGAAAAGCAATTGAAAAATTATAGAAAACATATTAGATATCAATATATATTACAATGTGATTCCACACCGAGTGGAGACAGGCTGCAGTGGGGGTTGAGTGAGGTCAGGATTTTATGCAGTGTTAGTAGTGCTACACAGACAATTATAATGAGAAGGAGTTTGTTCAAGAGAGATTCATTGCACTCTGACAGTTTCATACATGTTCCACCCAAATCTGCCGCTGATTATATGTTAGACTCCTTGAGCCTGCCCAAAACACTGTGGACTGTCAAAGTTTTGAAATAGGGAGGATCAGAGGGAAGGAGGCTTTGGAAACGCTAAGCTGATACCACCAGATTGATTGAAGCATTAAGATGGGCAGCATACAGGCCAGTTGTTCTGGGCTGGAATTGAACTCCAGACATCAAATCTTGAGTTCATGGCTCTATCAGAGGAACCAACCAGCCTTTCGCTCATGTTGAGGACATAGATGATAATTATATCGAAACAAAAAATGATGCTTGGGCACTTGCCTTTGTCC
Source organism: Monoplex corrugatus (assembly GCA_030674185.1). Lineage (NCBI taxonomy): Eukaryota > Metazoa > Mollusca > Gastropoda > Littorinimorpha > Ranellidae > Monoplex > Monoplex corrugatus. Next base: position 43,133,558 of record JAPXFY010000014.1, on the reverse strand, counting down.
TGTTGAATATCAGTCATGCGCAAACAACTTTGCAACCAGTGATCATGCTTTAGGTGTGTGTGTTAGTGAAAAATAAAAACGGGAGAAAATAGTTTTTCTCATATAGAATCAGAATTTCAGTTTTTGTTTTGGCATGTCTGATTAAGATGTCAGCAGTGTTGTCCTCACCATATGGTTCTTGGGTGGAGCATGTGTAGAATTTTATGGTGCAGTAAATCCCTCTTGAACAAATACCAGATTCCACTTTTGGATGAAAGTATGATTTGCATACGTTTGCTTCATAACTCTATAGTCTGTTTTGATATACTAAAAAATACATGTGTGTGTGTGTGTGTGTGTGTGTGTGTGTGTGTGTGTGTGTGTGTGTGTAAGAGAGAGAAGAGAGAGAGAGAGAGAGAGAGAGAGAGAGAGAGAGAGAGAGAGAGAGAGAGAGTGTGTATGCACATGCAGATTCTGCATCTGTGAATACTTATTTATATTCATTTATATTATTTTGCTCCTCTTCATGCTGTGATTCATAATACTTATTGTACTGTGGTTCCTAAGACTTATTTTCATTTTATGTTTCTTCAGTATTTTTTACTTGATTGAAAGTTTAGTAATGTTCTGTTGCTGTAAAGTGTAATGAACATTTTTTTTTTCTGATGGACTGTTTGTGTATGTAGATGAAATTATTATTACAAGTTTTCATGTGCCTCTTATACTACAGACCCAGGATCAGATGATCACAAAGTGGTGAGTCAGAATGAGAGTCCGTCACTAACAGACACTTTGGCGGCTGTGACCATCGCTGTTTTGGCGGTGATTCTTGTCATCACCTTGACGCTCATCGTGCGTGCCATTCGCCAGCGACGTCAACGTGAACGCGGTCAGGAGCTCAACCGCATCCCTACAGTGTCGGCCGGGATTATGAGTGCAAGTAAGTTTTGTCTGATTCAGGTCAGAATGGATTTTGGGTTTGCTTGTAGTGGTGGAATCCTGGAAACTGACCCTGATTGATTGTTGTTGACAGATTATGTGACTATAGTGTATAATCATTCACATGTATGCTGTGATTATGGGGGCATATTGCTCTGCAGAGAGCTGAAACAAAGACGCCATGACCATGGGAAACCACATATTCTGTTTGTGTGTGAGAAGGACGCCATGACCATTGGAAGACCACATACTCTGTGTGTGTATGGGATACGTTCTTGTATAGAGAGCTAAAACAAGGATGCCATGACAGTGGAAGTCCACATACTCTGTGTGTGTGTATGGGATACGTTCTTGTATAGAGAGCTAAAACAAGGATGCCATGACAGTGGAAGTCCACATACTCTGTGTGTGTGGGGGGTACGTTCTTGTATAGAGAGCTAAAACAAGGATGCCATGACAGTGAAAGTCCACATATTCTGTGTGTGTATGGGATACGTTCCACATACTCTGTGTGTGTATGGGATACGTTCTTGTATAGAGAGCTGAAACAAGGATGCCATGATAGTGAAAGTCCACATACTCTGTGTGTGAGGTATGCTCCTGTATAGAGAGCTAAAACAAGGATGCCATGACAGTGAAAGTCCACATACTCTGTGTGTATGGGATACGTTCTTGTATAGAGAGCTAAAACAAGGATGCCATGACAGTGAAAGTCCACATACTCTGTGTGTGTATGGGATATGTTCTTGTATAGAGAGCTAAAACAAGGATGCCATGACAGTGAAAGTCCACATACTCTGTGTGTGAGGTATGCTCCTGTATAGAGAGCTAAAACAAGGACGCCATGACCATGGAAGACCACATACTCTGTGTGTGTATGGGATACGTTCTTGTATAGAGAGCTAAAACAAGGATGCCATGACAGTGGAAGACCACATACTCTGTGTGTGTATGGGATACGTTCTTGTATAGAGAGCTAAAACAAGGATGCCATGACAGTGGAAGTCCACATACTCTGTGTGTGTATGGGTACGTTCTTGTATAGAGAGCTAAAACAAGGATGCCATGACAGTGAAAGTCCACATACTCTGTGTGTGTATGGGGTACGTTCCTGTATAGAGAGCTAAAACAAGGATGCCATGACAGTGGAAGTCCACATGCTCTGTTTATGTGTGGGGTATGCTCCTGTTTAGAGAGCTGAAACAAGGACACCGTGACCATGGCAGACCATCTTAAGTGATACAAGAGTACTCCGAAAGCCAACATCATCAGCTGCAGCATCAACATCACCAAGTGGGAAGACAGTACCAGCAACAAGGCATGCCGGTGACAATGCTTCTGTGCAGGGCGCAAGCAGATTTAAACTGCACATAACAGCTGTTGTACAAGAGAAGAGGAACCTGTGGAAGCAGAACGAAGGCACAGGACTCCTTCCCATATATGCCTGCGTAAAAGCATGTGCCTCCAGGATTGTTCTCCTGTCTTACATGAATACCCACATCAAACTCTGAAGACCAGTATGCCTACTCAGCCAAAAATAATAGGATTGGGTCAAAATTATGACAAGTGAAACTTTTCTATATTTCAAGTCTTTAAATGCTTTTAAATTGAAAACTATAAAAGATAAATCAATTCATTTTTTGCATGGTTGTTTCTGTACACTGAAATTCTATTTAAAAGGAGTTAAAAACTCAGACAAGAAGAATTTGCACTTTAGCCTGGTTTTTCGTATGTTACATCACAATTTTTGTGTATTCACATGTGCATCTGTGCATGCTTGGTGTTTGTCTTGTTTGCTGTGCAATTCTGTATCTGAGGACTGATTGGCAAGCAAATGGGTGGTGTTCAAGATGCTGAATTTGGAATAAAGTGCTTCGTACAAAAAAATAAAATTGGAGCAACTTCAAGAAACACAATTTAGACCCAAATGAACTGAAAAATTATCGGCCTATCTCTAATCTCTCTTTCTTGTCGAAACTCCTTGAAAAAGTCGTCCTCAACCAGCTGAACTCTCACCTGTCTGCCAACAATCTCCTCAATCCTTTCCAGTCAGCCTACCGCCAGTGCCATAGCACTGAAACTGCCCTACTACACATTCTCAACAATCTCCTCCTTGCAACTGATACTGGCAAAGTCTCTCTCCTCACACTCCTTGATCTGTCTGCAGCCTTTGACACCATTGATCATGGTATTCTCCTTTCTAGACTTCATCATACTTTTGGCATCTCTGACATTGCTCTGTCCTGGTTCACTTCATACCTATCAAACAGAAAACAAACTGTTCTCATCAATGGCACTTACTCTCAACCTGCATACCTGACCTGTGGTGTTCCACAAGGATCTGTCCTTGGCCCTGTTCTTTTCACTCTTTACACCTCCCCCCTGTCCACCATCATCAACTCCCACTCTATAAAACACCACTTCTATGCTGATGACACCCAACTTCAAGACAGTGACTCACCTGATAATATACAGCGCCTGTTGACTCGCATCACTGAGTGTTACTCGGACATTAAGAACTGGATGACACACAATAACCTTCAGCTTAATGACGACAAGACAGAAGCTATCCTCATTGGCACCCGTCAGAAACTTTCTCAGCTGCCTCCTCTTTCTCTCCCATTATGTAACACATCAGTCCCAATTTCTGATTCAGCTAAAAACCTTGGTGTCTGCATTGACTCTACCCTCTCCATGAACAACTTTGTTTCTCAAACTGCCAGATCTTGCTACTATCATCTCCATCGTATAAGGCTGATCAGGAAGTATCTCTCTGTCGAAACAACTGCAAAACTCGTTCTCTCCTTCATAATGTCTCGCATTGACTATTGCAATTCACTCCTGTCTGGTCTTCCTGCCTCCACCATTCACATCCTACAGCGCATTCAAAACAATGCTGTACGCCTTGTACTCAAAAAGAAAAAAGCTGACCACATATCTCCTCTCCTGGCACAACTTCACTGGCTCCCTGTATCAAAGCGCATACAATACAAACTAGACACCATGTGCTACAAAAGCCTCAATAACGCAGCCCCCGATTACCTGTCAAGCCTACTTGAGATCTATGTTCCCTCACGTACCCTCCGATCCTCTGGCTTTTCGCTTTCCACGCACTAAGCTCAATACCTATGGTCCACGAGCCTTCTCTGTTTCTGGTCCACTCTCCTGGAACAAACTTCCTCTCTCAGTCCGTCAGCAACCTACTTTTGTCTCCTTCAAGTCCGCTCTCAAAACCCACCTTTTCTCCTCTGCATAAAATCCTAACCTCACTCAACCCCCCCTCCCCCCTCTGCAGCCTGTCTCCGCTCGGAGGGGAATCACATGGTTATAATATATAATTGTATATGCTATGCTCTCTATAATTTTCCATTGCTTTTATTCTTGCTTTTATTGCTTTTATTGCTTTTATTGCTTTTATTCTTTCTCCCCATTTATAGCCATGCGTGTGTGTGTGTGTGTGTGTGTGTGTGTGTGTGTGTGTGTGTGTGTGTGTGTGTGTGTGTGCGTGTGTGTGCGTGCGTGCGTGCATGCGTGCGTGTGTGCGTGTGTGTCTGCTTCAGCGCTTAGATTTGATTTTATCAAGATTTTGCGCTATATAAATATTGTAATTATTATTATTATTATTATAAATTTTAATTAGTTGTTTGTAATCTGTGTCTATCTCTTTCTACATATTTTTGCATGATAGTCTTGTTAGATAGCGCTACAAATGCAATGTTTAAGAAAATGTCATCATCACATAGTATTTGAAAACTTTTGATACTGTTATCTCGGTACAGCTGCAGTATTTAAGAAAATATCATGAAATAATAATTCCCCCCATGGGGATGCCGGGGACTCTTTCAGAATAAATAGTATCCCCACTTTCTGGAAATTCTGTGCTAGAAATTTCCTCTTTTCTGTCACTCTCTTTGTTTCTGCCTTGTTCCTTTGCTTTCTGTCATTTCTTCCTATCTATTCTGCCTTGCTGGTCCATTCACCTGTATGTGTTCGACAAAGTTTTGAATATATTCTCTTAAGATTGACATTTGGGTACATGTATTAAGTGCATATTTGGCTCTAGGGAAATTAGATATGCGGAAGCTATTTTAGGAAATTTAGGCTTGTTTTATGCATGTTTTACTTAGTGTCCTTAGTTATGTTTAAATCTGTATTCAGGTATGCTTTTTAAATCCCCTGTGTGATAAATTGTACGGAGTGGTCAGTTCCAGGGGCAGCTCCTTAGATTATGTGCTTGAATGCATTGATATGTGTACTTAATTTTCTTTTCCTTTTTTTCTCTTTTGTAGTATTATGTATGTTTTGATACAGTTATAGCCCTGATATGGCTCTACACAGTCAGCTGGACTTTAAACAAAAATAACAATAACAATAGAAATAAATGATATTTGAAAACTGTTAATAATTTTATCATATGTGTACACAGGTGTGAGTGCCTATCGGGGTCGGAGGACACGCCCGACAGAGCAAGGGGTCATCAACTGGGAACCGGTGACCCCACCCAGCAGCCGGGCAGACCTCATGGCATCCACAGCAGTGTCTGGCGTGCCCAGTAGTTGCTGACCAGTGTCTGCCTGCTGTTGCCAGGAACCAGTGGTCATCAGTGTGAGAACAGGATTACGGTCTGACATGACTGTAACACCTTCCAAATGTTCAGCATTGGTGTGGGAATGAAGGGGGATAATTCATATCAAATGACTGATAGAGTGGATGTGTGTACTACTATGCATATTCCTATGAATACTTAATGCTGTTCATGCAGCCAGATATGTATGATTTTGTATGTTTAGAAATTTGCTTATTTACACATAGAGAATGTTGTAATTTAAATATTTACACCCACATGCCAGTCACGGCTGTTCTTTCTGTTCCTTTTAGTTGGGAGGAAACTCCCCGTACGCGCAGAGGAATGTGATATCTTGACCCAGCCCGCCGGACTGGCGCACAGCACGCTGGCCGGTTGTAAGATGGTTGTAAGATTAGCGTGTGCCAGTACCGCACAAGACTGCTGCCGCGCTCGTTCGCGCATCACACACACATGCGGTATTCCCCACCCAATGCACAGCTGCTTAGCCAGACAAAAAAATCACTTGGTTGACACTTTAGTTGTTTTCTTTTCTTAATGTGCTTATAGTTAAACAACATGCATAGAAATGAATAGAGAAGAAATTTCTCAACAAAACAAGACCAAACATTGCCTATAAAAAGTTGCATGCACCTTAAAGAGACTGTGTTGAATGCGAGTGTTTGAAGCAGTACTAATCATAAAACATACACAATTAGAAAAACAAGTGAAGTTTTAAACTTCCTTTTCACAAAGATGCAACTTTCCATTCATACAGTTTGCTCACACAGTGACACACTATCACTCTGCATGCCATTCCACTCACCCAAAGGCGTGAGTTATTCCCACGGTTCCGAGCAGGTCAGCTTTAATTACTCCACTGACAGGGGAAATATAGAGACACAGATATGGGCCAGACTATGCTTGTTCTGTGTTTCACTGCTGTTTGCTTTGACCTTCCTGATCGTTTTTCTGGTTTGCCACCTTTTCTTTGTTCACAAAACTGTGAACACACAGAGCAGTCACTAATCTGAAGTGACTGATCAGATGGAACCACAGGGCTGCTGAGTTTTCTATGTCTCAAAGGGACATAGGTGAATTGTTTGAGCTTTGTTTTTTTCAAATTGATCAGTCTGGAGTGACATTTTTGACAAAATGTTTCTGAATGCCTTCTCTGTCTGACCAAAGGTTTATTGTGAAATGCCTTTAGTTCAGTGTCTATATTTCTGCAAAATTTTACACTAGTTTCTGCCGTTCTTTTTGAGCGCCCACCACACACTCTATACAATAAATGTAATCTTTTTAAATGCAGCTGCTTTGAATGTTCTGTCTCCATACTGTTTTGATGAGACACAAACAAATTACATACTAAATTAGTAGCTCGCCATGAAACCACCCTAATAAATGATGAAAAAACACGCGCACACACAAACCGATTTGTTCTGTTAATCCTTTTGTGTATACTTTAACGCACAAAATTCATATTTTCCGTAAAAAGTAGATAAACCAGGCACCACAACAAATTACTAAGCAAAATAGACTGCACAGAACAAAAGAACAGTCTTTTGTCTAATTGTGTGCACAATTCTTTTGCCCCAACAAAGTTTGAGGCGGACACTGCATGCTTTTGTATTAAGCACATGGAATGTGTTAGTTTAACAGATAACAGAGAAGCGATTCCAGCCTAGCGCCTGCAAGCAGGCACCTGTGCCAGAGATTTGATTTTATCAAGATTTTGCGCTATATAAATATTGTAATTATTATAATTATTATTATTAGATAAGAGCTGGGGAAAGGGAAGGGGGGGGGGGGGAGGTCAGGCGGTGTAAGTGTGAGCCGGCCAGGCCTGCCTAAATGGTGAGAAATGGCAGCATTTATACAGCCGTGCAGTATATATGTGAACACAGGCAAATGTGTACACATTACATTTGTATGTACACACACGCAGGTACAAAATGATAATAATGATAATATTTATAACATTAATCATAACAATGAAGATTTCCATAGTGCAAATAATGGTAATGAAGATTAACATTGTTGTGCAATATCCTGGGTACAAGCTCCTTAGTGCTTTGCACTTTACAGGAAATGTTTTGCAATAGATCAGTTCTCAACTGTCCCTCTCTCTGTCAACATTTACAAGAATCTCATTCCAAAACTGTGTGATTCAACCCCACTACTTAGTTCATGCATGTCCAAGTGCAAGAACTCATGGGATTAAATAATTACATGTGCACACATACATACACACATATCCACACACATGCACACACAAGCGTTTACCTATACATAAACTAAACATATCAAACTCACGCAAATGTCACTTGTTTTGCACAAAAGCACATGACTGTGATAGTAAACCAAAAATACAACAAAACATTGCAAACAGATATTATCACACTGGAACACTGATCTGCTCATGTACAGACTGCAATTTGTTCACTCAAGATTTTTTTACGTCTTTTATGAATAACCAGTGCCTTAGAACAGAACAATGCAATTTCTGTAGACCAGATATTGTTTGAATGAATATTATGTATTTCATATATATATCTGTAGCCACCATATGTCATTTTTTTTCTTAACCCTTTGACCTCCGTATCCTGTCCACCAGCATCCTGCATTGCCAACCATGTTAGTAAAACAAAAACTTAACCTTTTGATTCCCTCACCCTTCTTCAGCTTTTTTTGTGGAAGCTGGTGGAAAGGATGAGGGAGTCAAAAGGTTAAGTTTTTGCAGTTGGTGGATAGAGTGCGGGAATCAAAGGGTTAATACCTGGTTCAGGAGGTTGTGAAGTGGAACGTTTGCATTTAGCTGTGTTCTTGTGTCTTTTTTTTTTCTCTACACATTCCGTGTGATTTGAGGTGCTGTCCTGTGTAAATCTGATAGTGAGATACCATAAATCCAGCCATCCATAATCATGATTCATAATACTGCTTCTTATCAGGTCTGTGAAAGCTTTGGTTATTGATACATTTGTTTAATCCTTTGACTCCCGCACCCTGTCAACCAACTGCAAAAACTTAACCCTTTGACTCCCTCCCTATCCACCAGCTTCCTGCAATCCACCAGCTTCCTTTGCAGGAAGCTGGTGGATAGGGTGAGGGAGTCGAAGAGTTAAGTTTTTGCTTTGCTAGAATGGTTAGCAATGCAGTATGCTGGTGGACAGGGTGCAGGAGTCAGAGGGTTAAGAGAGAGTGTGTGTGTGTGTGTGTGTGTGTGTGTGTGTGTGTGTGTGTGTGTGTGTGGTGTGTGTGTGTGTGTGTGCATGTGTGTGCGTGTGTGTGTGTGTGTGTGTTAGATATTTGGATTTAAAGCAGAGGCAGACCAAGGAAGATCTGGATAGATGGTGTAAAGGATACCCTGACATCACACAGCCTTTGTATTCTTCAGGCCTTTCAGCCTGCTGCTGACCCATCAAGTCTTTCTCCCCACAACTCTCATGATGGTACAAGGGGACAGATAAAGAAGGAGAAAGTGTGTGTGTGTGTGCATTAGAGAGAGAGAGAGAGAGAGAGAGTGTGTAAAGCAGCTCATTTGATGTACTCAAGAGATATTGTAGTATTTTTTTAACCTAACCCCACCTGTTATTTTCATTCAGAAATGAACACAGTTATGGTGCTCAGCATTAAAAAACAACAAAACATTACCTGGCCATAATGCAGGCCATTAGTAAACTTTGTTTCTGCTGTGCTGGGTGGGATTTTGGTGACGAAGTGTTTTCTGTGTAACTGTGTAACATGATTTTGGTGATGAAATGTTTTCTGTGTAATTGTGTAACGTATGATTTTGGTGATGAAATGTTTTCTGTGTAACTGTGTAACGTATGATTTTGGTGATGAAGTGTTTTCTGTGTAACTGTGAAACGTATGATTTTGGTGATGAAATGTTTTCTGCATAAAGTATGCTTAACCCTCTGACTTCCGCATCCTATCCACCAACTGCAAAAACTTAACCCTTCGACTCACCCTATCCACCATGGATAGGGTGAGGGAGTCGAAGGGTTAAGTTTTTGCTCTGCTACCATGGTTGACAATGCAGGATGCTGGTGGACAGCGTGCGGGAGTCAAACGGTTAAAGTGGAGGACCGAGGGCGGGAATAGAATTTTCATATGTGCTTGAAAAGAGTCGGGGTTGAAGTCTTTGAGTCAGTTGGTGGAAATAGAAGTTAAACGCTGCCTTGGAAGCCTTGTTGATTCACCCGGTGCAATTTTACCTTTGCTGTGAAAACAAAAGGCTCGTGTCAGATTGGTGATACTCCTGATTTATCCCTCTTGGGCTTTTTGCTGGCAGGTACACATGCAGAATTTGGAATTATCTTTTTTTCTAGCTGGTGCACTTGCAAGATTTGGAGTTTGTTGAAGAGAAATTCATTGCGCTTGGACAGTTCCATACGCATTCCACCCTAATCTGCCAGTAATTGTCTGGCGAACTCCTGGAGCCTGCACAAAACTATATCTGCTGGAAAGGTCTTGGAAAAAGGGGAAAAGGGGAGGTGGAGTAGGGAGGGGTGGTGGGAGAGAGAACAGGACCCATGGAACACTGACACCACCAGAATGATTAGAGTATTAACCCTTTGACTCCCGCACCCTGTCCACCAACTGCAAAAACTTAACCCTTTGGCTCCCTCACCCTATCCACCAGCTTCCGGCAGAAGTTTTCTTTTTTTTACCGTAAAGCATTTCATTTTTGATGAAAGTATGGTATATGCTGTTCATGTTCATGAAATTCATTCACTCAGAAGGAATTGTTATTGCCTACTACTGGTTGTAGTGTTTCTGACGCTTGGTATTTATAAATCATGTGAAAATGATGTCATGATGTATACTGTTCATGTTCATGAAATTCATTTACTCAAAAGGAATCGTTATTGCCTACTACTGGTTGTAGTGTTTCTGGCGCTTAGTGTTTATAAATCATGTGAAAATGATGTCATGATATATATTGTTCATGTTCATGAAATTCATTTACTCAAAAGGAATTGTTATTGCCTACTACTGGTTGTAGTGTTTCTGGCGCTTAGTGTTTATAAATCATGTGAAAATGATATCATGATATATATTGTTCATGTTCATGAAATTCATTTACTCAAAAGGAATCGTTATTGCCTACTACTGGTTGTAGTGTTTATGGCGCTTAGTGTTTATAAATCATGTGAAAATAATGTCATTGCATATTTCTTCTTCTTCTTCGTGAAGACTTTAAGTATATCCGGCTTTACTTATTTTTGCAGAGTCGATTGGAAATGGGTAAAGCAGAATATTATATATTTTGCTTGTGTCATCTCAGCTCTTCTTAAAAGTAACCTCTTTTAGAGTTTTACTTTGAGCATACTTACATATGCATTGTAATATTATTATGCAAAATGGACTTGAATCTGTGCGAGACAGAATATGATCAAATGCGTGCATGTCTGTTATGCACTGTTAAACACTGTATAACGAGATTTCTGTTTATGTTTTACTGATATGTGTACATGTTTGGTTTTGCTGTCTTTCTTTATTGTTTATTTGATACGCATGTACAATAAACTGCAGTATAGAGAACAATCAAAGATTGTTGTGTATGGAGCTGTTGTCCTTTAACGTCCTGCTGTACTGCTGGGAAATTCTTAAGGACAACGCATTCAACAGCTGGACAGTTCCACCAGAGGTGTCTGCTCAAGGTCTGCATCATCATATGGCAAGTACAGAAAAAGTGTGGATTGTCAAGCATTAAGTGTGTGCTCATGAAATGTCAGCTTCCTTGGACAGGACATGTCCATACGGAAGGTCACCACATCCCGAAGATGCTCCTGCGCGGAGAGCTGAAGTAAGAACGTCATGACCAGGGAAGACCACTAAAGCAGTACAAGGATATTCTGAAGGTCAACTTCATTAGCTGCATCAATTGGGAAGATATTGCCTGCAACAGAGCACATATGTAATGGCAGTTCATGCAGAGCACATCAGATTTGAAACAGCCGCTATTCGACAGAAGAAGGATTGGCGGAAGCAGAACTCGGGACCACAGAACTCCTTCCCATTGAGTGCCTGCAGAAGAAGGTGTGCCTTTAGTCTTCTGTCCCACATGATCATCCATCAGACTGAGGTAGAGTCCATCATCAGCATAATAAACTGTCAATTTTATCAGATGTTTGATAGCTGATTTGCTCATTTAACCTGAAACAGGTCTAGTCAGAGCTAACCTACGCCATGACTGATAGATCTGTACAAACCTTATAGAGATTACAGATGGTGCAGTAGATAATGTGTGCTGATGTTCTGATGTCTTGGAGAACAAAATTTGTATCATGTGCATTTTGTTGAATTTTTGAAAAAAATATTTTCTCTGAAGCATCTTTTGGTCTTATGTTCTTAGTAGATGCATATCTGTTTATTTCATTCAGTTTGGATAAAAAATAACAACATTGTTCAATAGAAAATAAAAGATGTCCATGTTATAGTGTCATGTCGTCCCAAAATGCAGTGTATCAAAACACATATCATATATGCAAACAGCATGGATTGTACAAGTGAACTATTCTTTAAAAAGGTAATTTTTACCTGAATAGAGAAAAAAAATTGTTTCTAAATCTAGTCTCATTCTGCTATTGAAATGAATGATCTGTTACTAATGTGGAAGGACACAAGCTGATATCATTTTATGTAAAGTCAGATGGATGAAAAAGGGACTGGAAAAACTCACTTTATTTGCCTCATTTAGTGTTCACTGTGTACTTTGTTACATACAAACTGAAGAATTTGAAATGTTGAACAGCTTGCAGTTATGATGTTGTAGATTGCTGAAGATAGCTGAAATTCATTTTAAAGACCCCACCGTACCTGTCAGTGGTAGAGCAGGCTGTGATTGCTTGACAACATGGGGGAGGTAGATGTTTCTCGTTAAGGTCATGGGAGATGGAGGGGGAACCGGACATTATATATCTCATACTCTCATGACAGTTTCCTGAGGATTTTGGTAACGTTTTTCTCCTACATTGTGTTCCAGCAATCATGGGCTGACTGGCTCTTTTTACAGAGCCGTAGACTCTAAATCTCTTGTCATAAGTTCAGTCCAAATCAGCAACATAAAAGTTGGCTTGTTCACTGCCCCATCTTAGTGCTCTAGTCATTCTGATTGTGTTTCATAGGTCCTTTTCCTCTCAACATTTCAAGACCACACTGCCCCTTACTTTGTGGTCCACTCATTCTGGTGGTGTTTTGTAGATCCTTCTCCCTGCACCATTTGAATACCTTACTAGCAGAGAGGATTTTGTGCAGGTTTAACCTTCAACTCCTACAGCCTATCCACCACTTGCAAAAACTTGACCCTTTGACTCCCTCACCCTATCTACCAGCTTCTTGCAGGAAGCTGGTGGATAGGTTGAGGGAGTTGAAGGGTTAAGTTTTTGTTTTGCCAGTGTGATTGACACTGCATGACGCTGGTGGACGGGGTGTGGGAGTGAAAGGGATAAAAGTCTGCAGGTAACCACTGGCAGATTTGGGTGGAATGTATCGAGCGTGATGATTTTTTTCTTAAATAAACTGACTGAAATGCACACCCATTCCTGAACAAGAGAGGTACCCATTAACAGCCAGGTGGACTGTAGGCCACATGCACAGGAAGGTGACAAGGTAGTGAGACAAGACAGAAAATGGTTTTTGAGGCTTTGTACTTTATGATGATGTAATGTGCCGGTACGTTGTTTAAAGGCTGAAAGGAGCAACTGCTGTAGCTTTTGGTTAGTTCTAAAGTCAGAAGAGGAACTTGGAGGCATGAGAAATGGTGATGAGTTTGATGGCTGCTGTTGTGTTTGTTTCACAAGTGATGTATTGCTAATCAAAACATGGACTCACCGATTTGTGACTAGAAATGTCATTGTTTTAAAACTTTATGTGTAATTTGATGTTCATATGACGACACTCGGCCCTTCTCATTCCGTATCATTTGTTTTTTTGTCGAATCTCACTTTGGGCCTTTTGTTTTGCTGTTGAAATATTGTCCTCATGTCTTATACATGTAGATAGCGGAAATGCAGGTACTTTTTTTTCATCCCCAAAGAGAGGAAAAGTAGTGTTGTCTCCCTTTTAACGATAGAACCAAGTAAACACATAATCAAACAAAGGAAAAAGGCCTTTGCTTTACTAACTGTCTGGTCTGAAACGACACAAATGAAGTAGAAATCTTTGAGGGAGGAGGACAACACTGTAGGGAACAAAAACAACAAACCCATGATGGGATATGGGGAACAAAGCCTAGGTGATCCCCCTGGAGCATTGTGTTAGTGTTTAGGTCCTTCAAGCATTATGACAAACTCATGATGGGAGATGGGGAACAAACCTGGGTGACCCTCCGGGAGTGTTGTGTTAGGATTTAGGTCCTTCAAGCATTTATTCTGCTTAATAATGCAACCATTGGCTATCATTGTGTTTTTACAGCTGACGTTTTGTTGGTGAAATTTTGTCTTGCATTTTTCTTTTGAAATTTTGTCCACTGCCATGCAATACTAGTGTGTCTTGTGTAATTGCCAGACATTCTTGTTTTGGGTTTCAACTGCTCTAGAAGATTGCATTACTAAATCTCTATCATCTACACAAGCATACTGTCACCGGCAGAATTATACTGGAATTGTGTATGTGTACAGAACTTGCTGTCTGAAAATACTGTTAAAATGATTAAGTTGTGAAAGTATGAAAATTCTCCGTGTGAAAATTGCTGTCTGTATTCGAGTGACATGTATGAGTGAATACCTGTTTGCTCACAAGCTGATGGAAGTTATCATATGCCATCGCTGTGTTCTGGTATTTCCATTCAGACATTATGTGACCCAGTATGTGATTTCATGGCATATTACAATGTATGTTTGCATATTAGAATGTATATTTTGATTGATCCAGGCACTTGAAATTTTAAGTTTAAAAGGCATTGTTCTCTCTTTGACCATTTGTAAAAAAAAAATGACAAAAGGAAAAGTAATTTGAAATTTCATGTTTACCAACAGATTTTTCAGATCTTGGTTTTGTACTTTCTACAGATTCTGTTTTCTTTTGAAAAATGCACATCGTCTTTCACTGAAAAATCAGCATAGTTGTAGACATGAATAGTAAGATATGTAACACTCTGCAGTGTGCTGTCTGTGTCTTTCTTGCTGTGGTGGCCAGTGGTTTGATACACCCAGCGCTGCAGAGGACTTGGGATGTTTGCGCTGCAGAGGACTTGGGATGTTTGTGCTGCAGAGGACTTGGGATGTTTGCGCTGCAGAGGACTTGGGATGTTTGCGCTGCAGAGGACTTGGGATGTTTGTGCTGCAGAGGACTTGGGATGTTTGCGCTGCAGAGGACTTGGGATGTTTGCGCTGCAGAGGACTTGGGATGTTTGCGCTGCAGAGGACTTGGGATGTTTGCGCTGCAGAGGACTTGGGATGTTTGCGCTGCAGAGGACTTGGGATGTTTGCACTGCAGAGGACTTGGGATGTTTGCGCTGCAGAGGACTTGGGATGTTTGCGCTGCAGAGGACTTGGGATGTTTGCGCTGCAGAGGACTTGGGATGTTTGCGCTGCAGAGGACTTGGGATGTTTGCGCTGCAGAGGACTTGGGATGTTTGCGCTGCAGAGGACTTCGATGTTTTACAAGTCCACATGTTCTTGTAGCTGTGAAATGAACATTCACAAGTTGGTGGTTGATGGTGATCAAGGGAGACTATGATGACTTTTGAAATTGTATATTTGTCATTCTCTGTGTCCATGTCTTTGTTGTAACTTACAGTGCTGTGCCTGATGCAGGCATAATTTCATACTAGTTCCTGGAGATGATGCTGGAATCTGTTGGAAATGCTGATTGTCACATGCTGTCATTTGTAATCCTTGTAAACCTTCATTCCAAAACTGATATTATGCCTTCATTCTGTTTTCAGTGAAGTTTTTTTATGGATCCATTAGCAGTGTCTATCTCCACCTCTCTGAGCCGTTGAATATGGTGACAGTCTTGTGATATTGTTTGGTCATGTGCTTGTGTATACACTTACATAACATATCAAATTTGTGCAACATATCAAGTATCAGCTGTTTTATGGTGGTACAAGTATATAACAATGTGTACCTCTGTTGTGCTGCCAAATGCTCTGCCAAATAATGTATGTAATTTTTTTTCTATGTGAATAGTGTCGTATTGTGTCTGTGGAGGATGACGTATCCACAAGAAAATATTTTGCTGTGGATACTTTGTATGACTTGCTATGCATAACTTTGACATCGATCTTGTCTTTTGTTCCCTGTGTAGATGAATGTCTGTATCTGTATTTCTGTGTTTTGGGGGGATATTCTGAATGAAGTCTTCATGTTGCCCATTTATTGATCTCTCTTGTTATTCAGTTTTCTTTGAACAAAAGACAAGCAGGTTAATCAGAAGAGCATGAAGCAAGGCTGTGTGTGCGTGTTCATGTGTGCGTGTTCATGTGTGTGTGAAGAAGTTATGTTTGCAAGAAATGGTTCAGCTGTATATAGATGGACCTTTGCCAAATGTGAATAATAATAAGACTTCTCTAGTGAAAAATCATGACTGGAAAAATCTGAAAGGATATTACCATTTTGTGGGTAACATAAACAGAGCTTTTTGAACATGTTGCGTCATTTATTTATGTATGGATTTAGCTGAACAAGATGTAGAATTTATACATATGTGTGTGTGTGTGTGTGTGTGTGTGTGTATGTGTGTGTGTGTGTGTGTGTGTGTGTGTGTGTGTGTGTGTGTGTGTGTGTTCTGTAAACTTTGTTTCTTGTGAAACCATTTCCACACATTTACTGTATCAAGAGATACGTGTGTTTTCAGTATGCAATGACTGACATAATGGTTTTGGTTTGGCATGATGCTGTGCAATCTTCCTGACGCTGTCTGAGAGTATGATGAAAGTTTAGGTGGGTAGATACAAATTCTTTGATAAAAAAAATTAATCTTAGGGTAGCTACACTTTGGCTGTTCTTTCAGAATATGACATAAAACACTATTTGCTGTTCTCTGTTTTGTGTGTGTGTGTGTGTGTGTGTATGTGTGTGTGTGTGTATGTGTGTATGTGTATTTGTGTGTGTGTGTGTTTGTGTGTGTGTGTGAGAGAGAGAGACAGAGACAGAGAGAGAGAGAGAGAGAGAGAGAGAGAGAGAGAGAGAGAGAGAGAGAGAGAGAGAGAGAGAGAGATATTATGTTTGTCTGTTCATGTTATGTTTGATTTGCAATACATTTCATTATTACGACCTGAGCATTCTGTATTCCAGTCATGCAGTTTAACAATGTCTTCATGTGTGTTTTCTTGGTGCAGTGATAAAAGTCAGATATGTAGTTTTGTTCTTCTGATCTCTGTTGATGTCTTCAACATTGATGGAGAGATATAGTTTTGTCCATTAGATCTCTGTTGATGTCTTCAGCATTGATGGAGAGATATAGTTTTGTCCATCAGATCTCTGTTGATGTCTTCAGCATTGATGAGAGATATAGTTTTGTCCATTCAGATCTCTGTTGATGTCTTCAGCATTGATGAGAGATATAGTTTTGTCCATTAGATCTCTGTTGATGTCTTCAGCATTGATGAGAGATATAGTTTTGTCCATCAGATCTCTGTTGATGTCTTCAGCATTGATGAGAGATATAGTTTTGTCCATCAGATCTCTGTTGATGTCTAATGCATTGATGGAGAGATATAGTTTTGTCCATTAGATCTCTGTTGATGTCTAATGCATTGATGAGAGATATAGTTTTGTCCATCAGATCTCTGTTGATGTCTAATGCATTGATGAGAGATATAGTTTTGTCCATCAGATCTCTGTTGATGTCTTCAGCATTGATGAGAGATATAGTTTTGTCCATCAGATCTCTGTTGATGTCTTCTGCATTGATGAGAGATATAGTTTTGTCCATCAGATCTCTGTTGATGTATTCAGCATTGATGAGAGATATAGTTTTGTCCATCAGATCTCTGTTGATGTCTTCAGCATTGATGGAGAGATATAGTTTTGTCCATCAGATCTCTGTTGATGTCTAATGCATTGATGAGAGATATAATTTTGTCCATTAGATCTCTGTTGATGTCTTCAGCATTGATGGAGAGATATAGTTTTGTCCATTAGATCTCTGTTGATGTCTTCAGCATTGATGAGAGATATAGTTTTGTCCATTAGATCTCTGTTGATGTCTTCAGCATTGATGGAGAGATATAGTTTTGTCCATTAGATCTCTGTTGATGTCTAATGCATTGATGAGAGATATAGTTTTGTCCATTAGATCTCTGTTGATGTCTTCAGCATTGATGAGAGATATAGTTTTGTCCATTAGATCTCTGTTGATGTATTCAGCATTGATGAGAGATATAGTTTTGTCCATTAGATCTCTGTTGATGTCTTCAGCATTGATGAGAGATATAGTTTTGTCCATTAGATCTCTGTTGATGTCTTCAGCATTGATGAGAGATATAGTTTTGTCCATTAGATCTCTGTTGATGTCTTCAGCATTGATGAGAGATATAGTTTTGTCCATCAGATCTCTGTTGATGTCTTCAGCATTGATGAGAGATATAGTTTTGTCCATTAGATCTCTGTTGATGTCTTCAGCATTGATGAGAGATATAGTTTTGTCCATTAGATCTCTGTTGATGTCTTCAGCATTGATGAGAGATATAGTTTTGTCCATCAGATCTCTGTTGATGTCTTCAGCATTGATGGAGAGATATAGTTTTGTCCATTAGATCTCTGTTGATGTCTTCTGCATTGATGAGAGATATAGTTTTGTCCATCAGATCTCTGTTGATGTCTTCAGCATTGATGAGAGATATAGTTTTGTCCATTAGATCTCTGTTGATGTCTTCTGCATTGATGGGAGATATAGTTTTTTGTCCATCAGATCTCTGTTGATGTCTTCAGCATTGATGAGAGATATAGTTTTGTCCATCAGATCTCTGTTGATGTCTTCAGCATTGATGAGAGATATAGTTTTGTCCATTAGATCTCTGTTGATGTCTTCAGCATTGATGGAGAGATATAGTTTTGTCCATCAGATCTCTGTTGATGTCTTCAGCATTGATGAGAGATATAGTTTTGTCCATCAGATCTCTGTTGATGTCTTCAGCATTGATGGGAGATATAGTTTTGTCCATCAGATCTCTGTTGATGTCTTCAGCATTGATGAGAGATATAGTTTTGTCCATTAGATCTCTGTTGATGTCTTCTGCATTGATGAGAGATATAGTTTTGTCCATCAGATCTCTGTTGTGTCTTCAGCATTGATGAGAGATATAGTTTTGTCCATTAGATCTCTGTTGATGTCTTCAGCATTGATGGAGATATAGTTTTGTCCATTAGATCTCTGTTGATGTCTTCTGCATTGATGAGAGATATAGTTTTGTCCATTAGATCTCTGTTGATGTCTTCAGCATTGATGGGAGATATAATTTTGTCCATCAGATCTCTGTTGATGTCTTCAGCATTGATGAGAGATATAGTTTTTGTCCATCAGATCTCTGTTGATGTCTTCAGCATTGATGAGAGATATAGTTTTGTCCATCAGATCTCTGTTGATGTCTTCAGCATTGATGAGAGATATAGTTTTGTCCATCAGATCTCTGTTGATGTCTTCAG
This sequence comes from Monoplex corrugatus, assembly GCA_030674185.1. NCBI lineage: Eukaryota > Metazoa > Mollusca > Gastropoda > Littorinimorpha > Ranellidae > Monoplex > Monoplex corrugatus. The sequence continues at coordinate 43,114,472 of JAPXFY010000014.1, read as the reverse complement.
CATTGATGGGAGATATAGTTTTGTCCATTAGATCTCTGTTGATGTCTTCTGCATTGATGAGAGATATAATTTTGTCCATTAGATCTCTGTTGATGTCTTCAGCATTGATGAGAGATATAGTTTTGTCCATCAGATCTCTGTTGATGTCTTCAGCATTGATGAGAGATATAGTTTTGTCCATTAGATCTCTGTTGATGTCTTCAGCATTGATGAGAGATATAATTTTGTCCATCAGATCTCTGTTGATGTCTAATGCATTGATGAGAGATATAGTTTTGTCCATTAGATCTCTGTTGATGTCTTCTGCATTGATGAGAGATATAGTTTTGTCCATTAGATCTCTGTTGGTGTCTTCAGCATTGATGAGAGATATAGTTTTGTCCATCAGATCTCTGTTGATGTCTTCAGCATTGATGGAGAGATATAGTTTTGTCCATTAGATCTCTGTTGATGTCTTCAGCATTGATGAGAGATATAGTTTTGTCCATTAGATCTCTGTTGATGTCTTCAGCATTGATGAGAGATATAGTTTTGTCCATTAGATCTCTGTTGATGTCTTCAGCATTGATGGGAGATATAGTTTTGTCCATTAGATCTCTGTTGATGTCTTCAGCATTGATGAGAGATATAGTTTTGTCCATTAGATCTCTGTTGATGTCTTCAGCATTGATGAGAGATATAGTTTTGTCCATTAGATCTCTGTTGATGTCTTCAGCATTGATGAGAGATATAGTTTTGTCCATTAGTCTCTGTTGGTGTCTTCAGCATTGATGAGAGATATAGTTTTGTCCATCAGATCTCTGTTGATGTCTTCAGCATTGATGAGAGATATAGTTTTGTCCATCAGTCCCTGTTTATGCCCTTCTGCATTGATGAGAGATATAGTTTTGTCCATCAGGTCCCTGTTATGCCTTCTGCATTGATGCGTTTCTTAGCTGTTTACAACTTTATATGACCCCTCAGCACAAAATCAGTGCTAACTCGATGTTTAGATTTTCTTTTTTAAGATTTACATATTTGTGAAATTTACAATCGTTTTTTTAAAAATCATTTTGATGTGTAACTGAGTGCCAGGAGGTGAAAAATGTGGAAATTATGACTGGTAGAAATGACATAGGCCCTACCTATGGACGGTGATATTAACCCTGGTAGAAATGACATAGGCCCTACCTATGGACGGTGATATTAACCCTGACATGGCTGTAGTAGGTGGCTGAACTATTGTAAGCAGTATGAACTTGGGTGATGAGTTTGAAAAAAGAGCCTCTTATGATATCATACAATGTAGCATTATATTTTCCTTATCAGCCGTCATACTGTTCAGCAGTAAGACCATTGTTAGGTGAGTCACATAACACAAGACTTATATGGGCGTACCTTTCCATCGATATGCTACATATGGGGATTTGCAAAGATTACAGTAGTCTGTTTATTCAGTTAAAAGTATGCAATCTGATCGAAAGCATAACCAAAGTTTGATCTGAAGATTGAATAAAAGCTTGGTTTTGATCATGAATAAAACTTGGTTTTGATCAATTTAATGACACTCTTAAGCCAAGTTTGTACACTTATACAAACGTTTGGTGTAATCCAAAGCAAGTGTGACTGCCCGCATTCAAGCAAACAGGAACCAGAAAAGACATGAAAAAAGAACAAGAATGCATATTTGATACAGCAAGACAAGACAGCCACAAATTTTCGGCCGACTGGCCTTTGTCAAGCGTACTGAAACTTCCCTGCTGCTCTGTCCAGTGTGAAAAAAGGAGTAACAGAAAAGTTTCAGTCTTTTTCTCCTAATTTTTTAACACCAAATTCCTTTTCTCACACTGGACAGAGCAGCAGGGAAGTTTCAGTCTTTTTCTCCTAATTTTTTTTTTATCTGGTGTTTGTTTGTTTGTGATCTTACGCTTAACGCTTGACAATGGTCAGTTGGATGAAAATTTGCGCCTGTCTTGTCTTGTTGTATTAAATATGCATTCTTATTCTTTTTTGTGTGTTTTCTGGTTCCTGTTTGCTTGAACACGGGCAGTCGCACTTGTTTTGGATTTCTTTTAAGCCAAGTTCGTATACTTTACAAAAATTTGGTGTGTAAAGGGCATACCTGCTAAAAAGTGAAAACCATCCAGTATTAAGCCTGACCACCTGTTTTTGAATCTACTGCTGTTCTGTCTCAGCGAGTTGGCACTGGTTTTATGCTGATACGGCACATTCGCCCAAAGTCCAAGTTCAGTTTGAAAGTTCATCTATGATGAAATTGGAATTCATTTCTCTGCAACCTCGTCATCTTCACCGTCATGGTGCCCTGTCACATGATGTTGGTGATCATGGTCCTTCATATGAATCTGTCCTTTGTCACTGCACAAGTCTGTATGCAACCTGTGGAAATGAAATTGTTCAGTTGCATAAGAAACTGTTGGTATTTAATTTGATGGTTAGCAATCTGTCATAGTCTTGATATTGATCTTGAACATGAAAGGTTAAAGAATGAATGGAAAGGAGCATGGTGGGAGAGAGAAGCTGAACATTGTTTAATCAATCCGTAGGGGTAGTAACTGGGGTGGGCCAGGGGGAAGGGTAGTCATGAAGGTAGGTATCGGATGTTTTGCTGCTGTGTTTAGATTGTTACTGTCTAAAAACAAGTTGATCTTCACCATAGTGTGCCTATGATGCTTAATAATGACAGCCAGAGGACCAGTCTAGATTCCAAAGTATTTGGTGTTAGTGAAAAGAATAAGAGACAGTTGCCATACGCTCTGACAGAGAATCTCAGTCTTTGGTGACTGAATGCGTTTTGACGTCTGCAGTATGGTGAGCATTTTATGTGTTCTGGCTTATTATTCATGCATGATGTGGTGCTGTTGACTTCAGAAATACCAGACATTTTGTGGCCGTGGAATACAGTTACACACACACAAACATGTTATAGCTTGTGTACTGCAGAAGACGGTGTTAGTTACATAAGATAGAATACTTAAGCTATGCTCTGTTGGACAATGGCAGAATTTATATAGGACAGAATTCATAAGGAATGCTGTACTGTAGAATGACAGATGTTATACAGAAGTAATATAAGACAGAATATATTAGGTATGCAGTATTGGAGAGATGGTAGAAACTTATATAGGACAGAATACATTAGATATGCTGTATTGGATAATGGCAGAAGTTACATAGGATGCAATACATTAGGTGTGCTGTATTGGATACTGGCATAAGTTACATAGGATACAATACATTAGGTATGCTGTATTGGATAATGGCAGAAGTTACATATGATGCAATACATTAGGTATGCTGTATTGGGTAATGGCAGAAGTTACATAGGATACAATACATTAGGTATGCTGTATTGGGTAATGCAGAAAGTGCAGTGGGATTTTGGCAGGGTTTTTATTTTCAGTCAGTTGGTAGCTGTTTGCTCAGCAGGCAAAATACTACTGGACTTTTCTCTGTGGGTTCTGTTTCGAATAAACAAAATTAAAAAGAAGAAAGTTTGCTGTAGGCATTTCTTATTTCTTTGAAACGGGCTTGATACTCATCACCCACGTCAGAGATAGTAAAAGCTTTGGGACAGATGTTTGGCATAGGAATTGTTGTTCAAACGGGATTCCCAAAGTTTTGTAAAATATGGGGGCTATTTTGAGGGGGGGGGGGGGGGTATTTTTTCTTTTGTGTGTGTGTGTTTTGTTTTAAAGTTAGGGCATCTTTTCAGATTTCGCCCATTCATATTACATATGAATTGTTTGGTGGAGAGTGGTCAATGTGGATTGTGCACATATGGAATGTCTTGATGCATGGACTTTCAAAATAAACCTTACTGTTCAAAACCTTATGGTGTATGTATTTCATCGAATGACTGAGGAAAAGTTGTAAATCAGTGCCACCTAGTACCTGTCTGTGTGTGTGTGTGTGCATGTCTTATACGTAGATATCGTACACAAACACCAAAAACAAAAATTAGGAGAAAAAGACTGAAACTTCCCTTGCTTAGTTCAGTGTGAGAACAGGACTAAACTGACTAAAACGACATGCCATTTTAGTCAGTTTAGTCCTTTTTTCACACTGAACGAAACAGTTGGAGGGAAGTTTCAGTCTGTTTCTCCTAATTTTTGTATATGGTTGTTTGTGATCTTAGCGCTTGACTAAGGCCAGTTGGCCGAAAATTTGCACCTGTCTTGTCTGTTTGTATTAAATACGCGTTCTTATTCTTTTTTCGTGTTTTTTTTGGTTGCTGTTTGCTTGAACGCAGACAGTCACACTTGTTTTGGATTTCTACAATCACTGTCATATGTCCTGGCGTCAACACAGAATAGACAAACACACACCAGCACACACACACACACACACACACACACACACACACACACACACACACGCACACTGGGCGCACACACGCACTGGACACGAACACACAAGCACACACATACACACACAAAAGCACACACACAACACACACACACACACACACACACACACACACACACACACACATGTTCGTTCGTTCTTTGATTTAACGTCTTTTCACTATAAGTGATATTAGATGGAACACACACACACACACACACACACACACACACACACACACACACACACACACACACACACACACACACACACACACACACACACACACACACACACACACACACACACACACACACACACACACACACACACACACACACACACACACACACACACACACACACGGGGTTTTATTATCCACCAGTATGTGACTCTATCAATGACGGTGGCCGAATACAAACAGCTATATATGTTCGTGAAAGACTGAACTACAGTGAAAGATCATCGCCATACTAAAATCGTCCTCATCTATTTCTTCGTGTGCAATTATTATAAAATGTTCATCATCATTAGTTCTGAATTTGGCCTCTGTTTATCTACCAAGAGGTCCCGATTCTGTGAATACTGAGTGGCTGAAACATTTTCATGACCAACGTGACAAGTGGATAGTTGGTGGTGATTTTAATGCACATGCCCCATTTTGGGACAAGAATTGTAAAAACATAACTAGCAACAGGTTGATTGAAAATATTATAGATTCCAATTTATACTTAAACAACGGACACGTTACCCGTGTCCCTGATATACCAACCCACAGACCCACAGCTATCGACCTTACCTTAATCTCACCATCGCTAGCACCAAATGCCACATGGCAAACAGAGGATGACCTGTTGGGATCAGATCACATCCCCATACTTCTTACCCTTAACCATATCACTGAGTTTGATGCAATACCACAAGATAGTCTACCGAAGTTTAACTATAAATTCGTAGACTGGCCCAGTTTTAAAGCTTTCCTACGAAACACAAGAACAGATCTATCTGAACAATGACCTTAAACGATATGTACACATATTTCTGTAAGTCACTCTTAATGGCTGCAAAAATTTCAATTCCAGAACTTAAAGTGTCAAAAACAGGAAAACATCTTGGAAACGTCTGGTGGAATAAAGATTGTGAAAAGGCAGCCAACGAAAAGAAAGAAAAATACAAACAATATATACCGAACAGGTCATCTGAAAATCATACGGCAATGAAAAGTGCCAATATAAACTGTAACAGAGTCATAGAACAAGCTAAAGAACAATATTGGACATCTTTTTGTACATATGAAGTAAGTGACCATAAAGATATGCAAAAGATTTGGGAAAAACTGAAAACAATGAAAAATGGGATCAAGTTACCATCAATTCCAGTAAAGCTAGAAAACAACCCTCTACCTAGCTCACGGGAGAAAGCAGAAGCTTTTGCAGACATGTTTGCAGAGGTCTGTCGAGTAGAAGGACTTCCTGCCTCTACTAGAAATTATAGGGTACAGGAAGAAAAGACCGACGCATACAAGGATCCTGCCCCAGATAATACGCACTATGTAAATACACCAATCACGCTCCAAGAATTAATAGATGCCATTAAATCAATTCCAAATGAAAAGACATCAGTAGGATTTGATGCAATTTCCAATGAGATGTTGAAAAATTTACCAGAAAATTTTTTAAACTTGCTACATAGTATGTTTAAAAAAATACTGGAACAGCGGCAAACTGCCTGACTATTGGAAACAACAATAGTGGTTCCTATACTAAAAGCAGGTAAATGTAATACTGACTTGAAAACTATAGGCCAATTGCAATAACATCACACGTATGTAAACTAATGGAGAAAATAATTTTAAAGAGATTGAATGCACTACTGTGAAAAGAATAACATATTACCAGTGAATCAGGCAGGATTTAGAAAAGGCAGGTCACCAGTGGAACTCCTAACAAAGCTAACCACTAATATCAAACAACAATTTGCCAGACGCCAATGTGTTTTATCCACATTTTTTGATATAACTAAAGCATACGACCAAGTATGGCACTCCCGATTATTACTCAAATTGAAAAGTATTGGGCTAACAGGTCACATTTTTGATTATGTCAAATGCTTCTTTGAAGACCGTGTAATTCAAACGAGGATCGAAAATGTGTATTCCACAAAACGATTTCTTCAAATGGGTATCCCTCAGGGATCCGTTATTACTCCCCTTTCTCTTCATGATATTATTGCATGACTTACCCAGTAACATTTCTAAACATGTAATTTTAGCTCAATATGCTGACGATTTATGCATGTGGATGCAGGTAAATATGAAAAGAAAAACTCCTTTGCGCTGTCTTAATTATACACGTAAATGTTATCAATTAGAGTTTGATAAAATAGCACGATATATGGTAGAAAATGGACTGCACCTATCCGTGGAAAAAACAAAGATAGTTTTGTTTAACAGTGGAGCTAACCCAGCAAACGTTTCCCACATTCAAACTGGGAGATATTCTTCTTCAGTATAACGAGTCGATTAAATTCTTAGGAGTTTTCCTTACAGCGAAATTATCTTGGAATCAGCATATTGAATACTTATTAACAAAAGCTCAAAAAACTTTAAATTTCTTGAAAATAGTTCGCAAACAGATATGGGGACAAGATACATCAACACTTGTTCATCTCTGTAAATCGCTTATTAGATCTGAATTAACCTATGCCCAAGAAATCTTCTTCAGTGCACCAAAACACTTACTAACAAAACTGCAGAGCATAGATTGTAAAGGTTTCAAACTTGCATTGGGTCTTCCAATGCATGCCTCTTGCCTTCGCACATACAATGCAATCAAATTGTTGCCGCTTGATGAACAAAGGAAAGTCGCTTCTTCTAAATTTCTGTTAAGAAATACCACCATAGAAAACAGCATCGAAACAGAACAAAAGTAAGATCAGACACCGACTTTCCGAAAAGAGCTAAATCAATATCCTCGCAGGTCACACTTGCAACATTTACAGCTGATGTTATGAAAGGCTCTGGAATTGATCTAGAAACAGATCCAGTAACTTTAAGACCTTCGTTTTCACCAGTACCCAGTTGGGAACTTCAAAGAGCACGATTTGACATATACCACACTGACTTAAAAAAAGAAGATAATATCAACTTACTGGCAAGTCAAGTTAGAAGTCATATAAAAGACTTTTATTCCGATCACTTGAAAGTTTACACTGATGGATCAATAATTGAAAGACAAGCAGGCTCAGCGTTTTTAATACCTGCTCTCAAAATTGAGAAATCTTTCTAAATAGGACTTAATAAATCTGTCTTTACTGCAGAACTCTTTGCAATCTTAATGGCTTTGAATTATATGATAAATCTTTCTAGGACGATTCCCCAGATACTTTTTTGCGTTGATTCAAAATCTGTACTTCAAGCTCTTGAATTATCAAAATTACAAACAAAATCTGAAATGATATTGGAAATTACTCACTTGATTAATAGTTTATCCTAAAGAGGCGCTGACATTACTTTCTGCTGGATACCATCTCATAGTTCTTTTCATTACAATGAAATGGTTGATAGGGCTGCCAAAGGGGGGCAAAGAGAGATTCAAATCATATACAACTTTCCCTCTCATTGCATGAGTGTTATACCTTAGTGGACACCTATGTATGGAAGCAATTTCAAGATAAACAGAAAAAGTATGAAAAATGTTACATGAACTTTGAAATTAGCAAAACACCGAAGCAGTTTCCTGCCAGCAGAAGTATACAATCCCTTATGTATAGGTGGAAACTTGATGCATTCAAAACAAAATACACTAGGAATGTAGTGTGTCTGTGTGGAAAGAAGATAAACATAGTCATATTCTTTCATGTGTTCCGGTAAAACGACATATACCTAAGCTATTAATGAAGACAATTTCTGACATATTTGCCTCATCATCCTTAACATATGAATTTTTTGTTAGCCTGTCAAAAAGTCCTATAGCGAATTATCTTTAACGTTCCGTTACTTCTCATGTTCAATGTTATGGTTAGCCAATTTTGCTGTTTCAATCGTTAATCCTCTTTTCTCCTCATGTATCCTAATCTTTTTTGTTTTTGTTTTTTGTTTGGTCTGAAATCACTTTAGTGAATAGACATTAAATCAAAGACCACCACCACCACACACACACACACACACACACGTGCGTGCACGTGCTCTCTCATACGCATTCACACACAAACACACACACACACACACACACCACACACACACACACACACACACACACACACACAAATATATATTACACACACACACACACACACACACACACACACGGCGCGCGCGCGCACATCAACTATACATGAACAATAAAAGACAAAACCGAACGGTAACGTTTCAGAAAAGTAGTGTACTTGAGGGGAAATAACTGTGTTGATACTGTGCTCAGTTATTGCAAAACAGCAGTTACTTCTCTTAGACTGATTGGTCCTTATTCTCTGTTTTAAGAAGAACTATGGTATAAAAAGAAAAAATATTTTTATTTTTTATTTAAAGGATCATCGCACTCAAGGACGTTACTTTGCGCTCACCCGTTTTTTTCCGTTCCATTCCTGCGCCACCTTAATGGCCATAGAAGCTTTTTTATTATTTTTTTTTTTACAGTGCAATGATGATGATGTCGATGAGGATGATAATCATGATGCTATGGAATTCCATCTACGATTGAGACTGCGTGATAGGGCTGTACTCTACGTTTCCTATCATAATATATCCTGGCGTCAACCAGGCCCGAGAGATACAGACACCTGCGGTGTTGGTCAGAAAGATTTGAGCAACACCCTCAATAACGCATCTGTGAAGTGGATAATAATAATAATAATTACAATATTTATATAGCGCAAAATCTTGATAAAATCAAATCTGAGCCCATGGCACACCCAGCTCGGGGTAGGAGCCAGTTGGAGCCAAAAAATCCCACTATGATTTTTGAAGGGACTGATGGGGGTTCGAACTCACAACCTTCCAGTCAGTATGCGTTAATCACTACGCCACGGCGACTTGTGTATAAAAAAATGATTATGTCCGAATCAGAATTTTCGACAACATTTATTTAAAACTTTTTACAGCTCTATTCTCACTAAAAAACGAACGAACGAATGAAAGAAAAAACAAACAAACAAACAAACAAAAAACCACAAACAAACAAACAAACAAACAAACAAACAAAAAACCACAAACAAACAAACAAACAAACAAACAAACAAACAAACAAACAAACAAATAGATATATAGACAGATATATGCTTAGATGGGGAAACAAACTGAAACAACATACAGTTTATTTTTTTATATTTGTGGGGTGCGTACGCTACGCATTGTATGTTGGGTGTCGCACATTATCTACTAATAACTGAAAAAAGAAAATGATTTTATTATGCGCGTGACGCTGATGACACGATCATTTATAATGACTTGAAATGATGATGTGATGATGATGATGATGAAGATCGAGACGACGACGACGATGATGATGATGATGACGATGATGATCGATGACGTGATAACGAGACGACGACGACGACGACGATGATGATAATGATGTTATGCATGAGTGCGAGGACTGACGTGAAAGGGCGATGACGCACACAGTGAATGTATTTGTTTGCTAGAGATTTGGTGCGTGTGAATGTGTGTGGCATGTGTGTGATTTGTCATTTGTGAGTGTTGTGTGTGTGTGTGTGTGAGAGAGAGAGAGAGAGAGGAGAGGAGAGAGTACGTGAGTATGTGTGTGTGCATATGTGTGTGTGCACGTGCGTGCATGTGTGTATGTGTGTGTGCTCGCGCGTGCATGTGTGTATATATTGTGTGTGTGTGTGTGTGTGTGTGTGTGTGTGTGTGTTGTGTGTGTGTGTGCGTGTGTGTGTGTGTTGTGTGTGTATGTGATGATGATGATGATCATCATCATGTCCTTTGCCGCATGACGTTGGCGATCATGGTTCTGCAGACGAATCTATCCCTTGTCGCTGCAAGTACATCTTCCACCCTCTCTGTCCTCAGCCACTCTGCAAGTCCGTCCAATATTTCCCCCCGGGTCCACCTTGTGCTCTCTTTCCCTCCAACTTTTCTGTTGTGAGTAGGTGCTCTAATTTTTCTTGCCTCATAAAATGTCCCATAAATGTTGTTTGTCTTTTCCTAATCTTCGTTATTAATATTCTTCTTGTGTCGAAATTCGATGATAATGACTTTATTATTTTCCATTGGTAAAACATTTGAGCTAAAAATAATTTTTATCAAACTTACTGTTGCTTGTGTTTTCATGTTTCCACATACCATCCACTGACACGATTTACGGGATCTTTAACGTGCGTATTTGGTATTCTTCATACCTGTAGACACACGAAGGAGGTGTAGGTGCTGGCATTGAGACAGACAGACAGACAGAGAGAGAGAGGAGGGGAGAGAGAGAGAGAGAGAGACAGACAGACAGAGACAGAGACAGAGAGACAGACAGACAGGCAGACAGAGAGACAGACAGACATAGACAGCCACAGAGACAGAGAAACAGAGACAGAGACAAAGACAGAGAGACAGACAGATAGACAGATAGACAGAGAGAGAGAGAAAGAGGAGAGAGAGAGAGAGAGAGAGTGAGCAGACAGACAGAGAGACAGAGAGCAGACAGACAGGCAGACAGACAGACAGACAGACAGAGAGTGAGAGAGAGACAGAGAGAGAGAGGAGAGAGAGAGAGAGAGAGAGAGAGAAAGAGAGAGAGAGAGAGTAGACAGATAGACAGAAAGAGAGAGAGAGAGAGACAGACAGACAGACAGACAGAAGACAGACAGGCAGAGAGTATATGTGTGAAAGAAGAGAAAGAAGAAGAAAGAAGAACAAGAATACGAAGAATACGAAGAATACGAAGAAGAAGAAGAAAAAGAAGAAGAAAGGAAGAAGAAGAAGAAGAAGAAGAAGAAGAAGAAGAAGAAGAGAAGAAGAAGAAGAAGAAGAAGAAGAAGATGATAGTGATGATGATGATGATGATGACGATGACAATGAAGAAGAAGAAGAAGTAATAGTAGTAGTAGCAGTAGTAGTAGTAGTAGTAGTGGTGGTGGTGGTGGTGGTGGTAGTAGTAGTAATAGTAAAGAAGAAGAAGAAGAAGAAGAAGAAGAACAACAACAACAACAAGAAAAACAAGAAGAACAAGAACAAGAAGAAGAACAAAGAAGAGAAGAAGAAGAAGAAGAAGCAGAAAAAGAAGAAAAGAAGAAGAAGAAGAAGAAAGAAAGAAAGAAGAAAGAAAGAAGAAACAGAAACAGAAGAAGAAGAAGAAGAAGTTTTTATCATAAGCAAATAGGGGGTGGTGGGGGGGGGGGGGGGGGTGGTACACATTTTAGGAACAAAAAGATTATTAGCATGGTGTGACCAATTTTGTTTTTCATCTACAGCCAACCCATCACTCACGGGTTGCCGCCAAAGCTAAAACAAGCGGAGGGAAGCGTGTGGTGCTGTACCCCGAGAGGGGAGGTAATGAGCAAAACACAAGGGTGCGTGGCGGCACAATTGATGGGACTGTCCTCCCCTGCGTGAGGTGATACGAGGTGGCGCTCAGTGCGCCCTCTGTGAAAGCAGGCGAAGTTATGCCTCTTGTGCTGGCGGATTTTCAAAAAGAGTAATTGGCGAGACAAGGGGAAGGAAGGACGGAGGGAGAAAGGAAAGCGAAAAGACAAACCAAAGGATTGACACAAGAACAAAATTGAAAACAATGGTTATTTAAAGGAGGGAGTCAGCAGGGGCGTGTGTGTGTATGTGTGTGTGTGTATATATGTGTGTGTGTGTGTGTGTTGTGTGTGTGTGTGTGTTGTGTGTGTATGTGTGTGTGTGTGTGTTGTGTGTGTGTGTGTGTGTGTGTGTGTGTGTGTGTTGTGTGTGTGTGTGTGTGTGTGTGTGTGTGTGTGTGTGTGTGTGTGTGTGTATGTGTATGAAAATATGAAGATGGAAAGAAGGGATGGGGGTGTGGGGAGTTCTGTGATTGATCCTCCATGAAGAGAACAATCATGCGAATACTTATTTAAAAAAGAAAAGAAAACAAACAACAACAACAACAACAACAAAACAATATGGTCAAGCCATTCTGACAAAATCTCTCGTGTCATGCAAAGCGATCCAGAAAATGAAATTCTCAACGTCGTTGTGATCTTGGAAGAAGTTTCAGCTGATATATTAACCTTGACGTGTTCGAGGAAAACGTTACACTATCATGATAGAGAAAACAGATTTGACATATTATCAGAAGTTCCCGAGAGAAGGCTTTTTCATACTCCTTCCTCAGAAAGTGCTGATTTAAAATTATTTTCTGTTTGCTTGCTTGACCATGACCTTGACTCTTTGACTTAACAAACGTATGCATTCACAACTCTTCAGTGGTTCACACTTTTCACCAGAATTTGGTAAACCTTCCAGATCATACCAACATATTATTTCGGTGAGAGTGTGAGAGAGAGAGAGAGAGAAAGAGAGAGAGAGAGAGAAAGAAAGAGAGAGAGAGAGAGAGAGAGAGAGAGACAGACAGACAGACACAGACACAGACACAGACACAGACACAGACAGACAGACAGAGAAAGATACAGAGAGAGAGAGAGACAGACAGACAGACAGAGAAAGAGACAGACAAACAGACAGACAGACAGACAGACAGACACACACACACACACACACACACA
>JAPXFY010000014.1:43086431-43093931 GCA_030674185.1 Monoplex corrugatus | reverse complement strand
AGGGAGGGGAGGGTTGTTATACAAATACGATAATGCAGTACAAACACAATCAGATGCGTAGACGAACACATCAGTGCAGATTTCACCCTTTGACTCCCGCACCCTATCCACTAAGGGAGTGAAAGGGTTAAGTTTTTGCTTTGCTAGCATGGTTGACTATACAGGATGCTGGTGGTCAGGGTGCGGGAGTCAAAGGGTCAAACATAGGTCGTAAAAAACAACAAATATGTTTTTCAATCATCTGTGTGGAGATTTTATATTTACATACAGACACACGTATGATGACACATACACACACACACACACACACCACACACACACACACACACACACACACACACACACACACACACAGACACACACACAACACACACATACACACATACACACATACACACATACACACATACACACATACACACAACACACACACACACAAACACACACACATACACACACACACACACATACACAAACACACACACGTGTGTTATTTGTTAGTTTTACCTTTCCCCCCTCGAAACAGTTGTTTTTTGCATCATCTTTTCTCAAGATCAGAATTGACTCTTTTCAAATATCCTCTTCATTCCTCCTCTATTCCCCACCCACTTTTTGGGGGGGGTCTAAACTCACTTTAGTGAATAGACATTAAATCAAAGACCACACACACACACACACACACACACACACACACACACACACACACACACACACACACACACACACACACACACACACACACACACACACACACAACACACACACACACATACACACACTACACACACACATGTAAGGCAACTGCAATACCGCTGGACCTAGAAGAGGCACAAGCGTTAATTCATGAATTTGCAAGATAGTTCTGAAACAGAAGCGTTTTGAGGTGCTATTGGAAAGTAAGCAGACAATTACTTTATCTTAATGATACCAGGACTGAGTTTCGATATTCTAGGACCAAAAGGCTGGAATTCTCGGTCATCATGTATGCAGACATGGTAGTGTCTAAACCCCCTTCCTGTCTGTACACAGGAGAACATCAAATCATCATCATCATCAGATGCCCTGCCGCATGGCGTTGGCGATCATGGACTTCCATCTGTCTCTATCTCTCGTTGCCCCTAGCATCTCCCCCACCCTCCTCGTCCCCAGCCACTCTGCAAATCCGTCCAGCATTTTCTCCCTGGGTCTACCTGGTGCTCTCTTTCCCTCCAGCTTTCCCGTTGGACCAGGTGCTCCAAATCCCCCTTCCTCATAAAATGGCCTATAAATGTTGCCTGTCTTTTCCTAATCTTCCTTATGAGTGATCTACTTGTGTTCTGCCTCCATCAAGACTGTCTCGTTTGTTTTTTTGCTGTCCATGGAACTCTCAACATTCTTCTTAGAAACCACATCTCGGCTGCCTCAATCTTGCTCTGGCTTTGCTTGCTGACTGTCCACGCCTAACAACCGTATAACAGTATTGGTTCTATATAACATTCAAGGACTTTCTTCCTGATGTTAATTGATAGGCATTTGTTGATAAGAATGCTTGTCATCTTCTTGAATGCTGTTTTGGCTTGGCCGATTCTGCCGGCTATTTCCGTATGTGCATCTGCCGTCTGATGAAATGACCGTTCCCAGGTATTTGAACTTATTAACCTGAGTCAAGGTTGTGCCATTTGCTTTATTTTGCATGAGGGGATTTCATGTTTTTTACTGATCACCATGACTTCAGTCTTCCTGCTGTTTAGTTCCAACCCCTTACCTTTGCTTTCTATTTCTAGTATATTCAAATATGCACGTTAAACATCCTGTAAGTCATGTCAGTACCCGGTGACCTATAGACACACGAAAACACGCTGAATGCACACCTACTGTACGGGAATATGTGGATTCGAACCCACAACCTTCCAGTCCGTAGTCCATTGCGCTAACTACTACACCTCGGCGACTGGTTCATTATCAGTCTTGATAGAAAAGCAAAAACGTAAACCTTTTTCAAGGTTGTGGGTTCGATCCCCATGAGTCCTTTCACAGGTCATGTGGGATTTTTCGGCTCTAACTGGCCCTGCCCAGATTGGACGTGCTGGAGCTCATTGGAAAGACTGGGAACACACAGTCGAGTGTCATCTACTTCACGGATACGTCACTGGGGGTGTTGCTCCAATCTTCTGACCAACACCGCAGGTATCTATATTTCTTGGGCCTGGTTGACGCTCGATCCGAGAGATAATAATACAATGTTTAATAAATATTATATAGCGAAATCTTGATAAAATCAAATCTAAGCGCTGAGCAGACACACGCAAGCACGACAGCGCACGACGCACGCACGTGACACACGCACGCATCACACACACACACACACCACACATCTCACACACACACGCATGGCTATAATGGGAGAAAGAATAAAAGCAATAAAAGCAAGAATAAAAGCAATGGAAAATTATAAGAGCATAGCATATACAATTATATTATAACCATGTATTCCCTCCGAGCGGAGACAGGCTGCAGAGGGGGGGGGGGGTTGAGTGAGGTTAGGATTTTATGCGGAGAAAAGGTGAGTTTTGAGAGCGACTTGAGGAGACAAAAGTAGGTTGCTTTACGGACTGAGAGAGGAAGTTGTTCCAGGAGAGTGAACCAGAAACGAAGAACGGCTCGTGGACCATGTATGAGCTTAGTGCTGGAAAGCGAAAGTCAGAGGATCGGAGCAAGCGGAGGGGTACGTGAGGGAACATAGATCTCAATAGGCTTGACAGTAATCGGGCTGCGTTATTGAGGCTTTTGTAGTACATGTGTCTAGTTTGTACTGTATGCGCTTTGATACAGGGAGCCAGTGAAGTTGGCCCGGAGAGGAGATTGGGTCAGCTTTTTCTTTTTGAGTACAGGCGTACAGCATTGTTTTGAATGCGCTGTAGGATGTGAATGGTGGAGGCAGGAAGACCAGACAGGAGTGAATTGCAATAGTCAATGCGAGACATTATGAAGGAGAGAACGAGTTTTGCAGTTGTTTCGACAGAGAGATACTTCCTGATCAGCCTTATACGATGGAGATGATAGTAGCAGGATCTGGCAGTTTGAGAAACAAAGTTGTTCATGGAGAGGGTAGAGTCAATGCAGACACCAAGGTTTTTAGCTGAATCAGAAATTGGGATTGATGTGTTACATAATAGGAGAGAAAGAGGAGGCAGCTGAGAAAGTTTCTGACGGGTGCCAATGAGGATAGCTTCTGTCTTGTCGTCATTAAGCTGAAGTTTGTTGAACGTCATCCAGTTCTTAATGTCTGAGTAACACTCAGTGGTGCGAGTCAACAGGCGCTGTATATTATCAGGTGAGTCACTGTCTTGAAGTTGGGTGTCATCAGCATAGAAGTGGTGTTTTATAGAGTGGGAGTTGATGATGGTGGACAGGGGGAGGTGTAAAGAGTGAAAAGAACAGGGCCAAGGACAGATCCTTGTGGAACACCACAGGTCAGGTATGCAGGTTGAGAGTAAGTGCCATTGATGAGAAGGTTTGTTTTCTGTTTGATAGGTATGAAGTGAACCAAGACAGAGCAATGTCAGAGATGCCAAAAGTATGATGAAGTCTAGAAAGGAGAATACCATGATCAATGGTATCAAAGGCTGCAGACAGATCAAGGAGTGTGAGGAGAGAGACTTTGCCAGTATCAGTTGCAAGGAGGAGATTGTTGAGAATGTGTAGTAGGGCAGTTTCAGTGCTATGGCACTGGCGGTAGGCTGACTGGAAAGGATTGAGGAGATTGTTGGCAGACAGGTGAGAGTCTGTATCACTGCGGCGGTCCAAGGCCAGCCACTCATAGCGCTGCAGGGGACTTGGGACATTTTAACAAACCACAAGCTGTGAAACGTATTATGTACGTTGCAGTCGATCAGAGGAGATTGTGGTGAGCGGCAAAATCGTTGAGATGCCTGTCTTTGTATTCATGTCTCGTCAAAGGACCCCCCCCCCCCCATACACACACCTACACACACTCTCCCTTCTCCAATGGGCTGGGTGGTGTCCATTGAGAGAAAGGAAGCCAGTGGTTTGCTGTTAGTAGTGTGTGAGGGAGTGGCCAGGTCTGTGTGGCTCTATTCACTGTGTCCATGGACCTTGGTGGTAATTGTGGGTGTGGTTTTGATTGGGGACAGTGGTGGTGGTGGTGGTGGTTGTAATGGGTGGTGGTGGTGATCATGATGGTGGTGATGATTGTGGCTTTGTTGTTTGTCTGCTTCTCTATGTCTGTGTCCCTGTCTGTGTCTGTGTCCACGTCTCTGTCTCTTTGTCTTTGTCTTTGTCTCTGTCTCTGTCTCTGTCCCTGTCTGTGTCTGTGTCTGTGTCTGTGTCCATGTCTCTGTCTCTTTGTCTTTGTCTCTGTCTCTTTCTGTCTTTGTCTGTGTCCCTATCCCTCTCTTTGTCTCTGTCTCTGTCTCTGTCTGTTTGTCTGTCTGTCTCTGTGGCTGTTGTTTAGCAACGAGTTACAATGTGAGTTAACTAAGCAGAACTAAATTGCTAAACAGTAAACTGGCTAACACAACGATTAACAACGAGTTATAATGTGAGTTAACTTAGAACTAACTTACTTAACAGTAAGCTGGCTAACACAACAATTAGCTTAGAGCTAACTTACTTAACAGTAAGCTGGCTAACACAACGATTAACAACGAGTTATAACGTGAGTTAACTAAGCAGAACTAACTTACTAAACAGTGAACTGGCTAAAGACCACATTACCAACTTGGAGGTCCAGACCAGAGTAAGGCAAGCCATTGAACCAATTGAAGATCTGTTGTACACAGTGGAAAGAAGGAAAAATGAGATGGTATGGTCATGTATGAAGGTCAACAGGACTTGCCAAAACCATTCTACAAGGAACAGTGCGAGAAGGCAGAAGGAGAAGAAGACAGAGAAAAAGATGGGAGGACAACATCAGTGAATGGACTGGCATCACACTCAGCAAACTGTTCTCATCAATGGCACTTACTCTCAACCTGAATACCTGACCTGTGGTGTTCCACAAGGATCTGTCCTTGGCCCTGTTCTTTTCACTCTTTACACCTCCCCCTTGTCCACCATCATCAACTCCCACTCTATAAAACACCACTTCTATGCTGATGACACCCAACTTCAAGACAGTGACTCACCTGATAATATACAGCGCCTGTTGACTCGCACACTGAGTGTTACTCAGACATTAAGAACTGGATGACACACAATAAACTTCAGCTTAATGACGACAAGACAGAAGCTATCCTCATTGGCACCCGTCAGAAACTTTCTCAGCTGCCTCCTCTTTCTCTCCCATTATGTAACACATCAGTCCCAATTTCTGATTCAGCTAAAAACCTTGGTGTCTGCATTGACTCTACCCTCTCCATGAACAACTTTGTTTCTCAAACTGCCAGATCTTGCTACTATCATCTCCATCGTATAAGGCTGATCAGGAAGTATCTCTCTGTGGAAACAACTGCAAAACTCGTTCTCTCCTTCATAATGTCTCGCATTGACTATTGCAATTCACTCCTGTCTGGTCTTCCTGCCTCCACCATTCACATCCTACAGCGCATTCAAAACAATGCTGTATGCCTTGTACTCAAAAAGAAAAAAGCTGACCACATATCTCCTCTCCTGGCACAACTTCACTGGCTCCCTGTATCAAAGCGCATACAGTACAAACTAGACACCATGTGCTACAAAAGCCTCAATAACGCAGCCCCCGATTACCTGTCAAGCTTACTTGAGATCTATGTTCCCTCACGTACCCTCCGCTCTGCCTCCGATCCTCTGACTTTTCGCTTTCCACGCACTAAGCTCAATACCTATGGTCCACGAGCCTTCTCTGTTTCTGGTCCACTCTCCTGGAACAAACTTCCTCTCTCAGTCCGTCAGCAACCTACTTTTGCCTCCTTCAAGTCCGCTCAGAAAACTCACCTTTTCTCCTCCGCATAAAATCCTAACCTCACTCAACCCCCCCCCCCCCCCTCTGCAGCCTGTCTCCGCTCGGAGGGGAATCACATGGTTATAATATATAATTGTATATGCTATGCTCTCTATAATTTTCCATTGCTTTTATTCTTGCTTTTATTGCTTTTATTCTTTCTCTCCATTTATAGCCATGCGTGTGTGTGTGAGTGTGTGTGTGTGTGTGTGTGTGTGTGTGTGTGTGTGTGTGTGCGTGCGTGTGTGTGTGTGCGTGTGTGCGTGCGTGCTTGCGTGTGTGTCTGCTTCAGCGCTTAGGTTTGGTTTTATCAAGATTTTGCGCTATATAAATATTGTAATTATTATTATTACATATTGTAATTATTATAAGAGCGTCTGAGAAACGAGAGGAATGGAGGAAGCTGGTTGCGAAGTCTTCTGTGGCGTCCCAACCCAACCACAGACATCCAATATCTTGGATGTCTGTGGTCCCAACGGTCTTCAAGACTCCGGGATAGGTAAAGGTGAAGGTGAAGGTGAAGGGGAAACTGGCTAACAGAACGATTAACAACGAGTTATAATGTGAGTTAATTAAGCAGAAATAAGTAAACAGTAAGCTGGCTAACACGATTATTAACGAGTTATATATAATGATGGAGCGATGTGTGCATTTGAGGGGATGGAATCCACAACCGCTTACATTATTATAACAGACGAGCTGTCTTACCACGAGACCACTACTCTACCTTCTTATAAAAGCGTTCCGACGTTTTCTCGGATACATTTTTTATGCATGTTATTTTGCCCACACTATGCAGTGGTAAGCTGCTGCACAGTCTGCATACTCCGTCTTTGGTAGACATACACGCTGGGTGTTTTCATGTTTCCATAAGCCACCGGACACAGAAATGATTCACAGGATCTTTAACGTGCATACACAATGTTCTGTGTGGGTATACACGCGATGGAGTTCAGGCACTAACAACCCCGGGACATCAACTACTCCACCTAAGGTGAAACAGATAGCAGTTGGGCATTTGGGGGGTGGGGATGGGGATGCGGGGGTGTCAAGGACGGTAGTTAACTCCATTTCCATTTCCAGTTCCAGTTCCAGTTCCAGTATCAAGCGTTCTATTCTGCTGAAAAACAGGAACATAAACATGTACTTTTTCATTCTCTTGGTGCTGGTCATAAAATTATGATATATCTGATGTTTCCTTAGAGTAGATTTCTGCTTCTTCATTGTTTTTTTTTTCTTTTTTCGGTAAGCAGAAGGAAGATGCTGAGGAAGAGTGTAGAGTGAGAGGGTTTCTTCCCCTCCCCCTTCCCTCGATCAAGCGCACCTCTTTTAAAAATATGGCCAAGCCATTATAACAATCTTTCTTTCCATATGTTTTTTTGATAGAAAATCCAAATTTTGTATTTTTCAAAGTCACTGCAAGCTTGATTAAGCTTCAGTTGACAAAACAAAACAAACAAATAAAACAAAACAAAACCAAACCCTTGACACTCATCAAGCAAGCACAAGAGCAGACTGGCACACCAGTAAGAGCAGAATGTTAATATCATGAAAAGTTCCCGAGAATGTGCTTTTTGTAC
>JAPXFY010000014.1:43071431-43073931 GCA_030674185.1 Monoplex corrugatus | reverse complement strand
TCTTGAGGAGAGGGTGAACAATAGCAGACTTGAAAGAATCTGGGACAGTTCCAGTTTGAAGAGAAGTGTTGATGATGTCAGTGATGAATGGGAGGAGAGTAGGGAGACAGTCGGCGTAGAGAGAACCTGGAAGAGGATCCAGTTCGCAGGTTTTGAACGACATGGATCTGATTGTGTTTAGAATTTCTTCTTGTGAGACTGGGGTAAAAGTAGTAAAAGGTGTGCCAGAGAAGGAAGGGTCAGGTGGGCATGGTTGACAGGGTGTCCTGTCAAGCCTGTCACGAAGAGTTTGTATTTTGGTGGTGAAATAGTTGGAGAATACAGATGGGAGTTCTTCATTTGTATGTTTTGTTGGGAGAGGTAAATCTTTTCGTGTGCCAAGGAGATGATTCATGGTTGTAAAGAGTTCTTTTGAAGAAGAGGCATTCAGGATTTTGGTTTGGAAATAGCTTGTTTTTGCAGATGCAATGAGGGTGGATACTTTTGTTTTAGAGGCTTGGAAAAGTTGCCTGTGTACAGTGAGTTTGGATTTGCGCCAGCGGCGCTCTGCTCTGCGGCGGGCACGTTTTGCACAGGCGATCTCATGAGTGAGCCAGGGGGTAGGGGGGCGGTCAGGTAAAAGACGGGTTGTGGCTGGAGCATGAGTGTCCAGAAGATGGTGGAGAGTAGTATAGAATTCATCGGCAAGGTTATGTGACTTTTCAGAAAGGAGACGGGAGGCATCAGATGAAAATGTGGAGAGGTCGATAGATTTGAGATTGCGTCGAGTCACTGTGCGCATGGTACGGGAAGGAGGAGAAATGTCGAGAGAACAGAGAATTGCAGAGTGGTCAGATGGAAGGGCTGAAGTTAGACGGGTAGAAAGAACTAAGCAGTTGTCAGTAGCGGAATTGTGATGATCACGAGAAATGATCCAGTCAAGAATGTGACCTTTTGATGGGTTGGTTCAGAAATGTGTTGAGTCATATTGTGATTGGACAGAGAGTTGATGATATGTCTTGTGTCATAACGGTGAGTGTTGTCATAGTGGACATTGATATCACCTAGAATGATGAGATTTCCAGGTAAGAGGCAGTAGTGGTCAAGCAATTGGTCAAAGTCAGAGAGAAACGTGATGTGGTGAGTTTGTTGGCAGAGCTAGGTGGGGGTCGATAGACACAGGAGAAGGTGATGGGGTGAGGGGTGGATTGGAAGGATACTTCAACGTGCTCGAAAGAAGGATGGGAGAAAGGCAGAGACTGCGAGAAAGATAGGCGGGAATGGAGTGAGTCATTGTAGAGGATGGCGATACCGCCACCTCGGGATGAGCGATGGAAAGAAGCAAGCCTGTAACCACTCGGAGTGAGGCTAGCATGTATAGGTTCGTGACCAAGGGGGTTAAGCCATGTCTCTGTGATAAAAGCAATGTCAACATGCTCATCTGCGATAAAGTCAGCAATAACATCGGCTTTGCCATCAGTGCATGTTGACTGAGCATTAAAAAGGCATAGTTTCAGCCTATCACAGTCATATGGTGGCGGCCGAGGTGGCGACGAAGGCGGCACCAACGGGACAGAAGGCGAAAGCGGCACCGGCGGGACAGAAGGCGAAGGCGGCACCATCAGGACAGAAGGCGAAGGCGAAGACGGCAGAGGAGGAGACAAAGCTTGCAGCAGCGAGGTCAAGGGCTGGGGCAGTGGAGGAGAAGAAGAAGCAGGAGACGAAAAGTGGCGTCGGGCAGGAGGCAGATTGTGCCAAAGTCGGTGGAGACGTCCACCACGACAGGATCGCGCAGTGCGGGGCTTAGG
This sequence comes from Monoplex corrugatus, assembly GCA_030674185.1. Taxonomy (NCBI): domain Eukaryota; kingdom Metazoa; phylum Mollusca; class Gastropoda; order Littorinimorpha; family Ranellidae; genus Monoplex; species Monoplex corrugatus. The sequence continues at coordinate 43,072,144 of JAPXFY010000014.1, read as the reverse complement.
ACACAGCCCCAGTGTTCGTATTCGCTGGTAGACGCCTCCACCGAGGTAGCATTTGCTGTGTTTAAAAAGTGTCAGTCCAATTTGTTTTATAAAAGACGGGTCCATAATTGCGAGCCAGGCAGGAGAGGAAGACACTTGCAGGTTGGTGTGTGGGTTGGTCAGTTCACAACACTAAAATCCAGAGAACGCAGAACACAAAGGTTTGGAAGCTGTAGCGTTGGGCGAACACAGTAGGCTAAGGTGTAAACACAATTCACAGATAAAATGTCCGACTTGAGCGGCTGAATTAAAATGATGAAAAGTAGGTATAAAAACTTTAAAATCGGATTATCTGGTAAAATATTCAAAATTTTAAAAAAAATGTTTACATCACCGTGTGTCAGGATTTCAAAGCAACAAACATACAAAATTCAATGCATAAAACCAAATAGAACCACGATAAAATCACTGTAAAACACCACACACACTTTTGCTGCCTGCTGGCGCGACATCTACTCACACACATGTATATATGTGTATGTGTGCATGTGTGTGTGCGCATGGATAAATGTGTGTGTATGTGTGTGTGTGTTTGTGTGTGTGTGGATATATATATATATATATCCATATATATATATATTTATATATGTATGTGCTGTTGTGTGTGTGTGTGTGATGTGTGTGTGTGTGTGTGTGTGTGTGTGTGTGTGTGTGTGTGTGTGTGTGTGTGTGTG
>JAPXFY010000014.1:43056431-43063931 GCA_030674185.1 Monoplex corrugatus | reverse complement strand
TCTTATTCTTTTCTTTCGTATTTTTCTGGTTCCTGTTTGCTTGAACGCGGGCAGTCACACTTGTTTTGGATTTCTATGATTGCGAAGAGACGACGTTTAGAGAGATTGAGGTGACTATCGCACGTTTGAATTGCGATATTTTTAAACATAGGAAGTGCTTGGCCGCAACAAGATTTGCAGGGACTTGATGCGTGTTGTAATAACCTGTTGTAGTAACCCCACAAGTCCCCCCTCCCCCACCCAATGTACCTGGAATTTACCTCCACCTGCCCACAACTAAGCTGAACCTGGTGCATCCCAGAACGTTCACCTGCTGTCGACAGCTGTTGTTAAGTTTGACACAGAGTTACTGACATACGCAGTGAACAAACGTGTCTATAAATTGATGAAGTTTCAGCCATTAGTAACTAGTTCAATAGGTCTGCTGAACCACTCTGCAGAAAGCTTTGATTGGACACAGATGTGTTCTGCATTTGTCAGTACATGTCAGGTTCCAGATGTGGGTTTATTTTGCGTCCGTTGTGGCTTGTTAGCACTGGAACTGCCAGACTGCACTGAGTGGACTGTACCTGGTTCTTCCCAGCAGTATCATATGTTTGTTTCTGTCTGTGTCTATCCGTCTGTCTCTGTCTCTCTCGCTGTCTCTCTCTGTCCCTATCTCTGTCCCCATCTTTCTGTCTCTCTGTGCCTGTCTGTCTCTTCTCCGCCTCTATCTCTGTCTCTCTCTTGTCTCTGTTTTTGTCTGTCTGTCCATGCGATGGACAAGATCCAAAATGATCATGGGATAAGCCATAAACTTGCACATACGCCCAACACCATGGCAAGACTTTAATGTGGTACCTCTGCTGAGTTCCACATGGCAAAAAATGTAAAAGGCAAAGAAAAGACGACCAAAAAGAAAAAAAGAAAAAGGAAGAAAGAAAGAAAGAAAGAGAGAGAAGAGAGAGACGAGAGAAGAGAGAGGAGAGAGAGAGAGAGAGAGAGAGAGAGAGAGAGAGAGAGAGAGAGAGAGGAGAGAGAGAGAGAGAGAGAGAGAGAAGAAAAACAGAAGAATTGGTCGGGAAAAAAACCCCACCTTTAGTACGAATTGACAGCACTAACGCACTATGCAAAAACATCACATTTTGTCTAAAAGCACGTAATTATGTGTATCGATGCTAAAGAAACAGCAACTGAACGAACAAACGAGGGAACCACATGGTATAAACCCACCTCTGGACAACACAATACTAAATCCCCCTCCACCACCTGACACGATATCATCATCATCATCAGGTGCCCTGCCGTATGGCGTTGGCGATCATGGACTTCCATCTGTCTCTATCTCTCGTTGCCCCAAGCATCTACCCCACCCTCCCCATCCCCAGCCACTATGCAAGTCCGTCCAGCATTTTCTCCCTGGGTCTACCTGGTGCTCTCTTTCCCTTCAGCTTTCCCGTTGTGACCAGGTGCTCCAAATCCTCCTTCCTCATAAAATGGCCTACAAATGTTGCTTGTCTTTTCCTAATCTTCCTTATCAATGATCTACTTGTGTCTGCCTCCATCAAGACTGTCTCGTTTGTTTTCTTTGTGTCCATGGAACTCTCAACATTCTTCTTAGAAACCCCATCTCGGCTGCCTCAATCTTATTCTGGCTTTGCTTGTTGGCTGTCCACGCCTCACAACCGTACAACAGTATTGGTTCTATATAACATTCAAAGAACTCTCTTTCTGATGTTAATTGATAGGCATTTGTTGGTAAGAATGCTTGTCATCTTCTTGAACGCTGTTTTGGCTTGGCCGATTCTGCCGGCTATTTCTGATGTGCATCTGCCGTCTGATGAAATGATCGTTCCCAGGTATTTAAATTTATCAACCTGTGACACGATATATGGTCCCCGAAACCCTAATTTCCTGAGTACATCTCCCCCCCCCCCCCGATCCCCACTCTTCGAACAAATAAAAACAACATCAATTATACTCTGCCCACCATATTCTTCCGAGCTGTCTTAGTTTAACCCTTTGACTCTCGCACCTTATTAACCCTTTGATTCCCTCACCCTATACACCAGCTCCCTGCCGGAAGCTGATGGATAGGGTGAGGGAATCAAAGGGTTAAGTTTTTGATTTGCTTTACGTGGTTGACAATGCAGGATGCTAGTGGACAGTGCGCGGGAGTCAAAGGGTTAATATTAAGGAAGCCATAAGCTGAATAGTGACGGGTTTAATGTACTGTCGGTCCCTTGGCAAATACCCCACACTGATCCCGACGATACCAAACAGAATGATGCTCCAACCAACTGTGTGTCGAAACACTAGGTAGTGTACTCCATCCTCTCTCATTTTTCTCCCATTGAACTCCAATACTCCCTCACCTCATTTCACGCTTCAACAGTTCATGCAGGTCACTCCGTCCTTCATAACAGTGTGGCTCACAGTCTCTCTATCTGTCTGTCTGTCTGTCTCTCTCTCTTTCTTTAGTTTTCTCTCTCTTTCTTTCTCTCTCTCTTTCGTTCTCTCTCTCTCTCTGTGTCTTTATTTCTCTCTCTCTCTTTCGTTCTCTCTCTCTGTGTCTCTTTCTTTCTCTCTCTCTTTTGTTCTCTCTGTCTGTCTGTTTGTGTCTTTCTCTCTCTCTTTCGTTCTCTCTCTGTCTTTATTTCTCTCTCTCTCTTTCGTTCTCTCTCTCTGTGTCTCTTTCTTTCTCTCTCTCTCTTTTGTTCTCTCTCTCTGTCTGTCTGTCTCTTTCTCTCTCTCTTTCGTTCTCTCTCTCTCTCTTTCGTTCAGTCTCTCTCTCTTTCATTTTGTCTGTCTGTCTGTCTGTCTCTCTCTCTTTCTTTCTTTCTCTCTCTCTTTCGTTCTCTTTCTCTCTCTCTCTTTCGTTCTGTCTCTCTCTCTCTCTTTCTCTCTCTTTCTTCTCTCTTTCTCTCTCTGTCTCTCTCTTTCTTTCTCTATCTCTGTTGTTCTCTCTCTCTCTCTGTTTGTCTCTCTCTCTTTCTCTCTCTCTTTCGTTCTCTCTCTCTCTTTCTCTCTCTCTTTCGTTCTGTCTCTCTCTCTCTCTTTTCTTTCTCTCTCTCTTTCATTCTCTTTCTTTCTCTCTCTTTCCCTGTCTCTTTCATTTCTCTCTCTCTCTCTATCTCTCTCTTTCGTTCTCTCTGTTCTTCTCTCTTTCTTTCGTTCTCTCTGTTTCTTTCTCTCTCTCTTTCGTTCTTCTCTCTCTTTCTCTTTCTCTCGCTCTCTCTTTCGTTCTCTCTTTCTCTCTCTCTCTCTTCCCTAACTCCCCTCTCTCTCTAGCCTTACGCTCCACCCACCCCATCCCTTACCTCCCTTTTCTGAGTTCGCTGCCAGTCAGCATTGTCGTCCATACATAATGGCGGGACTAAAAGCGCGAGCTTTGAAGAAGATTCAGGTTCAATGGGGCACAGCACAGATGGTAACTGAACCTCTCCGTTTCACGCAAACGAAGCTCTTTGCTCTCAACCACACACGGCCAGGCAAGGTTAATTAATAGGGTGAGGGGAAAGCACTTTGGTTGAGCGTGGTGGTGAAGCGAGAGTGTAATCGGCCCGTTAATGCTTTAATTAGCCAGAATCGGGTATTAGCTCCCTTGCCCGTCATCTTTTGATCCTGTGTGTTCTCTCCCCTGCTGTTTGTTCGTGTTGTACGAGGTGGTGCACTCGGTGGTAAACACAGGGCTTTCTTCTTCTTCTTCTTCGTCTGTGTTGGTTCAGCTTTACGTTCTGGGTCACTTGCTGTTTGTTGTTGTTGTTGTTGTTGTTTCTGCTGTCTGCACTACCCACGTGTGTGTGTGTGTTGTGTGTGTGTGTGTGTGTGTGTGTGTGTGTGTGTGTGTGTGTGTGTGTGTGTGTGTGTGTGTGTGTGTGTGTGCTGTCTGGTTGTTTTTCTCTGTGTATATGTGTGTATGTAGGTGTGCGTGTTGTGTGTGTGCGTGGTGTGTGTTGTGTTGTGTGTGTGTGTGTGTTGTGTGTGGTGTGTGTGTTATGTGTGTGTGTGGTGTGTGTGTGTGTGTGTGTGTGTGTGTGTGTGTGTGTGTGTGTGTGTGTGTGTGTGTGTGTGTGTGTGTGGTGTGTGTGTGTGTGTGTGTGTTTGTGTGTGTGTGTGTGTTTGTGTGTGTTGTGTGTGTGTGTGTGTGTTGTGTATGTGTGTGTTTGTGTGTGTGTTGTGTGTTGTGTGTGTGTGTGTGTGAGTGTGAGTGTGTGTGTGTGGTGTGTGTGTGTGTGTGTTGTGTATGTGTGTGTTTGTGTGTGTGTGTGTTTGTGTGTGTGTGTGTGAGTGTGAGTGTGTGTGTGTGTGTGTGTGTGTGTGTGTGTGTGTGTGTGTGTGTGTGTGTGTGTGTGTTTTACGATGAAACATAAAAGTTAATCATGCCAGTTGCCTTTAATCGACCCTTTCACCACGTTTGGCATCAAAGTTGACCATAGCGACTCACAGTTGTAGGTGACTCCAGTCGACACGCTGTCAGATACAGTTGTAGGTAACTCTAGACAGCCATAATGATGTAAATTTCTGGGCTGCTCTATCACACATGAGGCAAGAGGAAGACTGAGTGTGGAGGCCTTCTGCATAACTGTTCCTTACGAAAGTAAATCGTGGCTACGCTGAGACATTACAGTGTTCGGCTTGGGTAAGCAGTTTGCAGCTATGCTTTAGCTGCCTATGACCAGTGTTTAGGACACAGTGTAGCCAGCCAGACAGTGATGAAAGGGTTAATCCTTCGTATAAACTGACAGGATGGTGAGGCTTTGAAAGTCACGTAACACACAGGTTGTAAACCAAGAACTAACGTCCATCCCTACATTCATCAGTCAGTGAACTGTTTGACGCACTTGATGCTGAGAAAGCACAACTGAAATGTTCTGTGATCTTACAAACTTAATTTAACTATATGCAAGTAGGGATCATCCTCAAAATGAAAAGATTCCTGTCTGTAGTTTGATTTGACTTACAAATTAATGTTGTTAAAGGTGTTAAGTAGTAGTAGTAGTAGTAACAGTAGTAGAAGTAGCAGTAGTAGTGGTAGTAGAGTAGCAGCAGAAGTAGTAACATTAGTGGTAGTAACAGTAGTAGTACTAGCAGAAGTAGTAACAGTGGTAGTAGTGGTAGCAGCAGCAGCAGCAGCAGCAGCGGTAGTAATAGTAGTAGTACTAGTGATAGTAACAATAGTAGTGGCAGCAGCATAATGATAATATTGTAGAAATAGAATAGTTTAATTCTTTATATCCTTACATGTAGCTTAAACTATAGTTATCTTTTCATACATTTTATGGTATCAGTCATTTTCTTCTGTTGGATGAAACAACAGAGAAGTGTTGTTGTTTCCCTCCTTAATTTTTCTAGTTGTTGTTTGATATTTGTTTTTGTTCTCTTACATTTACAATTGATAATGGCCAGTTGCCCCAAAATTTGCTCTTGTCTTGTTATGTGAAATACGCGTTTTGACTCTATTTTCGAGTTTTTCTCATGTTTTGCTTGAACGCAGGCGGTCACGTTTGATTTGAAATTTCTGTTTTATACTTTGGCAAATATCTTGGAATCAGTCAATCGTTAAAAGATTGGTAACTTTTGCATTAAAACTAATTTCAATCAAAAACTTTTAAACAGTCTATAAAATGGACAAAACGTTACTGAGAACAATCTATATCACTTTTCTTGTTTGTAGATTTATCTTGTTCATTTGTAAAATGTAGCTTGTTGTTAGGCTGGCTGATTGCTTGGTAGTCTCCCTTTCATTACGTTCATCCGGACACTAGGCACGGGCTAGTTGGTAGAGCCATGAACTCAAGATCTGATATCTTGAGTTCAATCCCAGCCTGCAATATCAAAATCTGGCCTGTTCGCTGCCCATCTTAATGTTCCATCGTCTGGTGATGTCAGCTTAGTGTTTGATAGGTCCCTTCTCCCCTTTCCCTGTTTCAAGACATTGCCCGCACGTAGGGTTTTGTGCAGGCTCAGGAAATCTGTCAGATATAATTGCTGGCGGGTTTGGATGGAACACATACAGAGTTGTCCCGGTGCGGTGAATCCCTCTTGCAATAACACCAATAACTCTAAGACATCAGGCAAGCCATCCGTCCATCCAGGTGTGTACATGTATGTCTGACGGCGTATTCACGATTTGTAAATCTATCTGTACGTGCGCTTCATCACTATCAGCAGGATCCAGACCCTATTTATTGTTTAGCTGGTTGTTAGGTTGGCTGATTGCTTGGTGGTCTCCCTTTTCGATTCGTTCATCCAGACATTCATAATCATCATCATGTGCCCTGCCGCATGGCGTTGGCGATCATGGCCCTCCATATGTAGCTATCCCTTGTTGCCGCAAGCACATCTTCCACCCTCCCTGTCCTCAGTCACCCTGCAAGTCCGTTCAATATTTTCTCCCTGGGTCTACCTGGTGCTCTCTTTCACTCCAGCTTTCCTGTTGTGACCAGGTGATCTAATTCCCCCTTCCTCATAATATGGCCTATAAATGTTGCATGTCTTTTCCTAATCTTCCTTATGAATGATCTTGTTGTATCTTCCTCCATCAAAAATGTCTTGTTTGTTTACTTTGCTGTCCATGGAACTCTTAACATTCTTCTTAGAAACCACATCCCGGCTGCCTGAATCTTGTTCTAGCTTTGCATGTTGACTGTCTACGCCTCACAACCATACAACGCCATCGGTTCTATATAACATTCAAGAACTCTCTTCCTGATGTGAATTGATAGGCATTTGTTGGTCAGAGTGCTTTTCATTTCATCCAGACATTAGGCACGCCGTTCCTGCATGCAGGTGTGTTCGTGTGTGTCTGCCAGAGTACTTACGATGTGTAAATCTACCTGTACGTGCACTTCACCACTTTCAATAGGGTCCGGACGCTATTTATTGTTTAGCTGGTTGTTAGGTTGGGTGATTGCTTGGTGGTCTCCCTTTTCGTTTCGTTCATCCAGACACTCATCATCATCATCATGTGCCCTTCCGCATGGCGTTGACGATCACGACCCTCCATATGCATCTATCCCTTGTTGCCGCAAGCATATCTTCCACCCTCCCTGTCCTCAGTCACCCTGCAAGTCCGTCCAATATTTTCTTCCTGGTTCTATGAGGTGCTTTCTTTCCCTCCAGTTTTCCTGTTGTGACCAGGTGCTCTAATTCCCCTTTCTTCATAAAATGGCCTATAAATGTTGCTTGTCTATTCCTAATCTTCTTTATCAATAATCTTCTTGTGTCTGCCTCCATCAAGACTGTCTCGTTTGATTTCTTTGTTGTCCATGGAACTCTCAACATTCTTCTCAGAAACTACATCCCAGCTGCCTCAATCTTATTCTGGCTTTGCATGTTGACTGTCTACGCCTCACAACCGTATAACGCCATCGGTTCTATATAACATTCAAGAACTCTCTTCCTGATGTGAATTGATAGGCATTTGTTGGTAAGAATACTTTTCATTTCATCCAGACATTAGGCACGCCGTTCCTGCATGCAGGTGTGTACGTGTGTGTCTGCCAGAGTATCTACGAT
>JAPXFY010000014.1:43048931-43051431 GCA_030674185.1 Monoplex corrugatus | reverse complement strand
ATTTGCACGTAATTTCGTAAGTAGGTCACAGAATAATGCGGCAAGAAGTCTGTAAATTTCAAAGCGTTGCGATAATTAACGTTTCAAGTCGTTAGGATATTCTCGCTGTTTACTACACGATCCTTGTATTCCTGCTGCTGTTACTACATCTACGAGCAGCCATACTGGTACTGTTTTCACTGCCGCATCGTTATTATTTTTGTTGCTGCTATCAGGGTTCACCCCCTTTGCTGCTTGTGTCATAAACTCAGCTTATGCTATATCGTACGTACGCGTGTAAGTTAGTGCCGCGAAGTGCATGTTCGTGTGTGGGCCAGCTTCAGTGAAGTTCCTTATTTTAACCCCCCATCTTAGTTTAGTGAGAGTCATCAAAAAATCATCAGAGGACGTAACTTCTGAGGTTTAGACACTTTCCAAAACATCCAGCTGAATGCTAGGAGAAGTAATTACAAGAAAAACGCCCCAGACAATAAATACAGTTTCCTGAAAACATCGCAGTCCAAATAAATAACAAGGACAAGAAAAGAGAGGAAAACAAAACTGATGAAGACTGAAGACAGGAAAGAAAAAAAAAAAGTCGGGTAAGAATGCTGGCTATCTACCAGTGCAGAAACATCCGTCATCTCTCTCTCTGTCTCTCTGTCTGTGTCTCTCTGTTTCTCTCTGTCTCTCTGTCTGTGTCTCTGTCTCTGTCTCTCGCTCTCTGTCTCTGTCTCTCTTTGTGTCTCTGTCTGTCTTTCTCTCTCACTTTCTCTCTGTCACTCACTCACTCTCTCTCTCTCTCACTCTCTCACTTTCTCACCCCCTCTCTCTTTCTTACTTTCACTCTCTGTCTCTGTCTGTCTGTCTATCTCTTTCTTACACACACACACATACACACACACACACACACACACACACACACACACACACACACACACACACACACACTCGCTCTCTCTCTCTCTCTTTCTCTTACTTTCTCAACCCCTTCTCTTTCTCTTTCTTTCTAACTTTCACTCTGTCTCTGTCTCTCTCTGTGTCTCTCTCTTACTTTCTCACCCATCCCTGTCTCTCTTTTCTTTCTCATTTTCACTCTGCCTCTGTCTGTCTGTCTCTGTCTGCCTGTCTGTCAATCTGTCTGTCTGTCTGTCTGTCTCTCTCTCTTACTTTCTCACCACCCTTCTCACTTTCTTTCTCACTTTTACTCTGTGTTTCTATCTCATCTCATCTCATCTCATCTCATCACATCTCATCTCTCTCTCTCTCTCTTTCTCTCTCTCTCTCTCTCTTACGTTCTCACCCCGCTCTCTGTTTCTTTCTCGATTTCACTCTGTCTCTGTCTGTCTGTCTCTCTCTGTTTCTGTCTGTCTGTCTCTGTCTCTTTCTGTCTCTCTCTGTCTCTCTTTTTCTGTCTCTGTCTGTCTGTCTGTCTGTCTGTCTCTCTTTCTCTTTCTGTCTCTCACTCTCTGTCACTTCTTCTTCTTCTTCTCTCTCTTTCTCTCCCCTCCTCCCATCCTTACTCTTGTTTCTGTTCCGTAACTCCCTCCCATCGATCACAGCCTGAAGTCTGTCGTAGTGTTTGGGGCTCTGGTGGTGGTATAGCGGATAAAACACTTCTTTTTTTAAAAGTTGCAGGTGGTTCAGGTGGAGTTACATTCTTCGCATTCTAGGCCAGTGTCTCGAGGTGTACCGAATGTTCACAGAGGTACAGACGAACAGACGAGCAGACAGGTTGGCAGGCGGATGTCACTCACGTGTAGACACGCATGTAAACGTGTACACGCGCGCGTGCGCGCATGCGCGCGGGCGCACACACACACACACACAAACACATACACACACACACACACACACACATACACACACACACACATACATAAATACATACGTTCACTCTCACTCTCTCTCTCTCTGTTTCTCTCTCTCTGTTTCTCTGTCTGTCTGTCTCTCTCTCACATAGACACACACACACACACACACACGCACGCACGCACGCACACACACACACACACACACACACATACACACACACACATACATAAATACATACGCTCACTCTCACTCTCTGTGTGTCTATCTCTGTCTGTTTCTCTGTCTGTCTGTCTCTCTCACATAGACACACACACACACGCACGCACACACACACACTCACACACACACACACACACACACACACACACACACACACACACACACACACACACACATACACACACACACACGTACACACACACACACACACACATACATACACACACATACACTTTGCCACTGATCAAATTTGTACGTTGTGAAAGTAAGCCACCGTTACATCAATATTTTGGGATTAGATTTCATCTGAATTCGGGGTTGATCTCACTTCTACACAAAATTTGTATCTCATGATAAGTACAGGGGTCACGACTGCTATGGTCTGTCAATACTTTAAAAAGTCTTTGGTGGCGTAGTGGGTAGAGTATGAGTGTTTGACATGAACAGAGAGACTTTGAGGATCAGAAGTTTGGATGAGGATTGATTC
>JAPXFY010000014.1:43041431-43043931 GCA_030674185.1 Monoplex corrugatus | reverse complement strand
TAAAACAAAACAAAACAGAACAGAACAAGACAAAAAATATAAAACAAAAGAAAAGAAAACAAAACGAAACAGAACTTAACAAGTATAACAAAGAAAAATAAATCAAAACACAAGAAAATGTAAATGAAATAAAAAACAACAACAACAAAGAACAACTGACATACAACCAACCAACCAACCAACCAACCAACCAAAATCAAAAACAAAAAACACCTGCAAAGGGAAAAACAACAACTTCAAGAAAACCAAAACCAAAACCAAAAACAAAAACCAAAACCAAAACCAAAAACCAAAACCAAAACCAAAAACCAAAAACCAAAAACCAAAACCAAAAACAAAAACCAAAACCAAAACCAAAAACCAAAAACCAAAACCAAAACCAAAACCAAAACCAAAAATCAACGAACAAATAGGAACCAGAAAAACACGAAAATAGAATCAGAACGCGTATTCAATATACGCAAACAAATGAACAAACAAGCAAACAAAAACATCCCCTACAAGAAAACCGAAACAAAAAACAAAGCAAAAACAAACAAGCAAACAAACAAAAAGCACACACACAGCATGACAAAACCCTAAAGTCCAGAACTGGTCATTGGTCGGCGGGTAACAAAACAATTTCAAGTTCATCTTCATTTCTACTCAATCAGTTTTGTTTTATTTCATCTTCTCTCTTTTTTATTTTAAAAAAAAATTATTTGTTCATTTCCTTTTGAAACTTCCTACCTTCTTCTTCACTTTTCTTTTCAACCTTCCTTCCTTCTTCTTTCCTTTCACATGAATTTGAAATGATTGCTGACTGCCAGAAGCTGGGGTCACTTGGTAAAGATGCTGGAGATATTGGCCAAAGAAATTGATGGAGAAGGGTGGGTCAACATGAATAAAAAACAACAACAAAATCACTGATTTGTGTGTAGAACTTTCGGTGTTTTTCCTTACCACTTGACCCATGGAGGACAAAAGCACTGTCATTACTTTCATATAATGATAAAGTCTGTATGTTATGCATCAGGCACCTTGCGAGGTGATTATTTGTGTTTGCAATATATCGTATATACATAAACATCTGTTGCAGATGTGGTATTATATAAAAACAATAATTGATAGATGAATGATTGTCATCGTTATAAGTCGTTCATCCTCTTGTGAAATGCTCTACATCAAAACAGCTATATTCCGTTACTAATATCCTCCTTGGCAAATCAGATAAATCTCCTCTCCCATCATGCTTTCCCCCTGCCCGTCTAGCACAACATTTTTCAGATTTTTTCATTGATAAAATTAGGTCCATCCGTTCCAGTCTTGACTCCCAGCCCATCTCTCAACCTCCTATTCCCGACCCTCTGTTTCAAGGCACACCACTTATTTATTTTCAGCCTGCTTCTGAAACTACTATCCGCAATGTAATCCGCCATTCTGACATCAAGACCTGTGAGCTTGATCCTCTTCCAGCATCTATCTTAACACACTGCCTAGATACTTTGCTCCCTCACTTCACAACTGTCATCAACAATTCCCTGTCATCTGGTATCTTTCCCTTTTCCTTCAAATCTGCCCTGGTCAGACCTCTTTTAAAGAAACCTAGTCTTGACCCCAATAACCTCAAAAACTATCGACCTGTTTCCAACCTACCTTTCTTATCCAAAGTCCTTGAAAAAATTGTTCTCGCACAGATCTCTGATCATATCACCGCCAACAACCTCTCTTACCCTTATCAGTCGGCTTATCGCACTGGACACAGCCCTGAAACTGCTCTTGTAAAAATTGCAAATGATATTCTGACTGCTCTTGATCAAAATCAAATCTCTCTTCTATCTCTCCTTGATCTCTCGGCTGCATTCGACACCATCGACCATTCTATCATGCTCACACGTCTCCATAAAGTGTTCGGTATCTCTGACATCGCTCTGTCTTGGTTCCAGTCCTACCTTTCCAATCGCACTCAAACAGTCTCTGTCTGTTGTTCATCCTCTGCACCCGCTACCCTCCAGTTTGGTGTGCCCCAAGGCTCTGTTTTAGGTCCCATCCTATTTGTGCTGTACACACAACCCCTCTCTGAAATTATGCGACTTCACTCTATGTCCCATCATAGCTTTTCTGATGACAACCAACTCTATACTTCTGGTTCCCTCCCACAACTGCCCTCTATAATCAGACAAACCCAAGGCTGCATTTCTGATGTTCACTCCTGGATGACTGTAAACAAACTTCAACTCAACCCCATTAAAACTGAACTTAGCCTTATCTCTCCCACCACATTGGCTAAGTGTTCTTCCCTTCCTCTGTCTGTCTCTCTGCTTGGATCTGACATTCCACTATCTTCCACTGTCCGCAATCTTGGAGTCACTCTTGATAACACCCTGTCCTTTGAAAAACACGTCCAGAATGTTTGCAGATTATGCTATCTTGAGATACGCAGAATTTCTTCTATTCGCAATATCCTCTCTGTCGAAGCCACCAAAACTCTCCTCTGTGCCTTTGTTCTCTCTCGTCTCGA
>JAPXFY010000014.1:43031431-43036431 GCA_030674185.1 Monoplex corrugatus | reverse complement strand
GTATCTATGTATGCATGTATGTATGTATGTATGATCTATCTATCTATCTATCTATTAATCTGTCTATCTATATGTATATATGTACACAGATATACATATATGATTATATATATATACATATATACACCATATATACAGTATATAATATATATATCATACACACATATAACATAGATATCTATACAAATATGCATATATGTATATATATATATATATATATATATATATATATATATATATATATATGACACATTTACGTGTTCAGATTTCTGTTTTGGTGACGTCTTCTAAAAAAAAAAAAGGGTATCATGGGAACTGTTATTTGATCGCCTCATCCAGCTGATAAATAGTTGTAGAATCATTTATTAACAGCTCACTAATGCTTTATCAACCCTTGGCACAATTATTTGTTCGAATGTTATTAGAAACAAACAATCACTATTCCTCTGCTGCAATTTTGGTCCATCAGATCTGCTCTCGGCGGGTTCAGATGGACAGTTGTTGAACATCATACAGATGAATGACTTGTGTTGGAAGATGTTTGCCTAAACTTACCTAAGCCTTTATAACAACCTGCTTACACGTGTCTTTTAGGTGAAATAGAGGATAGAGAGTGATTGAGAAGGATATATGAATATGGAAGTTGGAGAGTAGAATGAGAATAACTGAAGTGTGATCGTATTGATAAAAAAGAAACAAAAACCAGAAGAAAACACACAGACACGCACGCAAGCACGTACGCACACCACACCACACACACACACACACACGAATGCACACACAGACACACACATGCGCGCTCGCGCGAGCACACATACACACACACGCACGCACACACCACACATACACACACATACTCACACACACATACACACACACACATACACACACATACACACACACACACTCACGCACACACACTCACGCACACACACACACACAACACACACACACTCACGCACCACACACACACACACACACACACACACACACACACACACACACACACACACACACACACACAACAACACAACAACGACAACTAAAAACCTCAGCAAACAAGGACAACAACAACAACAACAACGATACTCATGGTTCAATGACTTCAGTAAAACCACAAATCCAGACAACTAAAAACTAAGTCAACATCTTTACCTCCAAAACAAACAGGATCAAACTCATGACATACCACGCTGGAACTCACACTCATGACAAACTCACCATGCACTTCATTCACGTCTGTAGAGACGATGCCAGACATCTTGGCCCCTGACCAACAAACAGGTTGCAGTACACTAATCATCGTCGCCAGCAGATTCCTTTGACTTCTGCTTCTTCAGTTTTCTTCTTGTTTTCCCTCAGTCCAGTTTTTGTTTTGCTTCTTTTCCATATCATCACTCCAGCGTTGTTCTTGAGTGCAGATAAAACGTAGACATTCTTTAGATGTATACGGTTGGTGTGTGTTTGTTTGTTTGTTTCTTTTTAGTTCTTGTTCTTTCTCTGTTTACAGACAACATCATAACTGCCCACAAAGATTTCTTGCCGGCTGACAATTGAGAGTCGGATGGTATGTGGGTAGAACAAACTTCTTCAGGCCAATCCAATACGATTGCGCATGGCTAAATTTGGTTTTTGGCTTTTGAAAAGCTTCCACACCGAACCTAACTACCCCCCCCCCCCCCAATAAAAAAAAAAAAAAAAGAAAAAGAAAAAAGAAGAAAGCAGTAGCAGCAGGCTTAATAGCAGTACCAACCAACCTACTAATCAAGCAAGCAAGCAAGACAGCCAAGCAACCAAGCAACCAAGCAACCAAGCAACCAACCCATCAACCAATCAAAGTAACCAACCAACCACCCATCCAATCGACCAACCTATACCAACCAACCAACCAACCAACCAACCAACCAACCAACCAACCAACCAACCAACCAACCAACCAAATAATCAACCAACAGACGACCGACCGACCGACCGACCGACCAACCAACCAACCAACCAACCAACCAACCAACCAACCAACCGATCGACCGACCGACCAACCAACCAACCAAATAACCAACCAACCAAACCCCCCCACCCACCCACCCACCCAACCAACCAACCAACCAAACAACCAACCAAACCCAAACCAACCAACCACCCACCCACCCACCAATCAACCAACCGATCGACCGATCGACCGACCAACCATAACAGAGTTTCAGTTTTACTTTCAGTTTCAGTTTCTCAAGAAGACGTCTCCGCGCTCGGAATGAATTCCATATGCACGAACGTCACACGTACCTCCATAAGCCTACGCATAAACTCATGATTGGCCAGGTCCTAAGGTCCTACCTAGACTATATATTTTTTTAATGAATATTGTATCAGTCTACCTTTGGAACAATCTTGGTTACATGAAAATAATATATGTTTCTGTGTAGCTTATCTTCAAAGAGCTGATAAACCGACCAATCATCCAACAAGTCAACGAACGTAACCAACTAACCAATCAATAAGCTCACCAAGCCAATCAACTAACCAGCTAACCAACCAACCAAATTAAACATACCAAACCAATCAATTAAGCTCGCTAAGTCAATCAACTAACCAACCAACCGACTAATCCCAACTGAACGTTACCAAATAACCCACCAATGTAACCAACTAACCAATCCATAAGCTCACCCAGTCAATCAACTGACCAAGTGACCAACCAACTAACCAACCAAGACAACCTAGCAACCAATCAATAAGCTCACCAAGTCAATCAACTAACCAACTAACGTTACCAACTAATCAACCAACTTAACGAAACCAACTAACGTTACCAGCTAACCAACCAACGTAACCAACTAACGTTACCAACTAATCAACCAACTTAACGTAACCAACTAACGCTACCAGCTAACCAACCAACGTAACCAACTAACGTTACCAACTAACCAACCAACGTAATCAACTAACGTTACCAACTAACCAACCAACGTAACCAACTAATGTCACCAACTAACCAACCAACGTAACCAGCTAACGTTACCATCTAACCAACCAACGTAACCAACTAACCAATCAATAAGCTTACCGAGTCAATCAACAAACAACTAACCAACCAACCAACTAACCAATCAATCAACTCGCCAACCGACTGACCAAAGACACGCCATCTTGTGCATTGGGTGTTTTGGAGTTGGCTCTGGTCCTTCAGCTAAGCCAGGGGCATGTGATCTATTAGTGAAGGATGGAAAAGATAAAACTGTTGTGGTCTGACATTTGCGTGACAGGAATGTACCGTACCTTACCGTACACCTACGAATCTGCTTACGTGCCTATCATAACATACCTGGCTTAAACCAGGTCTGAGACATATATATACACCTGCAGGTGTGTGTGTGTGTTGTAGGTGTTTGTTCGTGTGTGTGGTGTGTGTGTGTGTGTGTGTGTTTGTGTGTTTGTGTGTGTGTGTGTGTGTCTGTGTGTGTGTCTGTGTATGTGTTGTGTTGTGTTGTGTGTGTGTGTGTGTGTGTGTGTGTGTGTGTGGTTGTGTGTGTGTGTGAGTGTGTTCGTTCGTTCGTTCTTTGATTTAATGTCTTTTCACTGTGAGTGATATTAGTGATATTAGTGTGTGTGTGTGTGTGTGTGTGTGTGTGTGTGTGTGTGTGTGTGTGCGTGTCTGTATGTGTGTGTGTCTGTATGTGGTGTGTGCTTGCGTGCGTGTGTGTGTGCGTGCGTGTATGTGTTTGTGTGTTTGTATGTGTGTGTGCGTGTGTGTGTGTGTGTCTGTGTGTATATGTGTGTGTGTGTATGTGTATGTATGTGTGTGTGTGTGTGTGTGTGTGTGTGTTTTGTGTGTGTGTGTGTGTGTTGTCTCACTGTCCTGATTTGTTCTACTAGATGTTAGAAACATCATACCTGGCTTAATCCAGGCCTGAGGCATATACACACCTGCAGGTGTGTGTGTGTGGTAGTTCGTGTGTGTGAGAGAGTGAGTTTGTGTGTGTGTTTGTGTGTGAGAGTATGTGTATGTGTGTGAGTGTATGTGTGTCTGTATATATATATATATATATATATATATATATATATATATATATATATATATATATATATATATATATATATATATATGTGTGTGTGTGTGTGTGTGTGTGTGTGTGTGTGGTTGTCTTACTGTTCTTATTTGTTCTAGTAGATGTTCGAAATATCATAACATACCTGGCTTAAACCAGGCCTGAGACATGTACACACCTACAGGTGTGTATGTGTGTTTGTTCGAATGTGTGTGTGTGTGTATGTGTGTGTGTGTGTTTGTTCGTTCGTTCGTTATTTCTTTTAACGTCTATTCACATAATTATGTGCTTTTAGACGATAAAAAAAAAAAAAATTCATAAATGAATAAATAGACAAGATAAGATAAAGACGTGTCTATGGGGTGGAAGGATCTACGAAATCATAAAGACAGTTTAACATATTGATCAACAGTAACAAGAGAAAAGCAATCAGAACATTAGAACAATCAGACTTTAACAGATTGCTTAGGGCTGTATGTGTGTATGTAAGCGCACGCGCGTGTGCGTGCGTATGAGTGTGTGTGTGTGCGTGTGTGTGTGTGTGTGTGTATGTGTGTGTGTGCGTATACGCACGCGTACGCAACGAGCGTGTCCTGTGCTGGGTTATGACAAACCATCTGTGAATAACTGGTGGGGAAGAGGGGCAAAAGAGGATAATCTTACCGAATAAAAACATTGTAACAATCAAGGAGTAATGATAAAACTAACAAGCAAACAAACAGAGATAGGTGGGAGTTACAGGCATAAAACAATCGGTCTTAATCAAAGAAAACGACCTACAGGACTGTGCAGTAAATGCCTAGCAAAGTGTAAATGCAAAGTGAAATCAGTGTGTTTCTGTTTTTTGAAAATGATGCAGGGAAATAAGGTCGCATTCGCTGACAACACAGGTGTTTAACTGTGATAGACTCACTACAAATACATTTGATGGTTTTACTGAAGTTAGTCCGAAGT
>JAPXFY010000014.1:43016431-43023931 GCA_030674185.1 Monoplex corrugatus | reverse complement strand
TACGGAGATAGGATGGGCCAGTGATGTGTTACGGGGATAGGATGGGCCAGTGATGTGTTAGGGAGATAGGATGGGCCAGTGATGTGTTACGGAGATAGGATGGGCCAGTGATGTGGGAGAATGCCATAGAAGAAAGCGTGGAAGATAAAGCAGCATCCATTTTGAATGGCTGAATAAAGAAAGAAAGAAAGATAGACAGACAGACAGACAGACAGAAAGAAAGAAAGAAAGAGAGAAAGAGAGAGAGAGAGAGAGAAAGAAAGAAAGAACGAAAGAAAGAATGAATGAAAGAAAGAAAGACAGAAAGAAACAGAGAAAGCAAGCAAGAAAGAAAAAGATTAAAAATGAATAAGTAATACGTAGATAAATGAACAAATAATACAATGGAATAATTAAACAAATAAACAAACAAATGAATACACAAAAGAATGAATAGATAAATGAATGAATAAATAATAAATAAATCATACATACATCCATACATCGATACATACATCGATACATACATACATACATACATACATACATACATACATACATACATACATCCATACATGCATACATACATACATACATACATACATACATACATACATACATACATACATACATACATACAACATATATACTAAATAAAAAACAAAAACAAAGGAAAAACAGAACAGACACATAAAGTACAAAAACAAAACAAAACAAAACAAAACAAAACAAAACAAAACAAACAAAAAACAAACAATTAAGGAAAATGAAACGAAACGCATGGCTATATATAAAAACAACATAAACAGCGATGAGCAAAAAATGGCTGTGCTGTACTTGGAGACAGAAGAAAAAGAAATGAGTTTGCACTTCATGCCAGCGAGAATCGGAACTTGCCAAACGCACCAAGAACTGCGACAGGCGCCCCAGTCTGACAGTCAGTGCTCTCTTTTTAAAACAAAAAATAAATCAATGAAATGAATAGCAAAACAAAATTCAGTCAAGCCATCGTGACAATAGCACACATCACATCACTAGATGGATGAAATATTGTTATTGTTATTTTTGTTTAACCCTTTGATTCCCGCACTCTATCCACCAACTGCAAAAACTTAACCCTTTGACTCCCTTGCCCTATCCACCAGCTTTCTGTGGGTAGTTGGTGGATAGGGTGATGGAGTCGAAGGGTTAGGTGTTTGCTTTGCTAGCGTCATTGACAATGCAGGATGCTGGTGGACGGGGTGCGGGAGTCAAAGGGTTAAAGACCCAGCCGACTGCGTAGAAACATATCAGGGCTATAACCGTGCCAGAACATATACAATACTTCAACAAAAGAAAAAAAAAAAGGAAAAGAAAATTAACTACACATATCAATGCATTCACGCACATAATCTAAGGGAGGGGGGGGGGGGGGGAGTCCTTTTCTCCCACTGGACGAAGCAACGGGGAAGTTTCAGTCTTTTTCTCCTAATTTTTGTATTTGGTGTTTGTTCGTTTGTGATCTTACGTTTACGCTTGACAAAGGTCAAATTTGCGCCTCTCTTGTCTGGTTGTATTAAATACGTGTTTTGATTCTATTTTCGTATTTTTTTCTGGTTCCTAGAAAAATTAACAGCAGCAGCAGCAGCAGCAGCAGTACACCACCACCACCACCACCACCACCACCACCACCACCACCACCACCACCACCACCACCCACCACCACCACCACCACCACCACCAGCATGATCCTTCTCCTCATATTCCTCCTCTTCTTCTTCCCCACCGTCCTCTTTTTTTTAACCACGTCAAAATTTTCTGACATTGAACAAAGGGACAGAGAACAAATGTTCGTCCGTCTCCACTCTTACAACCGTGTTTTTGTTACTCCTTCCTATTTTTCTTCTTCCTCTTTTCCTTCTTTTTTCTTTTAGATTAACATACCTTCCTTTTCCTCCATTTTCACTCTGTAGAGAAATACTTGCATTCAGAATTTGTAAGTCGTGCAAAATGAGTATCTATGTGCACAGAGTGCATGTATACAGTATGGGTTACAGTTGTGGTATTGTAACAAGCCTGTGTATGAATGACGGAATTTTGTGGTATTTAGCACATCCACTGTTGGAATCTATGTCTCTATGTGTGCTGCTTGCTGTATATGTGGGTTCCTGCCAGTACACTACTTCATGAAACAAAAAGAAAGACAACAAGCAGAGTTCTTCTTTGCGTTTGGCAAACACCTGTTGAACCCTGAGATTTTTTTTTTATTTCATACAGTCTTTTTTTTCTTTTTTTGGAGACAGAAAGATATTTCAAATTCCTTTCTCATTCTTGCCAGACACTGTGTAACACAAATCTTTGGAAAACAATGTTTAGAAAAGAAAAAGAGAGAACAATGCTTATCTCGAAGTATCATCTGCTTTTTCTTAAGACCCCAGCACATATTTTGTCATTTCTTTCCATTTGTCAAGATCACAAGATGTTGTAATATAGCAAGCGGGTAGTTTATCTAAACATAGAAAAGAGATTAGTTACTACTACTCCTGGCTCTAGATATAGGTACCAGAACTCCGCGAAGAACAGAAAGAAAACATTATGTTGTCTAGAAAATACTTTTATCATAATAATGATAATAACAACACACAACAACAATAATAATAGTAATAATAATAATAATAATGACAATCATAATAATAATAATAATAATAAATAATAATAATAATAATAAAAATAAAACGATTGTAATGATAGTCATCGTTATCACCATCATTGTTATGAGAACTGATATTAGTTTTCGACAATGTACACCATTCTGAATGGAGAAAAAAGAAAAGTCAGGACGTCAAATATTTGTGTTGCCACTGGCTTCATCAGTTGCTTGACTGTAGCAGTGGTGTATTTCCAAACAACAGCAGCAGCAGCAGCAGCAGCAGCAGCAGCAGCAGCAGCACCACCACCACCACCACCACCACCACCACCACCACCAGCAATTAAATTTGACACTATTTTTGTCAACACCTTTCTCCCCACTCTCTTGCACAAGCCCCCGACACTTCACCCTGTCTTCACTTTATCCACCACCACCACCCACCATCCCACACACATACACTCATCCCAGGCAGACAAAAACTGCATGTCTTTGTTTCCTTTTTCTTCTTTCCTTTTTTGTTTTGTTTTTAACACTTCTTTTACGCTTTGAAAAGTTCATAGTTTGCCTAAAAACATGTCCACAGGCCGTTATCTCAACGTCACCTTCCTATTTCTCTCCTTGCCATCTCCCTTTCTACTCTTTCTATCTCTGTCTCTCTGTTGTTCTGTCTCTCTGTCTTTGTCTCTGTCTCTGCCTGCCTGTCTGTCTGTCTGTCTGTCTCTTTTCTCTTTCTCCCTCCTTCCCCCCCCCCCTCTCTCTCTCCTTTTTCCTTCTGTCCTTTCATAATACCATCAAATACATTCTGATATGTGCACAAACACATGCACTCCTGAATTAAATCAACAGTTTTTGCACCTTGCAGGTTTCTTGTCATCAAGAGTACGCACAAAAACCAGACCAATTAATTAACAACCTGTGGGTCGAACTGCTTGGTCCCAGTCGGCTGGCAAATGCCCGGGGCACGCGCACTCCATGGCCTTGAGTGCGCGCTCAGCACGTGCTGGATGCTGTCAATCTGGATTGGCTCTAGGATCCGGATTAATTTTTTTGAACCAAGGTGGATGATGGAAGAGGAGCAAACCGAGGTTTTGGGTGATGTTTTCTGCCTTGGTAAATGACAGAACGAGATAAGATGAACGACAGCCCATGATCATCGCTGGAAAAATGGGTTCAAGGTGGGGAGTGCAGTCACAGGGAATGGAAAAAGGGGATGGGGGTTTATGGGGAATGTGGTAGTTGTAGGGGGGGGGGGGGTGGAGTGATGGAAGTGTCACTTTGTCTGATTAGTGACGAGTGAAGAGATGGAGGAGCAGTGTGACAGATGGAAAGAGAATTGAAGTGATCGCTGGCTGGCTACCTGAAGTTAGGGTCACTTGGCGGGTTGTAGTGCATACTGGCTTGGGAGTTGGATGGATATCAAGGGATAGGTCATTATGACAACAACAACAACAAAAAAATCATTGATCTATATCAAAACTAAAGTGACACTGCACCTCCTTAGGGCCTGAACTAGGATGATGAAGTGGAGGAAAAAAACATTAACAGAACAAAGGAAAACAAGAGAAACAAAACAAAACAAACAAAACCAAAAAAAACAACAACCCCAAACCAAGCCAAACAAAACAAACAAAACAAAACAAACGAAATGAAACAATACAAAACAAAACAAACCTCTACACCACTGTGCTTTACAAAATTCACCACACAAAACCAGATAATCCCAAAACTTTTTCTTGAAATATTAATAAATTGTATTTCAAGCAATAGTGGCCTATTCAATAACTAGGAACCTTTGAATAATATACATTTTATGGTTTGTTTGAGAACTTATAAAATACAGAATCTGTAATCTACAGAAAATCAGAACTAACCTTCCTCCAGTTATAAAAATATTATAAAATCTTGACTGCTGAGAAATTTACAACCATTACTCTACACATAAATTATGTGTTAGACATCATAGATATTTCAGCATGGCAAATATTATACATTTTGTCAAAGAAATAGATTTGAAGTTTTGCTAATAAGAATAGTTAGCATCGTAAAATGTGTTAGCAATTATTTAATTGCTAGGTAGGAGAAGAGTTATAGACTGAGATTCTATCCTTTAGGTTTCAGCAAGAAGTCATGTTCTCAAACTTCTATTTAATCTCCATAAACGAGCTTTGAAATTCATTCTCTTGAAAACCACTCGTTGATAGATTTTCAATCATAAGGAATTAACTTTTTTGCCATTAAAACTTAGACTTCAATGTAAAAAAGACAATTTATGCACAAAGTCATAAATGGACATACTCCAGATAAGATACTCTACATCTTCTCAAAAAAAAAATCACATGCAAAAGGATATTCATAAGGAAAAACGTTGACAGATTGGTTATCCCACCAATAAACATATCATTTTGAAAAAAATCGGTTGTCATCCAGTTCAAAAGTTAAGGAATACAGGGTTTGGTTTGCGACAGGCATTCACACACACTTACCCCCACACAAAACACACACGAAAACCCACCCGCTCACCCCCCACCCCCCCACCCACACAGACACAACACACACACACACAACACACACACACACACACACACACACACACACACACACACACACACACACACACACACAACACACACACACACACACACACACACACACCAACACACACACACACACACACACACACACACACACACACACACACACACAACACCCATCCCACTCCCCCCCCCCCCCACACACACGCACACACACACATCCACACACGCGTTTTTGTTTATGATTCGTAACGACCCGTCTCCATCCATCTCCCAAGCCATTATCGCCAACATCCAACGAAATGACCCCAGCTTCTGGCAGTTGTAATCAATTCAATTCCTTAATTCTCTCTTGATTCCCACCCTGCCTCCTCGTCAACTCACATTTATACCAGTTCCCGTCATCCCTTTACTTGTCACTAATCAGATGGACAACTCTGAGACAGGTTGATAAGTTTAAATATCCGGGACCGATCATCTCACCAGACGGCAGATGCACATCAGAAATAGCTAGCAGAATCGGCCAAGCCAAAACAGCGTTCAAGAAGATGAAAAGCGTTCTTACCAAAAATTGCCTATCAATTAACATCAGGAAGATAGTTCTTGAATTTTATAGAGAACCGATAATGTTATACGGTTGTGAGGTGTGGACAGTCAACAAGCAAAGCCAGAACAAGGTTGAGGCAGATGTGGTTTCTGAGAAAAATGCTGAGAGTTCCATGGACAGCAAAGAAAACAAAGAGACTGTCTTGATGGAGGCAGACACAAGAAGATCATTCATAAGGAAGATTAGGAAGAGATAGGCAAATTTATAGGCCATTTTATGAGAAAAGGGGAATCAGAGTACCTGGTCAAAACAGGAAACCTGAAGGGAAAGAGAGCACCAGTAGACCCGGGAGAAAATATTGGACGGACTTGCAGGGTGGCTGAGGACAGAGAGGGTGGAAGACGTGCTTGCCGCAGCAAGGGATAGATACATATGGACGGCCATGATTGCCAACGCCAGGCAGCAGGGCACTGATGATGATGATGAATCAGACCAGTGACACTGTGATACTTTACCATCTCCTTCTTCCGTCCATCCTGTTTCTCTGACACTCTTACCATCTCTCTTTTTCTTTTTCTTTTTTTTTCACTCCCATCCATCC
Source organism: Monoplex corrugatus (assembly GCA_030674185.1). Taxonomy (NCBI): domain Eukaryota; kingdom Metazoa; phylum Mollusca; class Gastropoda; order Littorinimorpha; family Ranellidae; genus Monoplex; species Monoplex corrugatus. Next base: position 43,017,644 of record JAPXFY010000014.1, on the reverse strand, counting down.
TGTTTTTATTCATCACCCCTTCGACCCCTATATCTGAGCAATCAACATGGGCTGTCATTTAGCTTATCTTATACAGTCTACTCGTACCAAGGCAGCAGCAGCTCACAAGACTTAAATTAAGAGTTTGGTCCTTTGCCATTTTCCATCATCCTCCTCGGTCCAAAACAATCCATCCTGATCCGACAGCCAGTCCAGGTTTTGTAAGCACCCTGCGCGTGCTGAGCACGCACTCAGTGTCCCCGCAGAAGGTCGGAGAGTGCGCGTGCCTTGAATTGTGCCCAATACACCAGCCGACAAGAAGCAAACAGCACGGGCCAGTGGTGTTAATTGGTTTGGTTTTTGTGTGTACGCCTTCTAAGAAAATAACAGAAGTTGCATGATGTGAAAATGTAAAATTAATTCAATGCAATTATATGCAGATTCAATGCAGTGAGCGGAAATATTTGCTAATTAAAAGAATTTGATCAAGAGTTACGTGTTTGTATTTTCATTATTTGATATTTTTTTTTATCAAAATGGATTTATCATATGAAATTCAGGCTGCTTTCCTCAGGAGAGCATGTCATGATTATTATTCCCCCTTATCGTCATCATAGTAGTAGTAAATAAAAAATGCCACAGCTTATGTGGCCATTCAGATGGTGCTGAGAATGGAGAAAAAAAATGTTTATATTATCAACAAACCATAACAGTTGTGATCGTTGAAGATATCATGAGGTGTTTTTTTTATTTTTTATCTAGGAGTTCTATAAGCTTTATGCAGTTTCAATCAATTTAATCCCAAGATATTTGTTCGTTTACCAATAATCTGTATCGAGATATTCAATCAGAGGCAATGTGTACGTGTGTGCGTTGTGCGTGCGTGCGTGTGCGTGTGTGTATGTGTGTGTGTGTCTGTCTGTGTGTATGTGTATCTGTGTGTCTGTGTCTGTGTATCTGTCTGTCTGTATCTGTGTGAGTGTAGGAGTGTGCGTGCGTGCGTGCGTGTGCTTGTGCGCCAGTGTTGTGTGTTTTGTTTATTTGTTTGTTTGTGTGTGGGTGTGTGTGTGTGTGTGTGTGTGTGTGTGTGCGTGTGTGTGTCTGTGTGTGTGTCTGTGTGTGTGTCTGTGTGTTCGTCTATGTATGTGTGTCTCTCTATGTGTGAATATAGGAATATGTGTGTGCGTCCACGAGAAAGACAGAATGTGTGTGTGTGTGTGTGTTGTATGTGTGC
>JAPXFY010000014.1:42993931-42996431 GCA_030674185.1 Monoplex corrugatus | reverse complement strand
CACGTCGTGTTGCTCGACGATGTTCGCTGGGGATGAGGTATAAAGGGTGAATAGGACAGGCCCCAGCACAGAACCCTGAGGAACTCCGCAAGAAAGCTTAACAGGCTCAGACTGACTTCCGTTGATAAGAACTGACTGAAAGCGATCAAAGATATAGGAGGAGAACCAAGAAACAGCAATACCGTGAATACCAAATTTTGTTCAAGATGAAAGAGAAGAACGGAGTGGTCAATGTTATCAAAGGCTGCAGACAAATCGAGGAGTGTTAAGAGAGAAATTTTACCAGCATCAGAAGCAAGAAGAAGTTCACTGACTATGTGAACAAGAGCTGTTTCCATACTTGGTTTACTCGATAGGAAGACCGGTAAGGATGGTGGAGATGATTTAAGTAGAGACGCTCATTCACTTGCTTTAGTGCCACATTTTCAAGGAGCTTGAGAAAAATGGGGCAATTGATACAAATGTATGGCTTTTTAGGTCATTGGGATCGAGATAATTTTTCCTGAGAAGTGGCCGGATGAAGGCAGTTTTGAAAGCAGAAGGGAAGAGCCCTGAGACCAAAGAAGAATTGACGATGAAGATAGTTGACGGAAGAAGTTGTTGGTAAATTTGTGAAAAGAGAAAAGTCGGAATGGGGTCAAGTTCGCAAGACATGAAACACGTTTCTCTGAGTGTCATTAAAATCTCAGTCTCAGTTACTGGATGGAGGGAGAGGAGAGGACTACCAGTAAATGAAGAGTCTGAAAGTGTTGGGTGGAAGGGAGTTTGAGTCAAGTTTGGTACGCAAATTAGAAATCTACGTAGAGAAAAATGTGGAAACGGCAGAAGGAAGATCATCCCGACTAATATCTGATGGCAGGGGAGTTGATGTCTCAGTGCCAATTAAATCAGACAGGGTGAAGAACAGAAATTTTGTTTATTTAGCTTCAAGAATTTGTGAGAGAGAGTAATCAGTTTTCGCTTCAGAAAGCAACTCAGTTATCAAACAAACAAACAAACAAACAAACAAACAAACAAACAAACAAACAAACAAACAAACAAACACACTCACACACAAACAAACAAATGAACAAGCAAACAAATAAATAAACAAACAAACAAACAAACACACAAACAAGCAAACACACAAACAAACACACAGACAAACAGACAAACAAACAAACAACTAACCAAACAAAAAGCGACAACAACAAAGTAACATTAAGTAAGAAACAAATTAATGAAATTATAATTATAGTAATAATAATGATAATAATGATGATAACAAGAACAACAAGAACAATAGTAATAACAATAATAATAGTAATAATAATAATAACAATATAATGATAATAATTATAATGATAGTGATGATAATATAATAATGATAATAATAATAATGATAATAATAATAATAAAAAAGAAGAAGAAGAATGAAAGTAATGATGATGATGATGACGACGATGATGATAATGACAAATATAACAGAAATAGTCGTCGTCGTCGTCGTCATCATCATCATCATCATCATCATCATAAAAATGATGCTATGAAAATAAAGATAATAATAATAATGATGATGATACAAAAATAAAGATAATAAAACACTGATACAAAAAAAAACACACACACAAAAAAACAGGTACTAATGATAATGATGATACCAAAACAGCCCACATAAGTCAGATGTCCTTAACGACATATCTGGACAGCTAAACCACAGCAGGTAAAGAAAAATTTGATAAACTGAAAAATACCAAAGAAATAAGAGGGAAGCAGGGAGAATTTTTATAATATAATCAAAGGACACAACTCTTGAGAATTATCTCCCATGTTGTATCATCATCATCATCATCATTCTCCTGCCGTGATGGGCGTAGAGGAGAGATGAGAGACACTCTTGAAGCCAGCCGTCGCCAACCGTATGTTGTATAGTACTTCTCAAATCTAACACAATTTACGCTACCCATTCAGCTAGCATAGAAGCAGATACAAAGTACAGAAACAGTAAGCTCAGAACACTCCTCAGAAAAGGAGCGCCCAAGCCTACCTCTATACTCTGCAACTACCCTACACACAACTATGAGAGAGGAGAGAAATACATACAATATATTGGTCTTATGTTCAAAATTGACATAGTCTTTTATTCTTGAACTGACCAAACACACACACATAGACAAGACAGAACATATACATGGTTGCTTCCAAGGCATATAGATAATACCAAAGAAATAAGAGGGAAGCAGGGAGAATTTTTATAATATAATCAAAGGACACAACTCTTGAGAATTATCTCCCATGTTGTATAGTACTTCTCAAAACTGTGAAAGTTTAGTTGATTTTTCCACATTCAGTTATCATCTTGCACAGAGAAAACTAAAATGTTGATGTAGCAGAACTTTTTGTAAGTGAAGTTACACAATTACAACATGAAATAGTTTTCTCGGGTCACATGCGGTGTTTTATCTGTTCGTTTGTGTCTACCAAATTATGTATCAAGTTAAACTAACTGAACCAATTC
>JAPXFY010000014.1:42971431-42973931 GCA_030674185.1 Monoplex corrugatus | reverse complement strand
TCGATAGACAACGTATATTGCTTTAGATATGCAGTACAATGGTGATCGATAGACAACATACATTGCTTTAGATATGCAGTACAATGGTGATCGATAGACAACATACATTGCTTTAGATATGCAGTACAATGGTGATCGATAGACAACATACATTGCTTTAGATATGCAGTACAATGGTGATCGATAGACAACGTATATTGCTTTAGATATGCAGTACAATGGTGATCGATAGACAACATACATTGCTTTAGATATGCAGTACAATGGTGATCGATAGACAACGTACATTGCTTTAGATATGCAGTACAATGGTGATCGATAGACAACGTACATTGCTTTAGATATGCAGTACAATGGTGATCGATAGACAACATACATTGCTTTAGATATGCAGTACAATGGTGATCGATAGACAACATATATTGCTTTAGATATGCAGTACAATGGTGATCGATAGACAACGTACATTGTTTTAGATATGCAGTACAATGGTGATCGATAGACAACATATATTGCTTTAGATATGCAGTACAAAGGTGATCGATAGACAACGTACATTGTTTTAGATATGCAGTACAATGGTGATCGATAGACAACATACATTGCTTTAGATATGCAGTACAATGGTGATCGATAGACAACGTATATTGCTTTAGATATGCAGTACAATGGTGATCGATAGACAACATATATTGCTTTAGATATGCAGTACAATGGTGATCGATAGACAACGTACATTGCTTTAGATATGCAGTACAATGGTGATCGATAGACAACATATATTGCTTTAGATATGCAGTACAATGGTGATCGATAGACAACATATATTGCTTTAGATATGCAGTACAATGGTGATCGATAGACAACATACATTGCTTTAGATATGCAGTACAATGGTGATCGATAGACAACATACATTGCTTTAGATATGCAGTACAATGGTGATCGATAGACAACATACATTGCTTTAGATATGCAGTACAATGGTGATCGATAGACAACATACATTGCTTTAGATATGCAGTACAATGGTGATCGATAGACAACGTACATTGCTTTAGATATGCAATACAATTTAATGTAAACCACTATAACACCATACGACATCATACGATACAACATGATGCAATGTATTACGAGATATCACAAATACAACGCAAAACAGCACTACACAAGAACATGTGATGCAATACGTTACAATATGATGCAATGCAATACAACAAAACTCAATGCAATACAACACTGCAACACAGTAAGACATTATGCAATACACCAAAATACACGGTATTGAAGAATGCTTAGAAGAAGGGGTTGGTATCGCAAATACAGTTTTAATACAGACATCGATTTCAAGAAACTTCCCATCACAAAAAAGTACCGAGTACAGTACCGGATGCCTTTAATTTCACCTCTACTGTACGCGCGTGATAGTGATGGCCCAGACTCAGGCAGACGATGAGTACAGGGAAACCCTCGCAGTATCCATCAACCAGACACATAGCTTTGCCCTCTGGCGTTTTCTGGCGTGAGTCCGATGCACTCTGTGTCCCCGGCAGCCCTAATCACTGGCTCCAACACTCCACGCCATGTAACGTCACAGAATGGGGTTGTACTCACTTGGTACTGTCTTCAAACGGTGCACTTCGGTACTCGGGGATCGTAGTTGGGCGTGTGAAGTTTATGGATCATAAGTCGACTGTCGGAACATGTTTGGCTCAGGAAATCCGTTCAGGGTCTGTAACAGTATTGGTGGGGTTGGGGTGGGGTTGGTGGTGGGGATGGAGGGTGGGGTATGGCATCTCATGTTAGTCCTGTCGTCTGATGGATACAACAGAAGGGGCTGGACCTAGAAAGGGTAGGGGGAGATTTAATAAAAAGGGGGTCGGTATGAATGGGAGTAATGATGAAGGTATTTAAGGTCATAGAGTTCTTAAGGTGGTTGGGGAGGGAGGGAGGTTCATGGAGTGTATTGTCCTTTTATTTTTGTATGAGAGAAAGGGAAAGTCAATCAATCAATAATTCAGCCTGGGTTTGACGAGAAAAGGAGTGAGTGTCAGGGGTGTAGAGTTAAACATGAACAGTCACCCACGGGCATAGTAAGAGTATGGTTATAATGGAACAGAAATGCTAATATAACAAAAAATAAAAAAACAACAATTAAACACAAGCTAGTAAGACAACCATAAAATAAAATAAAATAAGATAAAATAAAATAAAATAAAATGAAATAAAATAAAATAAAATAAAACAAAAAAAACAAAATAAAATAAAATAAAATAAGATAAAATAAGATAAAATAAAATAAAATAAAATAAATAAAATAAGATAAAGTAAAATGAAGTAAAATAAATAAAAATAAATTAAAATAAAGCAAAATGGAATAAAATAAAACAAATGAAAAAAATAAAATAAACAAATGAAATGAAATAAAATAAAATAAAATAAAATAAAATAGAATAAACAAAATAAAATAAAATAGACGGAAATAAGAAAGGAAGAG
>JAPXFY010000014.1:42963931-42966431 GCA_030674185.1 Monoplex corrugatus | reverse complement strand
GATGGGCAGCCTCCTGTTACATTCTGGCCACCAGAAAAGGTTGAGGTCTTTATCTTCTCACGTCACTTTATTTCAGAGTTGCGGCATCATCATCATCATCATGTGTCCAGCCGCATGGCCTTGGTGATCATGGCCTTCCATACGAATCTATCCCTTGTCAGTGCAAGTACATATTCCACCCTCTCTGTCCCCAGCCACCTGGAAGTCCGTCAAATATTTTCTTCCTGGGTCTACCGGGTACTCTCTTTCCCTCCAGCTTTCCTGTTGTGACCAGGTGTTCTAATTTTTCTTGCCTCATAAAATGTCCTATAACTGCTGCTTTTCTTTTCTGATCTTCTTTATTAATGATCGTTATGTGTCCGCCTCTTTCAAGACTGCCTAATTTGTTTTCTTTGCTGTCCATGGAACTCTCAATATTCTTCTTAGAAACCACATTTCAGTTACTTCAGTCTTGTTCTTGTTCTTTGTGGTACCACTCGCTTAGTTTTCTCCACTGGTTTCTTTTCTCTCAGAGAATTTCATACAAATCAATACATTATGCTACAAGTGTATATAAATAGTACTGCTCCTTTTTTTTTCGTGACGACATCTGAATGTACACCTCTGCCCGACCTCTCCATTCTGGTTTTGATTCGAGTTGTTTACAAACTCCTCGACACAGAATTACCCAGTCGGTCGCCATTATTTTTGTTTGTCTGGACTTTACAACTGGAACGACCTTTCCCCGTCTATTCGACAGTCATATACTGTCTTCCTTCAAGTCTAGCGTGAAGACATCAATATACTCTGTCTTCCTTCAAGTCTAGCGTGAAGACATCAATATACTCTGTCTTCCTTCAAGTCTAGCTTGAAGACATCAATATACTCTGTCTTCTTTCAAGTCTAGCTTGAAGACATCAATATACTTTGTCTTCCTTCAAGTCTAGCTTGAAGACATCAATATACTCTGTCTTCTTTCAAGTCTAGCTTGAAGACATCAATATACTTTGTCTTCCTTCAAGTCTAGCTTGAAGACATCAATATACTCTGTCTTCTTTCAATTCTAGCTTGAAGACATCATATTATCTTTGTCTTCTTTCAACTAACGTCGTCTAAGACATCATATATCTGTCTTCTTTCAAGTCTAGCTTGAGACATCAATATACTCTGTCTTCTTTCAAGTCTAGCTTAAGACATCAATATACTCTGTCTTCTTTCAATCTAGCTTGAAGACATCAATATACTCTGTCTTCTTCAAGTCTAGCGTGAAGACATCAATATACTCTGTCTTCTTCAAGTCTAGCTGAAAGACATCAATATACTCTGTCTTCTTTCAAGTCTAGCGTGAAGACATCAATATACTTTGTCTTCCTTCAAGTCTAGCTTGAAGACATCAATATACTCTGTCTTCTTTCAAGTCTAGCGTGAAGACATCATATACTCTGTCTTCCTTCAAGTCTAGCTTAAAGACATCAATATACTCTGTCTTCTTTCAGAGTTTAGCGTGAAGACATCAATATATCTGTCTTCTTTCAAGTCTAGCGTGAAGACATCAATATACTCTGTTTCTTTCAAGTCTAGCTTGAAAGACATCAATATACTCTGTCTTCTTTCAAGTCTAGCTTGAAGACATCAATATACTCTGTCTTCTTTCAAGTCTAGCGTGAAGACATCAATATACTCTGTCTTCTTTCAAGTCTAGTTGAAGACATCAATATACTCTGTCTTCTTTCAAGTCTAGCTTGAAGACATCAATATACTCTGTCTTCTTTCAAGTCTAGCTTGAAGACATCAATATACTCTGTCTTCTTCAAGTCTAGCTTGAGACATCAATATACTCTGTCTTCTTTCAGAGTCTAGCTTGGAGACATCAATATACTCTGTCTTCTTTCAAGTCTAGCTTGGAGACATCAATATACTCTGTCTTCCTCAAGTCTAGCTTGGAGACACACTGTTTTGTCCAGCAGTGATTTTCCTCTCTACATGCCCACTCTTGTGCCCTGCTCCCCTCCTGTCCTCCCCTCCTGTCTTCCCCCTCCCTGTTTGTATGTGTTTGTGCCTGGAGTTTGGTCATTGTTGGTGATTGCTTCGATGAATGATGAGTGTGCGCTTTTGGTTTGATTCTGGTATTAACATTTGGTGCCCTATAAATGCCATCATCATCATCGTCATCATCGTCATCGTCGTCGTCATCGTCGTCGTCGTCATCATCATCATCATCATCACCATCATCATCGTTATTATTATCATTATCACTATGATGATGATTATTATAATCGTATCATCATCATCATCATCATCATCATCATCATCATCATCCATCATCATCATCATCATCATCATTGGTTGTAGTAGTAAGTAGTAGTAGTAGTAGTTGTAGTAGTAGTAATAGTAGTAGTATCATTTCATCCTATCTGTTGGTACAAATGTTTGCTATTGGTTTATCGTTCAGAACAGACCATCCATCATGATTATACTTTGGCGTGAATATTTACACTTATCCATCCACTTTTGCGATAGA
>JAPXFY010000014.1:42951431-42953931 GCA_030674185.1 Monoplex corrugatus | reverse complement strand
GATAGTTGTTTGTGTGTGAGTGTGTGTGTGTATGTGTGTGTGTATGTGTGTGTGTGTGTTTGTGTGTGTGTGTGTATGTGTGTGTGTTTGTGTTTGTGTGTGTGTGTGTATGTGTGTGCATGTGTTTGTGTATGTATATGTGTATGTGTGTGTCTGTGTGTGTATGTGTGTGTGTCTGTTCGTTCGTTGCTTGATTTAACGTCTTTTCACTATAAATGATATTAGACGGGGAAAAATGGCATGGAGGATGAAATAAGGGGGGGGGGGGGGTGGAGGGGAGAGGGGAACAGAGTAAGGGACGTAAAAAAAATTAAAAGGAAGCGGCAAGGTCTTAAGAAAAAGGATATGGATGAACAGAGAAATGAAACTAGAACAACGCTAACATCAATAATGTAAAAGAAAAATCGTCATAAAAACAAAACAAAACAAAAATAATCATAATTATAATAATAATCTTAAAGTAACGCATTAACAGGACTGTGAACCAATGATTCTGAAATTTTAACTAACAAAACTTGATCCGATACTACTTCTTTAAAATGCGTTTCAAGAGCAGTGGAATGAGAACAATGCGTTTCGTCTGTGTGTGTATGTGTGTGTGTGTGTTTGTGTGTGTATGTGTGTGTATTTATGTGTGTATGTGTGTGTATGTGTGTGTGTATGTGTGCGCATGTGTTTGTGTATGTATATGTGTATGTGTGTGTCTGTGTGTGTATGTGTGTGTGTTCGTGTGTGTGTGTGTGTCTATGTGTGTGTGTTTGTGTGTGTGTATGTGTGTGTATTTACGTGTGTATGTGTGTGTCTGTGTGTGTGTGTGTTTGTGTGTGTATGTGTGTGTATCTATGTGTGTATGTGTGTGTCTGTGTGTGTATGTGTGTGTGTCTGTGTGTGTATGTGTGTGTTTGTGTGTGTGTTTGTGTGTGTATATCTATGTGTGTATGTGTGTGTCTGTGTGTGTATGTGTGTGTTTATGTGTGTGTGTGTGTGTGCGTGTGTATGTGTGCCTCGTGTGCTGACATGACAGCTTACAACCATGTTGACATGCAGAGCTGTGAAAATTACCCTTTGATGTCATGTAAACATGCCGTACATGTCACTAATCTATAGTTAGTCAGGCCTTTGTGTTCGTTTCGTCTCTTTTAACGTCTGTTCACATATGTGCTTTTAGACACAAACATTTGTGTCTGTCTGTGTGCAATCGTGTCTCTCTTTGTTCTTGTTCTCATTCCACTGTTCTCTGTGATTCTCTGTGTTCTTGTTCTTATTCCACTGTTCTCTGTGATTCTCTGTGTTCTTGTTCTTATTCCACTGGTCTCTGTGATTCTCTGTGTTCTTGTTCTCATTCCACTGTTCTCTGTGATTCTCTGTGTTCTTGTTCTTATTCCACTGTTCTCTGTGATTCTCTGTGTTCTTGTTCTTATTCCACTGCTCTCTGTGATTCTCTGTGTTCTTGTTCTCATTCCACTGGTCTCTGTGATTGTCTGTGTTCTCTTTTTTCATTCCACTGGTCTCTGTGATTGTCTGTGTTCTTTTTCTCATTCCACTGCTCTCTGTGATTCTCTGTGTTCTTGTTCTCATTCCATTGCTCTCTGTGATTCTGTGTGTTATTTATGTCATTCCACTGCTCTCTGTGATTCTCTGTGTTCTTGTTCTTATTCCACTGCTCTCTGTGATTCTGTGTGTTCTTGTTCTCATTCCACTGCTCTCTGTGATTCTGTGTGTTCTTGTTCTCATTCCACTGCTCTCTGTGATTCTCTGTGTTCTTGTTCTCATTCCACTGCTCTCTGTGATTCTGTGTGTTCTTGTTCTCATTCCACTGCTCTCTGTGATTCTCTGTGTTCTTGTTCTCATTCCACTGCTCTCTGTGATTCTCTGTGTTCTTGTTCTCATTCCACTGCTCTCTGTGATTCTGTGTGTTCTTGTTCTCATTCCACTGCTCTCTGTGATTCTGTGTGTTCTTTTTCTCATTCCACTGCTCTCTGTGATTCTCTGTGTTCTTTATGTCATTCCACTGCTCTCTGTGATTCTCTGTGTTCCCTTTTTCCAGTCCACTGGTCTCTGTGATTCTCTGTGTTCTTTTTCTCTTCCCATTACTCTCTGTGATTCTCTCTGTGATTCTCTCTGTCTCTGTTTGTTTATCACTATCCTGCAGTCCTGGCTCTGTCTGTCTGTCTGTTTGTCAGACACTCTTATGTTTGAGTTGCTCTTTAGCGACAAATAAAAAGTAGATTTAGCAATGGCGAACATGGAACATTAAGCAAGGATTATTGTATTGTATCGTTATATCTAACATTTTGAAATAAAGATAATCCAGTCATTCAGTCAATCAGAACAGAGAATCACAGAAAGCAATCAAATGAGAAAAAGAACACACAGAATCACAGAGACCAGTGGAATGAGAAAAAGAACACACAGAATCACAGAGAGCAGTGGAATGAGAACAAGAACACAGAGAATCACAGAGAGCAGTGGAATGAGAACAAGAACACAGAGAATCACA
>JAPXFY010000014.1:42928931-42946431 GCA_030674185.1 Monoplex corrugatus | reverse complement strand
CACGCGGGCGCGCGCACACACACACACATCAAAACTGTAATATGATGAAACATCTGGGCTAGACCACCCAAACCTTACATTTAGTGATAATAATATAATCTTCACATAACTGCCCCAAAATACTCTGTTAACAAGGGACATCACTATGCCTTTTATTTATTTGTTTTTTGGTTTGTTTGTTTTTTTTGTTTTTGTTAACATGTATAGTAGACCCTTAAGTGTCTATATACCCTTTCAATATCCACTTCTAACATATTCTACAAATATACCATTATTTTCATATTATTAGCTACTCTTAAATTATCGGCAAACAAAGCAAAATAAATCAAATGAAAACAGCTCTTTACAAAACAGAGTCTATAATAAAGCGGTTTCTTTTGGAGTTAACGTGATATAGCCCACATCAGTCAAAAGAGATTAAATTAATCCCAGTATGATATTGTCTAGCACTATTGTCAGAGAGAGAGAGAGACAGAGAGAGACAGGGAGAGACAGAGAGAGAGAGAGAGACAGAGAGAGAGAGTGAGTGAGAAAGAGGGAGACAGAGAGAGAGAGAGAATGAGTGAGAGACAGACAGACAGACAGACAGACAGACAGATAGACAGACACACATATCAATATCACACAGAGTGAAATACGTTAAATTATAGAACAATACACTTGCACACACAAACACACACAGACACACACAGACGCACAGACACCACACACACACACACACACACACACACACACACACACAGAGTCATGTACACCCATACACACAAACACATGCACACACACACAAGCACACACTCTCATACGCACACACACACAAACACACAACACACACAGACATACAAACACAGAATTTATCTTAACTCGATAACAAATCTTTCTTCATCAAAGAAAAACAGGCAACCATGGAGACACCTGCAAGTAAATAATTATAACCAACTTCTTCTAAAGATCAAACAGACAAATTACGCCATGTTCCACCATGGAGGCAACGACTTAAGACCTCCCCCTGAGCAACTACTTCTGTTAACTTCCCTTGATGTTCTACCACATCACAACACAGGCCACATTAGTGTTCAAGTTCACAAAGTGCACATCATTGCTGTGTGTGTTTGAAAAGTCATTACAGTTTGCAACAAACTAAGCGTTTGACGTTTTGCTGAGTTAAGCATTATGTATAACCTTAAAATGTGATTTGTTTATGCACATATGTATAGGCAGGATACTCACGTACACACGCACACGTAACATATAGCGAGAGATCGAGTCGCGTATAATTATAGAAGAAAGAAAAAAGATAGAAAGAGAGAAGGAAAGAAGGAGAGAAAGAGAGAGAGAGAGAAAGAGAAAGAGAGAGAGAGAGAGAGAGAGAAAGAAAGAGAGAGAAAGAGATGGGAAGAGAGAGAAAGAAAGAGAAAGGAAAGGAAGAGAGAGAGAGGAGAGAGGAGAGAGAGGAGAGAGAGAGAGAGAATGAAAGAGAGAGAAAATGAGAAAGAGAGAGAGACTGAGAAAAAGAGTTAGTTAGAAAGAGGATGAAAGAGAAAGGGAGAGAGAGAGAGAGAGAGAGAGACAGACAGACAAGACAGACAGACAGACAGACAGACAGACAGACAAGACAGACAGACAGACAAGACAGACAGACAGACAGATAGACAGACAGAGGAATAACTAGGCACAAAGAGACACATAAAAACATCACCACCACCAGCAACAACAAGAACGGCAACAACAAGCAGCCTCAAGACATTACATTCTCACATTTTGTTTTTCTTTCTTCTTGCACTTTATCATCTTCATCATTCTCATCGTCGTCAGTCTTTGTATCTCTTCACTCCAGGGGCAAACATTAAAGCAAAATTATCATCAGTAGGGGCCAAACATGAATGGGCACAGAAATAGGTGGCAGGGTTAGATACATAGATATAAATGAAGAGGCCTCTGAAGGAGAGTTATGGGGGGCGAGTAAGAGAAAGATATTAAATCACTGTCTGCCTCCTGCCTGCCGGTCTGTCTGTCTCTAGCTCTGTCTATCTGTCTCTTTCTGTCTCTCTTTCTTTCTTTCTCTCTTCCCTCCCCCCCCACCCTCCCCCCCCAAAAAAAAAGCAGCTTCTGTCTCTTTCACACTATGTTTGTCTGCCTGTTTTTCTCTGCCTCTGTCTCTGTCTCTCTGTCTCAATATGCCTCCATCTGTCTTTTACTTTCTATGTATGTGTTGAGGTGCTGTGTGTAGAGCAGTTGTTTAGTTTCTCTCTCTCTGTCTCTCTCTCTCTGTGTTTCTCTCTCTATTTCTCTCTCTCTATTTCACGCACACACGCATACACACACACACATACACACACGCACACACACACACACACACACAGATGCGCGCGCACACACACACACACACACTACATACACACACACACACACACACACACACTGTCGAAAAGCAAGAAGTGAGTTGACATTAAGGAGAAGAGATACAGTTAAGTGCTCTCAAGATACAGAGAGACTTTAACCTTTGTATATAAACAGTCTGGCTGCAAAGATTTACGATGTTTAGCTGCTGCTGTGCTGATGTTGATGCTGTTGCTGTTGTTGCTGTTGCTGCTGTTGTGTTTTCACGTTTGCCTTCCTTCACAGACACACTACTAGGTGGTCCTTGCATAACTAGACCTATGTCCTCATATTTATCTTTCCCCTTCCTCTCCACTTTTTTTCATCCAGGATTAGTTAAATTTTACTTAAGTCATTGACCGACAGCCTGTCTCTACCCCCAGACCCCTCTTCTCACCCCCCCCCAAATGATATCAATCCTCCTTCACAAACATTATCCCTGGCTCTTTCCACCCTCGTCTCTTGTATCCATAAGGCAGCAGAGGTAGCTTGAGATGTCCCTGCAGCAATGGCCATGGACGCTGAAAGGATTTCCTGAGCCAAATATGTTCAGACAGTCGACTTCATCCTCATCCTCATCAGCATGTGCCCAGCCACATGGAGTTGGCGATTGGCCCTCCATACCAATCTGTCCATTAGCACTGCAAATATACCTCCCACCCTCTCTGTCAGCCATTCTGCAAGTTCGTTCAATGTTTTTTTCTCCCTGAGTCTGCCTGGTGCTCTTTTTCCCTCCAGCTTTCTTACTGTGACTAGGTGCTCTAATTTCTCCGGTCTCATAAAAATCTTATAAATGTTGCTTTTTTCCCCTTATCTTCTTTATGAACGTTCTTCTTTGTCTGCCTCCTTCAAGACTGTCTCGATTGTTTTCTTAGCTGTCCATGAACTGTCAACATTGTTCTTAGAAACCACATTTCAGTGGACTTTACTTATGATCCATAAACTCCACATATCAACTGCAATCCCTAAGTACCAAAGACCACTGTGTTAAGATAGAACCCAGTAGGCACAACCCAATTTTATGACATTACTTAGTGTAGGAGTATGGGGCCAGCAATCATGGCTGTTGGGGACACAATTTGCTTCAGACTCACACCAGAGGGTAAACCTATGTATATGGTTGATGGACACTGCCAGGGTTTAACCTTCTCATCTTCTGACTGATTCGAATCACCAGCATTTAATCCTTTGATTCCTGCAACATGCCAACAAAGCGAAATATCAACCCTTTGACTTCCTGACCCTATCCACCAGCTTCTTGCAAAAGAAAGAGAGAGAAGACGAAAAAGAAGAGCACACACACACACACACACACACACACACACACACACACACACACACACACACACACACACACACACACACACACACACAGAATGAGTGAGACAGAGAGAGAGAGAGAGAGAGAGAGAGACACACACACACACACACACACACACAGACAGAGACAGACAGAGGAGAGAGAGACAGAGAAAAACAGAGAGAGAGAATAAGAGAGAAAGACAGACAGACAGACAGAGAGAAAGAGAGACAGACAGACAGACAGAGAGAAAGAGAGAGAGAGACAGAGAGATAGAGAGACAGACAGACACAGAGAGAGAGAGAGACAGAGAGATAGAGAGACAGACAGACAGAGAGAGAGAGTGGAGAGAGACAAGGAGAGAGACAGAGAGAGAGAGAGACAGAGAGATAGAGACAGAGAGACAGAGAGAGAGAGGAAGAGAGGAGAGAGAGAGAGAGAGAGGAGAGAGAGAGACAGACACAGAGAGAGACAGAGAGAGAGAGAGATAGAGATAGAGAGACAGACACAGAGAGAGAGGAGAGAGACAAGGAGAGAGAGAGAGAGAGAGAGAGAGAGAGAGAGAGAGAGAGAGAGTTAAGTATACAGAGTCTGACGCTTGTGGCATGTTTACATGACATCAAGGGCTAATCTCTACAGCACTGGATACCAAAATGGTTGTGGGCTGTCTCTGTCTGTCAGCAGACAGGGAAGACAGAATACAGTCTGAGGGTGAAGGGGGAGAATGAGTAAAAGGTGTTGCAGACTATCTGGAGATCACTGAGTACGTGCTCTGTTCTTACCACCTGTTCTCAGGTGAGTGAGTGGGAAATTAAAGCCTGGCTTGTGGCACTTCTAAATCCAGTGGCAATGCAATTTGTAATATATATATATATGTATGTATGTATATATGTATGTATGTATGTATGTATGTATGTATGTATGTATGTATGTATGCATGTATGTATGTATATATGTATGTATGTATGTATGTATGCATGTATGTATGTATGTATTTATGTATGTATGTATGTATGTATGTATCTATCTGTCTATCTATCTATCTATCTATCTATCTATCTATCTATCTATCTATCTATCTATCTAACTATCTATGTATCTATGTATCTACGTATGTATGTATGTATGTATGTATGTATGTATGTATGTATGTATGTATGTATGTATGTATGTATGTATCTGTATTCACATACGTATATATATATATATATATTGCATTGCCACTGGATTTAGAAGTGCCACAAGCCAGGCTTTAATTTCCCACTCACTCACCTGAGAACAGGTGGTAAGAACAGAGCACGTACTCACCGAAAGGGGGAGAGAATGATGAATCCATCGGCACTGACTCCATCACGACTGGAAACGCACAACGGACCATGATTAATGACCAGTTGGAATTTCCGTGTGCGTGTGGAAGGAGATTCACCACCAAACGCGGCATGAAGATCCACAGGACAAAAATGGGCTGTTTGAAGACACATACGAACCAGCAGCAGCGCACTGCGATAGCAGGTGAGACGTTGGATGACCAAGGCCAGGAATTAAACCATAGTGCCAAGGACATCCACGCTGACGGTTTTGATGCGGATTTTGCACAAGCTCTTAACGCCAAACGTGGAAAACTCAATTTGCCGCCTGCCGGTGCAAAAGAACAATGGGAGAAATTAGATGAGGAACTTGTCCTTAAGCTGAATGCGCTAATAGGGAACAGTACGCTGGAACACAAACTTGACACATACGGAGACATCATATACTCTATCTGCAGGGACACTTATGGAGTGAAGCAGCCAAAGACAAAAACGCCTCCCCAGAAATCCAGAAGACAGCAACAGATGGAGAGCATCCGGAGGGAGAAAAGGAAGCTTAAAAAGCGAATGAAAACTGCCTCAGAATTCGAGAAGCAAGGGCTCCTGGAACTCTGGAAAGATCTGAAGGCCAAACACAATGCTCTCAGCAAAGTGGAATCAGCAAGGCGAAGAAAGAGCAAAAAGAAGAAGACTCAAGATCGTTTCTTCAAAGATCCCTTTGACTTTTCAAGAAAGCTGTTTGAACAACCCAAATCAGGGACTCTCACAGTGGGCAAGGAAACCCTAGAGCAGCATCTCAGGGAAACATATTCCGATTCTCAGCGCGAGGCACCACTTGAAATCCAGAATCTGGTTTGGCCTGCAGCGCCAGAAGGAAAATTCAATAACAAACCACCAACACTGGATGAAGTGAAGAACGTAGTAAAGAAAGCCAGAGCCAAGTCAGCACCTGGACCAAACGGAATACCATACCTGCTCTACAAGAAATGCCCAAAAGTGCTCGAGTGGCTCCACAAGATGATTCGATCAGCATGGAGGAACCAGAAGATCAGCGACCAATGGATGAGAGCTGAAGGAGTGTACATTCCGAAGGAGCAGAACTCCAGCAGCATCAATCAGTTCAGGCCAATATCACTTCTGAACGTCGAGGGGAAAATCTTCTTCTCTGTTATGGCAGCAAGATTGACAAAATACCTGACTGAAAACAAGTATCTGGATATGTCAGTCCAAAAGGGAGGCATACCAGGAATGCCTGGATGCTTGGAACATGCCACGTTGATTTGGGATGCCATCCAAAAAGCAAGAACAGAGAAGAGAGACATTGACGTAGTTTGGCTTGATCTGGCGAATGCATATGGATCAGTTCCACACGATATGATCCAGCTGGCTCTTGAAATGTATCACATCCCAGAAAACATCCGAACAATGCTGAGGAAGTATTTCCAAGGGTTCTCAATGCGGTTCTCTACCAAAGAATACACCACGGACTGGATAGACCTAGAGGTGGGCATTGCAATGGGCTGTGCAATCTCTCCCATACTGTTCGTGTTGGCAATGGAAGTCATCTTGAAAGCTGCAATGAAGAGTTCAGGTCCAGTGAATCTGGGAGATGGATACCAGATGCCTCCTCTGAAAGCTTTCATGGATGACACAACAGTCTTGTCCACGGATGAGGAAGAGACACACCAAATCTTAAAGCAGCTGGATGAGCTGGTGGCCTCTTCAAGAATGAGGTTCAAACCTAAGAAATCCCGAAGTCTCTCACTGCGAAAAGGAAAAGTGGCAGATTCAGTCAAATTCATGGTAGCCAACCAAGCCATCCCCACTGTCACAGAAGAGCCAGTAAAAAGTCTCGGAAGATGGTATGATGACCCCCTGAAAGACACACAAAGGGGATGTGAAACCAAGCAAACAGCAGAAGAAGGCCTGAAGAAAATAGATAACTGCGGACTGCCAGGCAAATACAAAGTCTGGTGTCTACAGTTCATGCTGATACCAAAGCTGCTGTGGCCACTGCTAATCTATGACATTTGCACCAGCACAGTCGAAGCAATGGAAGCCAAAATCAACAAATACACAAGAAAATGGCTCGGTGTCCCACCTGGTCTCACTGATGTTGCATTCTACTGTCGTCAAGCAATGCTGAAGCTACCTCTCAAATCCATAGTGGAGGAATACAAAGTTGGAAAAGCAAGACTGTTGAGCATGCTGGAGGAATCGGAAGACAATATCGTGAGATCAGTTCATCCAAAGCTGAGAACTGGCAGAAAGTGGAAAGTCCAAGAGGCTGTAAACAATGCCAAGAGAAACCTCAGCATCAAAGAAATAATTGGACACACGCAAACCAACAGACAGGGACTGGGAGCAACAAAAATGCAGTGGTGGTCCAAAGCCAAAGGGAAGGAAAAAAGAGACATGATCATACAGGAGTTGAAGGAAGAAGAAGATGTCAAAAGAGTGCAGAAGGCAGTCCAGCAAGGTCAACAGGGGCAATGGACAACATGGGACAGTGCACTCCAAAGAAGTCTCAGCTGGAACGATATGTGGCACATGGCTCCTCTAAGGATAAGCTTCCTCCTCAGATCTGTATATGACCTGCTCCCCTCGAATGCAAACTTAGTGAAATGGGGGAAAGCAGACGACCCAGCATGTCCGCTCTGTCAGAAGAAACAAACAGTGGAACATGTCCTAAGCTCTTGCAAAGTAGCGCTAGCCCAAGGAAGGTATACATGGAGGCACAACCAAGTTCTGAAAGTGATCACAGATGTGGTTAGCGAAAAAACCATGACCCCAAACGCACCAATTGCTATGACAACGTTCTACAAAGCAGGAGGGAAACAGGTCTGGCCCGAAAGTGCTATGACAACCAGCACATTGCCAAAGGGTCTTCTGGATGGAGCAGTCGACTGGGAGTGTACAGAAGACCTCCCAGAGTGGAGAAATTACCCAGATGTCATCAGCAAGACAGGCATGAGACCAGACATCGCTCTCCACTCTGACTCCTCGAAACAAGTGATTCTGATAGAACTCACTGTGCCATACGAAAGCAGAATGGAAGAAGCACATATCTACAAGACCGAAAAATACGCCGGTCTTGCCAGCACCCTGAAGAAAGCAGGTCTGCGGGTCAAAATCTTCGCCATAGAGGTCGGGGCAAGAGGGTTTGTGGGCACCTCCGCTTATGATCTCATGAAACAACTCGCCATTTCTGGGAAGAAGAGGACTAGAGCCCTTAAAGCGATGGCAGAGGCAGCAGAAAGGAGCTCAAGCTGGATCTGGGCAAGGAGGAACGAAAAAAGTGAACTTCATAAGGATTAAATTCCCTACAGATGATGTGTGCCCCGTTAGCACATTGGTAAAACCGCGTACCGCAGTTCTGAAGCGCAGAATCGCCCAGGTTCGATCCCCGGCGTGGGAAAAAAAAAAAAAAAAAAATAGACAACAGCAGAAGGGCATCCAGGAGTCATGACCTGGATGTGGCCCGGCCCCCGAGAGTGTAAGGAATTCAGGGCCGAAACACTTGTCTAAAGGGGGTTACTTCTCTGAAGACCTTCTGTTGTCTAGCTCTCCCTAGAGTTTCTTTCTACCTATATATATATATATATATATATGTGTGTGTGTGTGTGTGTGTGGTTATACATATATGCTATATGTATACACACATGTGGATATGTATATATGTATATATATATACATATATATATGTATATGTACATACATATATATATGTGTGTGTATGCACTTACATACACATATACATACATATATGCGCACAAATATATGCAAACACACACACGCACGCGCGCACATGCGCGCACACACACACACATATATATATACATATTCATATATAGATATACGTACATATCATACACACACACGTACATACATACATGTACATACATACATACATACATGCATGCATACATACATACATACATACATACTTGCATACATATATATGTATGTATACGTATATACATACATATATATGTATATATATATGTATATGTATATATATATAATATATATATATACATATATAAAACAATTTTTGTCATGGCACATACAGAATTGCCTGCTGTTTTTGCTATTTGTTGTTTTTCGTTGGGTTCTCTCTGCTCTGGCTTTTACAACAGGTCGAGCTGGAACTGGCTCAGGACAGGTGTTTATCTATGTTGGTTGATCTCCTGACTCAATTTTCCACCCTTTGGAACCGAACCAAAACAATCAAAGATTAAGTGATAAGTATCCATTCTTTTCATAAAACCTTGATGGTCTTTAGAAATCCAAAAGAAGTGCGACCGCCCGCGTTCACGCAAACAGGAACCAAAAAAACATTACCCACAAACTCATCATGATTTCATTTTAGTCCTTTTCTCCCACTTGATGAAGCAGCAGGGAAGTTTTAGTCTTTTTCTACTAATTTTTGTATTTGTTGTTTGTTCATTTGTGATCTTACGTTCACGCTTGACGAAGGCCAGTTGGCCGAAAATTTGTGCCTGTCTTCTCTGGTTGTATTAAATGCGAGTTCTGATTCTATGTTCGTGTTTTTCTGGTTCCAGATGGTCTTGGTATTTGTATCAAATCTTAAAATTCATGTGTGTTATGCTTGACAATATATGTCAGCGTGTAGAGCCTGCTACAGACTTTCTGTCACAAGTACCTATGAGTGCCCATTTCGTGAGAGTGTGGAACGTTAATCATTTGACTGTTGCTCTTTCTTACCTGCCACCTCTTTCCTCAGGTGGTTATCATATCTCTGCCTGGAATCTTTCAGTTCTTGGAGTGTTTCTAGAAGTGGCAGCAGCTTTTTCAGATAAGTCTTTGATTGTCTTTTGATTCGGATCCTTTTGCCGCACGCACACACATACACACACACTCACACACACACACACACACACACACACACACACACACACACACACACACACACACACACACACACACACACATACACACACACATATACATACACACATACACACACACACACACACACACACACACACGCACATACTCACACACACACACACACACACACAACACACTACCCATTCACATATTCTCTCTCTCTGTCTCCTATTTCAGTTTTTGCTTGCGCTTTCCTCCACCTACCTGTTTATCTGTCAATAAAAAAATGAAATAAAAAAGGTGGCATTGGCTCTTTTATCTTAAATAGCCATTTACCACAGCACACCATACACGGTTTTTTTTTTTTTATTGTTGAAACGCATCTACAACCGAAAGTGAAGGGAAAATGTTACCTCATACGAGGAGCTGATTTCAAAGTGATGATGTAAACCTCTCACCTGGATTCACCTGTATCGTTTTCTTTTCATTTTCTCTCCATTCCTTTTCACACAGCCCTTACCCTATTATTCTACATTCTCTCCTCTCTTCTCACTCCTCTCACCTGGTCTCTCTCTCTTTCCCCATTATATCACCTGAAAAACTGAAGGTAAGAAAAGTGCACGCACTCACTGATCTCCACATTGTTTTTACGTCCTCTCCGTTTGCTCCCTCCCTCTCCCTGTGCCTTCAGCCTGAATGGTTTATTCTCAGTCCCTCTACAAAGACAGCACAACACCGCTTTTGGCATCCAGAGCCCTGGAGATTATCCCTTGATGCCAGGTAAACGAGTCTCAACCGTCATCACGCTATATTTAACCCCAACCCCATCTTTCTGTCTCTGCCTCCTGTGCGTCTCTGTCAGCCTGTCTTTCACTCCGTCTCTTTTCTTTTTCCTATTTGTTGTTTGTGTATATTAGTATATGCATATGTATATGCGTATGTATATGTATATGCATATGTATATGTATATGTATATATATATATGTGTATGTGTATGTACATGTATATGTATATGTATATATATATGTGTATGTGTATGTACATGTATATGATATGTATATGTGTATGTGTATGTGTATGTGTATGTGTATGTATATGTATATGCGTATGTATATGTATATGTATGTGCGTATGTATACGTATATGTATATGTATATGCACATGTATATGTATACTATATACATATATATACATATGTATATATATATACATATATATACATATACATATACATATATACTATATATATATACATATATATGCATAATGTATATGCCGAGAGAGAGAGAGAGAGAGAAGGAGGGAGAGAGAGAGAGAGAGAGAAGGAGCGAGAGAGAGAGAGAGAGAATGCATATATATATATATATGTATCTGTGTGTGTGTATGTGTGTATATGTAAGTGAATGTGTGTGTGCGTGTGCGTGTGCGTGTGCGTGTGTGTATGCTTGTTTGCGTGTGTATATGTGTGTGTGTGTGATTGTGTGTGTGTGTGCATGTGTGTGTGTGTGCGCGCGCGCGCGCGTGTGTGCGTGTGTGAATATAACTTTTATGTTAACCTGACAATAAATGATTTATGTTGATGATTACGATGATGCTGATAATGTTAAGAAATCTGCATCTATTTATGCATCTATCTATCTATCTATCTTCTATCTATCTATCTATCTATCTATCTATCTATCTATCTATCTATCTATCTATCTATCTATCTATCTATCTATCTATCTGCCTGTCTACCTATCTATCTATCTATCTGTCTGTCTGTCTGTCTATCTATATCTGTATATATGTGTGTGTATATATATTTATGTATGTATGTATATACATATGTACAGAAATATGTGCGTACGTGTGTGTGATTTATATTGACGATGACGATGATGAGAAAGAGAGAGAGAGAGAGAGAGAGAGAGAGAGAGAGAGAGAGAGAGAGAGAGAGAGAGAGAGAAAGAGAGAGAGAGAGAGGACAGAGAGATAGAGCGAGAGAGAGAGGGAGGGATGGAGGGAGAGAGAGAGAGGGAGGGAGAGAGAGATGGAATCAAGAACACGTTAATCTTTTAGCACCTCCTGCCGTTTCAAATACATGCACACAAATGATACCAGTCCACACATGCTCTCCCTGTGTTATATTTTTATTTTCGATTTGTATAAGCACTTTCCTCTTTCTATCTGTGTGTCAGTCAATACAAATATACAAATCGAACAGGTGACAATGATACTTTCATTTGAAACAATCATCTACCGCGGCTTGGAACGAAACATTATGTTTTGTCTGAATGTATCCACAACAAAGACTCTAAAGAGAGAGCGTTACATCACACGAGGCGCTGATTTCAAGGTGATGATGGAAACCTGTCACCTGGAGACACCTGTGTTATTCCATCCTGTTCCCTCTGATCCTCCATCCCCCCTCCCTCCCTCCCCCCGATTCCCTTTTTCACTGCTCTAACCCCTCACCTTAGTCGAAAAGCTCTGCTCTTAGTCTCTTCTCCTCCACTTCCTGGTTTCCACTCTCTCACCTCAAGAACAGGTGGTAAGAACAGGTCACGTACTCAGTGATCTCCCGATTGTTTCTCCAATCCCCCCCCCCCCACCCTCTCCTCTTCCCCTTTTCCATGTGCTTCCAGACTGAATGCTTGCTCTCTTCTCCCTGCCCCTCTGCAGAGACAGCTCCTCCTCCTCCTCCCTTTTCTTCTTCTTTTTTTTTCTTCTTTTGTTTTCTTCCTTCCTTCATTATGCCATTCACTCATGCAGCTGTCCCTCACGTCTCAACACTCCATCTATTCCGTATATATGAACGTCAGATAGCATTCACAGGCCCTGTTACTATTTTCATATCTCAGATGCAGCGATACAGTGACTAGGAAACAAGCCAAAGTGCACAGGGTTCATCGTTATATCAAACTGGATGACTCTGCCGATCTGTGGGCGTTAGAGACGTGTGAAAATGAATAAACACAAAAGATTGGTGCAAATCAAACAGAGTAACATCATCATGTACCCTGCCGCACGGCTTTGGCGATCATGGCCCTCCGTACGAATCTATCTTTTATCGCTGCAAGTATAATATATCCCACCCTCTCCGTCCTCAACCATTCTGCAAGTCTGTCCAATATTTTCTCCCTGGGTTTACCTGGTGCTCTTTTCCCCTTTAGCTTTCCTTTTGTAACTAGGTGCTTTAATTTCTCTTGTCTTATAAAATGTCCTGTAAATGTTGCTTGTCTTTTCCTAATCTTCTTCATTAATGTTCTTTTTGTGTCTGCCTCCTTCAAGACTGTGTCGTTTGTTTTCTTTGCTGTCCATGGAACTTTTTACATTCTTCCTGGAAACCCCATTTCAGCTGCATCAATCTTGTTCTGACTTCGTGTGTTGACTGTCCATGCTGCACGTCCGTACAACATCACAGGAAACAAATTCGAATACATTGACAAGCATGCATGCACAAACGAGGATTGTGTGCACATCCGTATACACGTGCACACACGCACACATACCTCACACACGCACACATACGTATAAACACATGCACCACACACACACACCACACCACCTTCACATACACAACATGAACATAACACACAAACACATACTTCATACACACATACACACACGAACACATAACACACACATGCACACTTCACACACATATACAGAACACACATACACACACGTGCGTATACTCGAGCATACACACACACATATGCACACACACTCAGAAGCACACAATTACACACACGCATGCACATAACACCCACTCTCACGCGCGCACGCGCATACACCCCCCCCCCCCTACCACACACTTCACATAAGCACAGGCATACTCTCACATTCCCCTTCATGTTGATACATAATACTCATTCATTTATTCTCTCTCATTCATATTTCAGTTTGAGATTGTGTTTTTCGTTCCATTTACATATTCATCATCATCATCATCAGGTGCCTTGCCGCATGCCGTTGGCGATCATGGACCTCCATCTATCTCTATCTCTTGCCGCCCCAAGCATCTCCTCCACCCCCTCGTCCTCAGCCACTCCACAAGTCCGTCTAGCATTTTCTCCCTGGGTCTACCTGGTGCTCTCTTTCCCTCCAGCTTTCCCGTTGTGACCAGGTGCTCCAAATCCCCCTTCCTCATAAAATGGCCTATAAATGTTGCCTGTCTTTTCCTAATCTTCCTTATGAGTGATCTACTTGTGTCTGCCTCCATCAAGACTGTCTCGTTTGTTTTCTTTGCTGTCATGGAACTCTCAACATTCTTCTTAGAAACCACATCTCGGCTACCTCAATCTTGCTCTGGCTTTGCTTGCTGACTGTCCACGCCTCACATCCGTACAAGCAGTATTGGTTCTATATAACATGTACATATTAGTCAGTCAAAAAAGACTGAAACTTATCCCTTTATATTTCCCCCCTTCTATGTCGTCTCACTGATTCCAGTTTATTTAAAGATGTTAAAGATGTGGTATTACATGTATTTCCATATCTAAGGTGCATTGACCCAACGATTAAAGAAAAAGCTAGGATACACAGGGTTCATCTTCATATCAAACAAAATGACACTTTCAGTCCCTGGATATAAGGAACTGGTACCCGGTGCCCTTGTGGGGAGACTGGCCAGACAGCAGTACATATCCTCCAAGACTGCGTGTGCTCACCTGTCGCTGAGGGAGAAGATCTGGCCGACACCCCTGAGTCTGTTGGACAAGCTGTGCAGGCCTATGGATGCGCTACAGAAGACGACGTAATTTACCCTCGAGACTAAACTCCAAGTATGATGGCGAACGAGAGGAGGAGGAGGAAAGAGAAGAAAAAGGAGAAGACAAGGAAGAAGAAGAAAAAGAAGAAGAAAGAAAGAAAGAAAGAAGAAGAAGAAAGAAAGGAAGAAAGAAATAAAGAAAGAAGAAGCAGAAAAAGAAGAAGAAGAAGAAGAAGGAGAAGAAGAACAAGAAGAAGAAGAAGAAGAAGAACAAGAACAAGAAGAAGAAGAAGAAGAAGAAGAAGAAGAAGAAGAAGAAGAAGAAGAAGAAGAAGAAGAAGAAGAAGAAGAAGAAGAAGAAGAAGAAGAAGAAGAAGAAGAAGAAGAAGAAGAAGAAGAAGAAGAAGAAGAAGAAGAAGAAGAAGAAGAAGAAGAACAAGAAGAAGAAGAACAAGAAGAAGAAGAAGAAGAAGAACAAGAAGAAGAAGAAGAAGAAGAAGAACAACAACAACAACAAGAAGAAGAACAAGAAGAAGAACAAGAACAAGAACAAGAAGAACAAGAAGAACAAGAAGAAGAAGAAGAAGAGAGAAGAAGAAGAAGAAGAAGAAAAAAAAAAGAAGAAGAAGAAAAGAGAAGAAGAAGAAGAAGATGATGGTGATGATGATGATGCTGATGACGATGAAGAAGAAGAAGTAGTAGTTGTAGTAGTAGTAGTAATAGTAGTAGTAGTAGTAGTAGTAGTAGTGGTAGTAGTAAAAGAAGAAGAAGAATAGAAGAAGAAGAAGAAGAAGAAGAAGAAGAAGAAGAGAAGAAGAAGAAGAAGAAGAAGAAGAAGAAGAAGAAGAAGAACAAGAACAAGAACAAGAACAAGAACAAGAACAAGAACAAGAACAAGAACAAGAACAAGAACAAGAAAGAAAGAAAAAAAGAGAGAAAGAAAGAAAAAATGAAAGAAAGAAAGGAAGGAAATAAGGAAGAAAGAAGAAGAAGAAGAAAGAAAGAAAGAAAGAAAGAAAAAAGAAACAAAGAAAGAAGGAGCAGAAGAAGAAGAAGAAGAAGAAGGAAGAAAGAAAGAACAAAAGAAAGAAAGAAAGAAAGAAGAAGAAGAAGAAGAAGAAGAAGAAGAAAGAAAGAAAGATAGAAAGAAAGAGAGAACGAAAGAAAGAAAGAAATAAAGAAGAAGAAGAAGAAGAAGATTCATTTCTCTCTCTTTCTCTCTCTCTCTCCCTCCATATGTATTGGTTGTGAGTCAATTTATAATAAACCAGTTATCAATGGCTTTTCTTAGAGAGTAGTAGTAGTAGTAGCAATTACAGTAGTAGCAGTAGTAATAATGGTAGTACCCGGCCACCACCATATGACTGTGATAAACTAAAATTATGCCTTTTTAATGCTCAGTCAACATGCAAGGATGGCAAAGCCGAAGTCATTGCTGATTTTATCGCAGATGAGCATGTTGACATTGCTTTTATCACAGAGACATGGCTTAACCCTCTTGGTCACGAACCTATACATGCTAGCCTCACTCCGAGTGGTTACAGGCTTGCTTCTTTCCATCGCTCATCCCGAGGTGGCGGTATCGCCATCCTCTACAACGACTCACTCCATTCCCGTCTATCTTTCTCGCAGTCTCTGTCTTTCTCCCATCCTTCTTTCGAGCACGTTGAAGTATCCTTCCAATCCACCCCTCACCCCATCACCTTCTCCTGTGTCTATCGACCCCCACCTAGCTCTGCCAACAAACTCACCACATCCACGTTTCTCTCTGACTTTGACCAATTGCTTGACCACTACTGCCTCTTTCCTGGAAATCTCATCATTCTAGGTGACATCAATGTCCCTATGACAACACTCACCGTTATGACACAAGACATATCATCAACTCTCTGTCCAATCACAATATGACTCAACACATTTCTGAACCAACCCATCAAAAAGGTCACATTCTTGACTGGATCATTTCTCGTGATCACCACAATTCCGCTACTGACAACTGCTTAGTTCTTTCTACCCGCCTAACTTCAGTCCTTCCATCTGACTACTCTGCAATTCTCTGTTCTCTCGACATTTCTCCTCCTTCCCGTACCATGCGCACAGTGACTCGACGCAATCTCAAATCTATCGACCTCTCCACATTTTCATCTGATGCCTCCCGTCTCCTTTCTGAAAAGTCACATAACCTTGCCGATGAATTCTATACTACTCTCCACCATCTTCTGGACACTCATGCTCCAGCCACAACCCGTCTTTTACCTGACCGCCCCCCTACCCCCTGGCTCACTCATGAGATTGCCTGTGCAAAACGTGTCCGCCGCAGAGCAGAGCGCCGTTGGCGCAAATCCAAACTCACTGTACACAGGCAACTTTTCCAAGCCTCTAAAACAAAAGTATCCACCCTCATTGCATCAGCAAAAACAAGCTATTTCCAAACCAAAATCCTGAATGCCTCTTCTTCAAAAGAACTCTTTACAACCATGAATCATCTCCTTGGCACACGAAAAGATTTACTTCTCCCAACAAAACATACAAATGAAGAACTCCCATCTGTATTCTCCAAGTATTTCACCACCAAAATACAAACTCTTCGTGACAGGCTTGACAGGACACTCTGTCAACCATGCCCACCTGACCCTTCCTTCTCTGGCACACCTCTTACTACTTTTACCCCAGTCTCACAAGAAGAAATTTTCAACACAATCAGATCCATGTCGTTCAAAACCTGCGAACTGGATCCTCTTCCAGGTTCTCTCTACTCCGACTGTCTCCCTACTCTCCTTCCATTCATCACTGACATCACCAACACTTCTCTTCAAACTGGAACTGTCCCAGATTCTTTCAAGTCTGCTATTGTTCACCCTCTCCTCAAGAAACACAATTTAGACCCAAATGAACTGAAAAATTACCGGCCTATCTCTAATCTCTCTTTCTTGTCAAAACTCCTTGAAAAAGTCGTCCTCAACCAGC
>JAPXFY010000014.1:42918931-42921431 GCA_030674185.1 Monoplex corrugatus | reverse complement strand
TCTATTTTTTTTTTTTTTTTTTTTTTTTTTTTTCCCACGCCGGGGATCGAACCTGGGCGATTCTGCGCTTCAGAACTGCGGTACGCGGTTTTACCAATATGCTAACGGGGCACACATCATCTGTAGGGAATTTAATCCTTATGAAGTTCACTTTTTTGGTTCCTCCTTGCCCAGATCCAGCTTGAGCTCCTTTCTGCTGCCTCTGCCATCGCTTTAAGGGCTCTAGTCCTCTTCTTCCCAGAAATGGCGAGTTGTTTCATGAGATCATAAGCGGAGGTGCCCACAAACCCTCTTGCCCCGACCTCTATGGCGAAGATTTTGACCCGCAGACCTGCTTTCTTCAGGGTGCTGGCAAGACCGGCGTATTTTTCGGTCTTGTAGATATGTGCTTCTTCCATTCTGCTTTCGTATGGCACAGTGAGTTCTATCAGAATCACTTGTTTCGAGGAGTCAGAGTGGAGAGCGATGTCTGGTCTCATGCCTGTCTTGCTGATGACATCTGGGTAATTTCTCCACTCTGGGAGGTCTGCTGTACACTCCCAGTCGACTGCTCCATCCAGAAGACCCTTTGGCAATGTGCTGGTTGTCATAGCACTTTCGGGCCAGACCTGTTTCCCTCCTGCTTTGTAGAACGTTGTCATAGCAATTGGTGCGTTTGGGGTCATGGTTTTTTCGCTAACCACATCTGTGATCACTTTCAGAACATAATATAGCCCACGTCAGTCAAAAGAGTTTAAATTAATCCCAGTATGATATTGTCTCGCAGAGCACTATTGTCGGGCTTATAGGTGTTTATGTCTTATTTTTTGTGCTTCCGCAATGTATAGTGCCACTGATTTGATTATGACTTCGTCATCAGACGACAAAATAGATACAACATCTTGTCTTTTGGCCATGTCGGATTCAAAAACTTTGCATTTTCCACGTATTGTGTCAAAAATTTGGCATTGGAATAAAAAGTGTTTTTCATTATCGACATTGTTTCCACATAAGGAGCAAGGATATACTGTGGACGTCCCAGGTTCAAACCAATTTTTATTTGCATTGAAACCAAGTGTTCTTAATCTAAATCTTGCGTAATTAGTTCTTTGCCATTTATCCGTAACAACACTGAGATATTTTTCTGTTTGAAAAACATCTTTAAATGAGAAGAACCAACTATATTTTTCTTTGTTTTCCATATCTGAGTGCCAATTTTGTTTAAACGAACAAATAAGCCTGTCTTTAAATTCATTAATAAACTGACACTCATTTCCTACTCCCTGGGACAACCACACGATTTAAAAACCCAAGTTCTGATAAAGCCTTTTTTACCTGATAGGCCCAGTTCTGTTTTCCTATTTCCATTTGAGTAACCATCATTTCATATGCCTGTTTACATAACCGGGATTGTGGAAGCCTTAACAATTTCAACCAGTATTTAATACTCTTCACAAAGGTTCTAATGTATAAAGGATATCTTCCAGTTTCTCCATATAAAACAGTATTAGAAGAGTGAATTGGTACAGCCAAAAAACGTTTTATAGCATATGTATGCACTTTTTCCATATGTGGATTTACAGTAAGACCCCATACTTCAGCTGCATATGTAAGTAAAGGTTCTATCTGTGTATCAAACATTTTCCAATAAATATTACAATCAATAGAATTGAGCTTCCGTAAGGATTTTAGAATTTCAATAACACCCTTTTTCCCTTTATTACAAGATTCTTCCCATGCATAATTTAAACTTAATTTTGTCGAAAATATCATTCCTAAGTATTTATAAGAATTAACAACCTTAACCTCGTTAATTCCATAGAACCATTTTTCGTGTTTTGATAAATGTCCACCCTTCCTGAAAATCATAACGTTAGTTTTATCCATGTTAACTGTTAAAGCTAGTCGATCCGATTCTTCCTTTAAGACATTAACTGGTTTTGTAAGCCTTTGTACCAGAGAGAAGAATAACATCATCTGCAAACAGCAATAGGAATATCTCAATAGCCCCAGGGATAATTTGAATTCCATGCCTGCCTTTACTTGACAGTTCCACTGCTAATTCATTAATGAAAAATGAAAACAATTGAGGACTCAATTGACACCCCTGTTTCACTCCTTTAGGGCATTCGAAATAATCTGAATATACACACTTCTCACGCACGCATGCAAGCACTGAGTTGTAAACTCCTCTTAGGGCCATATATAATTTTCAATTCACACCACTTTTACGTAATACATTCCAAAGATTATTACGATTCACAGAATCGAATGCCTTCCTAAAATCCACAAATGCAACATAAAGTTTCTTATTTAAAAGTAAATGCTTCTGCACAAGGGAGTAAAGTGTGAAAATGTGATCAATTGTACTGTATTTTGCTCTAAATCCAGCTTGTTCTTCAACTATTTTTTCTTCTTTTTCTGCCCACTTTGTTAATCTCTTATTCAAACTATATGAATAAACTTTACTCACTATACTTGTTAGGGCGACTCTTCTGTAATTATCTGGATTATTCACATC
>JAPXFY010000014.1:42906431-42913931 GCA_030674185.1 Monoplex corrugatus | reverse complement strand
AACAATTCCTGGACAAAAAGTGTAAAACATTTCCTGGACAAAAAGTGTCAAACATGTCCTGGACAAAAAGTGTCCAACATGTCCTGGACAAAAAAGGGTCAAACATGTCCTGGACAAAAAGTGTCAAACATGTCCTGGACAAAAAAGGGTCAAACATGTCCTGGACAAAAAGTGTCAAACATGTCCTGGACAAAAAGTGTCAAACATGTCCTGGACAAAAAGTGTCAAACATGTCCTGGACAAAAAGTGTGTCAAAACGTGGTAACATTGTTTTCATAAAGTGTCAAACATGTCCTGGACAAAAAAGTGTCAAACGTCCTGGACAAAAAGTGTCAAAACATGTCCTGGACAAAAAGTGTCAAACATGTCCTGGACAAAAAGTGTCAAACATGTCCTGGACAAAAAGTGTCAAACATGTCCTGGACAAAAGGTGTGTCAAAACGTGGTAACATTGTTTTCATAATCTTGCTCTTAGGACATTTCTGCTTTTAAAATGGGTCCAGAAGCAGGCCGCTTATTGTATAGCATCATCATTATACAGACATCATGATTCCTTTTAGCGTTTTGGTCTTCCTCGGAAGCTTGAACTCACGTTGTTTTGTCTTCACTGTGCAGGCGGTATGTCGCTGCACAGTCTGCATACTTCGTCTACGGCGGGCGAGTGTGCTGGGTGTTTTCATGATTCCTACCAGCCACCGGACACTGACATGACTCACATGATCTTTAACATGCATATGCGATGGTCTGTGTGCGTATATACTACAGGCAGGGGGTCCAGGCGCAAGCAGGTCTGCACTCTTGTTGATCTTGGAGATGGGAGAAATCTCCATCCTTTACCCATTAGGCAGGAGGTACCTAGGCAAGATTGGACCGAGACATTTGGGATTGAAAGTCTGACATCTTACCCTTGTAATCACGATGGTCAGAAAAATAATCATAAGCACCACTACGACTACTACTACTACTACTATTACTACTACTGCTACAACAACAAAACCACCATACCACCACCATCACCACCACTACTACTACTTACTACTACATCTAATACTTATTACTGTTACTATTATTACAACAAAACAACAATTACTACTAATACCGCTACTACTTCTACAACACCAAATCCACCACCACCACCATCATCACTATCGTCACCTTCACCAGCACCACCACTACTACTGCTGCTACTACTACTACTACTACTACGTCTACTACAAAACAACAACAACAGCAACTAATACTGTGACTACTGCTACTACCGATGCTGCTGCTGATACAACAACAAAGCAACAACAACAGCAACTATTACTACTACTGTTACTGCTGCTGCTACAACAACAAAGCAACAACAACAGCAACTATTACTACTACTGTTACTGCTGCTGCTACAACAACAAAGCAACAACAACAGCAACTATTACTACTACTGTTACTGCTGCTGATACAACAACAAAGCAACAACAACAGCAACTATTACTACTACTGTTACTGCTGCTGCTACAACAACAAAGCAACAACAACAGCAACTATTACTACTACTGTTACTGCTGCTGCTACAACAACAAAACAACAACAACAGCAACTATTACTACTACTGTTACTGCTGCTGCTACAACAACAAAGCAACAACAACAGCAACTATTACTACTACTGTTACTGCTGCTGCTACAACAACAAAACAACAACAACAGCAACTATACTACTACTACTATACTACTACTATTACTACTACTACTACTACTACTATTACTACATACTACTATTACTACCTACTACTACTACTACTACTACTAACTACTACTTACTTACTACTACTATTACTATACTACTACTACTAACTACTATTACTACTACTACTATTACTACACAACTACTACTATTACTACTACTACTACTACTATACTACTACTATTACTACTACTACTACTACTACTATTACTACTATACTACTACTACTACTATTACTACTACTACTACTACTACTACTACTACTTACTATTATTACTACTAATACTACTATTACTACTACTCTCTACAACTTAGTTTACTACTTTATATACTAAACTAGAACATCTTTGACTTAAACTGTAACACTTATATAGACTTAACTACAATTAACATCATAAAATCTTGATCATAACTGTATTTGTTATAATATTTGTTATACATTCATAGTCGGTGTTGTCTGAGTGAATATTTGTTTACATCAGGATGTGTTGATGATAAATGACACAATGTCTGTGAAACATGTTGTGATTTGTTTGTTTGTTTCAATGGTCGGGTTGTTGGTTGGTTTTGTTGGTTTTGCTGTTTGGTTAGTTTGCTGTTGCTGTTGTGCTTGCTACCGATGAGTTCGTGATTGTGCACACATACACAGACACACGCACGCACTCACACACACACACACACACACACACACACACACACACACACACACACACACACACACACACACATATATATATATATATATATACATATATGTATACATATATACATACACACACACACACACACATATATATATATATATAAAAAAAAAAAAAAAAAATATATATATATATATATATATTATATGTGTGTGTGTGTGTTGTGTGTGTGTGTGTGTGTGTGTGTGTGTGTGTGTGTGTGTGTGTGTGTGTGTGTGTGTGTGTGTGTGTGTGTGAGTATGTGTGTGTTTGTGTAAGTCTCTCTCTCTGTACTCGTATATATGTATGTGTGTGTGTGTGTGCGCGCGCGCGCGTGTGTGTATGTATGTGTGTATGCGTGTGTATGTGTGTGTATGTGTGTGTATGTGTGTGTGTGTGTGTTTGTGTGTGTGTGTGTGTCCATAAGTTTGGTTACATATTATAAGAACATTTATGAAGTCTTAATGGAGAGGTTATGATGGTGAACACAGCTTTGTATCACAACTCTGAGGAGCAAGTTAAAGATCCCCAAAACTCGCTATTTTTTTTCGAAATCTTTTTTTTTTCAACCTATCTTTATCAATACAAATATGTCTACACAAAAAAGATGTTACTGCACTATTTGCGATGTATTCTTCTATTTCTTTCCAATTCTAAAACTATCAAATTAGATTCCCCCAAAATATGATAAAACAATACTGCAACAAGTGCAATATAGCAGGCACTGCACTGATGCAATGCGTTCTTCGATTTCTTTCCAATTTTGAAAAAAAAAATCAAATTATACACACACACACCCAAATATGATAAAAGAATACAGCTACGAGTGCAATACAGCAGTAATCATTCCTGGTTGCAATCTGAGCAACAACAAAATAACTGCCCCAAACCCTTTTCCTTTTCTCTTGTTTGGCCTTAGACATACGTTGTTGCTTTGTATTAGATGTTGGAAGATCCACATTCATATCATATCCATATCCATTTTGGTTACTGTGCTCCCGGCCTTAACCTTTCTTAGCCTCTCAATGCCCAGCTTAGTTCAAATAAAAAGAAAAATTTACGAACGAAATCTGCTGTCTGTCTGTCTACCTGTCTATCTGTCCGTCTGTCTGTCCGTCCGTGCGTCCGTCCGTCTCTCTGTCTCTCTCTCTTTGTCTCTCTATCTCTTTGTCTATCCCTCTCTCTTTGTCTGTCTGTCTCTGTCTCTATCTCTGTCTGTCTGTCTCTGTCTGTCTCTGTCTGTCTGTCTGTCTGTCTCTCCCTGTTACATGCAACGCACACATACAAAACAACACATACACAGTCATGTACGCATGTGCACACGCACACATAAACAATACGGGTGCGTCCCTGCACCATCATCATCATGATCATCATCAATGATTTATTGTCATGTAACGGAAAAGTTATACTGTCAATAAAATTACCCATAACTCACCTTTAAAATTATTTAATTAAACAAAGATGTTATGAATAAAACACGAAAAGCATACTGAAAATATGTTTGTTAGATTTGTGTGTGTGTGTGTGTGTGTGTGCGTGCGTGCGTGCGTGTGTGTGTGTGTGTGTGTGTGTGTGTGTGTGTGTGTGTGTGTGTGTGTTTGTGTGTGTGTGCAAGGGCACATGCAAATATCAAACACTGCCACAGCATGCCCATATCATAAAAAACTACTATCTTATTTAGAGATAATAAAACAAGACATACTTACCTCATTCTCTCGAGAAAAACAACCCCCCCCAAAAAAAAAAAAAAAAAAGTAAAGAAAAAGAGAAAAAAGAAACACACACACACACACACACACACACACACACACACACACACACACACACACACACACACACACACACACACACACACACACACACACACACACACACACACACACACACGCAAACTCTTAAACTATACCATAGTGAAACATTTTTAAAACAAAACAAAACAAAACACAGACACAGACAGACAGACACACACACGCGTCTCGCATGCGCGCGTGCGCACACACAATACACACACATTCACATACACACACACATAACACACATAAACACACACACACACACACACATACAAACACTACAAACACAAAACACACACAACCCCCCCCCCACACACACACACACACACACAGAGGTGCAAAAAGACAGGCAGAGAAGACCCCGTATTCGATCAAGCAGATAGAAACAAGACATAAAGCCAGTGGCTGTAGCCTGTGGAAAGTGTTGATAGGGTTTGACAGGCCCATGGATGGAAGGTCCATAAACAGTAAGGAACGGAGCTGATGAACTCATTCCTGTTATCGAAACCCGCAATTTATCAAGTGGTGTGATCCGGTGCCTTTCATAATGAAAGCAAACCGGGTTACAAACATGATTGTCAACTTGCTGAAGCCACACTACTATTCTCTCTTTTTAAGCTGTTTAACCCTTTGACTACTGCACCCTATCCACCAACTGCAAAAAAAACCAACAACAACAAAAAAACACCTTTGACTCCCTCCTCACACACATACACATACACATACACAGAGTGAGTAAGAGAGAGAGAGAGAGAGAGGAGAGAGAGAGAGAGAGAGAGAGAGAGAGAGAGAGAGAGAGAGAGTAAGGGAGAGAGAGTGGGAGAGCGAGAGAAATAGAGAGAGAGAAATAGAGAGACAGAGACAGAGACAGAGATTTACAGAGATTTACACACAGACACACAGACACACAGACACAGACACAGACACACACACACACACACACACACACACACACACACACACACACACACATAAATACATACATACACACAGGGTGAGGGAGTCAAAGGGTTAAGATTTTTGCTTGGCTAGCATGGTTGACAATGCAGGATGCTGGTGGACATGGTGTGGGAGTCAAGGAGTTAAGTGATCCGGTGCCTTCCATGATGAAAGCAAACCATGTAACAAACATGATTGTCAGTATGTTAATGCCACACTAATATTCTCTCTTTTTAGGCTGTTTAATCCTTTGACTCCTGCACCCTATCCTCATCTCATCTATCTCATCTATCTCATCTATCTCATCTATCTCTATCGCCATGGACGACGATTGGAACTCCACACTTTGTCACGAAGGATCGCCAGGCGAAGGGTCTCTGCTCCTATGTATGATGTCATGGAGCCCCAGTTTACAGGCGTCAGCGATATTGTCCATGAAGGATTTTGCTGACCTTCCTTGTTTTCTCTTTGCCTCGACTCTCCCCTGCAGGACTGATGTCATCAAGTCGGTTCTTGTGTTTCTGTTCATGTGGCCGATATACTTCAATTTTTGTTGTTGATCTGTGAGAACATTTTACGTTGGACAGCTAATTCCTTTAGCACGCTTTGATTGGTTATTTTGTCTGTCCATTTTATTCTGAGAAGACACCTGTAGAACCGCATTTCTGCTACGTTTATTTTGTATTCCGTCATCTTTCTTCAAAGTCCAGGCTTCACATCCGTACATGACAACAGGGCACCCTATCCACCAACTGCAAAAACTTAACCCTTTGACCCCCTCGCCCTATCCACCAGCTTCCTGCAGGAAGTTTGTGGATAGGGTGAGGGAATCAAAGGGTTAATTTTTGGTTTGCTGGCATAGTTGACCATGCAGGATGCTGGTGGAGATGGTGCAGGAGTCAAAGGGTTAAGTGATCCCGTGCCTTCCATGATGAAAGCAAACCATGTAACAAACATGATTGTCATCACGCTAATGCCACACTGATATTCTCTCTCTTTACACCGTTTAAAGCGATCCAGTGGCTTCCCAAAATGAAAGCAAACCATGTAACATATATCATTGAGTGATCAGGTGTAAAAACACATCAACCACATATTAGATAAGTTTCATTTGTAAACAGCTACAGCTGAGAGAGAAAAAATTTGACATATATTGTATACAGACATATATAAAGCAAAGGCCTATCAATTAATATCAGGAAGTTCTTGAATGTTATATAGAACCGACATTGTTATACGGTTGTGAGGCGTGGACAGTCAGCAAGCAAAGCCAGAACAAGATTGAGGCAGCCGAGATGTGGTTTCTAGGAAGAACGTTGAGAGTTCCATGGACTGCAAAGAAAACAAACGAGACAGTCTTGATGAAGGCAGACACAAGAAGATCATTGATAAGGAAGATTAGGAAAAGACAGACAACATTTTATGAGGAAAGGGGAATTAGAGCACCTAGTCACACAGGAAAGCTGGAGGGAAAGAGATCACCAGGTAGACCCGGGGAGAAAATATTGGACGGACTTGCAGGGTGGCTGAGGATAGAAAGGGTGGAAGATGTGCTTGCAGTAACAAGAGATAGATACATACGGAGGGCCATGATCGCCAACGCCATGCGGCAGGGCACTTGATGATGATGATGATGATATATAAAGCTGAGACTTCGTAGGAATTCATTCTCTTTCTTCCAACCATGATTCCATCACAATCGTTCTCTTCTCCTTTTGTGAATAGAAGGCACCCGCTCTAGCACCCCCATTCCCCCACCCCCCACCCTCACCCCCCTTCTTCAACTTTGAGCTGTTTTTATATATCTGTTTCGCCTTGTTTTCCACTTATTTTCTGTATGTCTTAGCTGGTTAGCGCGCGGTGGTGATAACACAAGGGTCGTGTCATGTGTGTGTATGTGTGTGTGTGTGTCCTCGTTAACTCAGTGTGTTAAAGATCCACACTGATAAGGTCAAGTCATGAATTTCGACCCCAGGGCAGACTACTGTTTTCCCCTTGGACTGGCTGTCTCCTTGTGCAAAGCTAAGAATGAGAGATCTTACGTCTCGAGTTCAATCCTACTCCAAGCAATATCAGTGTTGGTGGTTTGTTCGCTGCCCGTCTCCACCCTTTGACTCCCTCACCCTGCTCACCAACTGCAAAAACTTAACGCTTTGACTCCCTCACCCTGCTCACCAATTGCAAAAACTTAATCCTTTGACTCCCTCACCCTATCCACCAACTTCCTGCAGGAACTGGTGGATAGGGTGAGGGAATAAAAAGGGTTAATGTTATAGTTATTGTTGTTTAAAGCCCAGCCGATTGCGTAGAGCCATTTCAGGGCTATGACCGCTGCTATAACGTACAAAGCTTCAACA